>OX940980.1:12469855-12959277 GCA_954871275.1 Leptopterna dolabrata
ACACTGAGAAAAAAAAGGGGGGTGTTTTCTATCAAAACTGATAGATGGTATCTATCATCAGGAACCAATAGAGTACCGATAGTGTGTGATAGTCTATTGGGCCGAATTTCGGCCCAATAAATGAAAGGCCGTATGATAGATAAACACTATCAGTACTCTATTGGTTCCTGAAGATAGTGTCCCATCTATCAAATTGTAGGCTCGGTTTGGGACGGTAATTCATAGGGTTTTGATAGGGTATTTTGATAGGGTTGTGGCCATTTTTTGATAGATATACCTCCATCTATCAGTTATGATAGTGTTAATCTATCAGAAAACTATCGTTTCCTATCAAAAGACTATCATTTCCTATCAGTACTCTGCCATTCATTACAGGCAAAATCTATCGGAAACCTATCTGTTTCTATCAAAAAGCTATCATTTGCTTTCAGTACACTTTCATCATATCTATCAAAAGACTATCGTGTCCTATCAAAAATCTATCACTTGCTATCAGTACACTTTCACCAATATCTATCAAAAGACTATCGTTTCCTATCAGTACACTTTCATCAATATAATATCGAAAGACTATCGTTCCCTATCAAAACCCTATAGTTAACTATCAGTACACTTTCAGCCATATCTATCAAAAGACTATCGTTTCCTATAAAAACCCTATCGTTTCCTATCATTAGTCTTTCATCCACATCTATCGAAATACTATCGTTTCCTATCAAAACCCTATCGTTTCCCATCAGTACTCTTTCATCCATATCTATCGAAATACTATCGTTTCCTATCAAAACCCGATCGTTTCCCATCAGTACTCTTTCATCCACATCTATCGAAATACTATAGTTTCCCATCAAAACCCTATCGTTTCCCATCAGTACTCTTTCATCCACACCTATCGAAATACTATCGTTTCCTATAAAAACCCTATCGTTTCCTATCAGTACTCTTTCATCCATATCTATCGAAAGACTATCGTTTCCTATTAAAACCCGATCGTTTCCCATCAGTACTCTTTCATCCACATCTATCGAAATACTATAGTTTCCCATCAAAACCCTATCGTTTCCCATCAGTACTCTTTCATCCACACCTATCGAAATACTATCGTTTCCTATAAAAACCCTATCGTTTCCTATCAGTACTCTTTCATCCATATCTATCGAAAGACTATCGTTCCCTATAAAAACCCTATCGTTTCCCATCAGTACTCTTTCATCCACATCTATCGAAATACTATCGTTTCCTATCAAAACCCTATCGTTTCCCATCAGTACTCTTTCATCCATATCTATCGAAATACTATCGTTCCTATCAAAACCCTATCGTTTCCCATCAGTACTCTTTCATCCACATCTATCGAAATACTATAGTTTCCCATCAAAACCCTATCGTTTCCCATCAGTACTCTTTCATCCACACCTATCGAAATACTATCGTTTCCTATAAAAACCCTATCGTTTCCTATCAGTACTCTTTCATCCATATCTATCGAAAGACTATCGTTCCCTATAAAAACCCTATCGTTTCCCATCAGTACTCTTTCATCCACATCTATCGAAATACTATCGTTTCCTATCAAAACCCTATCGTTTCCCATCAGTACTCTTTCATCCATATCTATCGAAATACTATCGTTCCTATCAAAACCCTATCGTTTCCCATCAGTACTCTTTCATCCACATCTATCGAAATACTATAGTTTCCCATCAAAACCCTATCGTTTCCCATCAGTACTCTTTCATCCACACCTATCGAAATACTATCGTTTCCTATAAAAACCCTATCGTTTCCCATCAGTACTCTTTCATCCACATCTATCGAAATACTATCGTTTCCTATAAAAACCCTATCGTTTCCTATCACAACCCTTTCATCCATATCTATCGAATGACTATCGTTTCCTATAAAGACCCTATCGTTTCCTATCAGTACTCTTTCATCCATATCTATCGAGAGACTATCGTTTCCTATCAAAACCCTATTGTTTCCTATCAGTACTCTTTCATCCATATCTATCGAAAGACTATCATTTCCTATCAAAACCCTATCGTTTCCTATCACTACTCTTTCATAACTTTTGATAGATGGAAGGGATAGTTGTTTGATAGAGTTCATGTATCACCTTCTGATAGATGAACTCTATCAAACATCTATCCCTTCCATCTATCAAAAGGTGATATACGACGATTTGACCACACTTTCAGTGATAGATTTGATCTATCACTGTGAAAGTGTGGTCAAATCGTCGTATATCAGAATGCTATACATGTGATAGATCGTCTTAAGGTTGAAACAATAGCGCCTTCAGGTTACTCTGAACCCCTCTTCCTTACACCAAGCAATAAGCTAGGTGTATGGCGGTGGTGGTGGGGGGATGCAGCGTAAGCTAAAGGCGCTACTATTTAAACCTAATGACGATATATCACAGGTATAGCATGCTGATGGACGAAGAGTTCACTCACAGTGACGTCACCCCTGTCAATTGAAACAAAATTGTTGAATAAATGATAGTAATAAATTAAAAAACAAGTAGGTGTAGCAAACTAGTAACTAAGAAAAAAAGGATGCAAGTAATGGTGAAAAAATTTTGAAGTTCAACACCAATTATATTTTTATGGCTTTCAAACACAAGTGTATAATAATAACATTTCGATTCAATTCGTTTCTTTGGAATATTGAATCATATATGAGAACATTTACTAATACTGCTGTTTAAAATCATACTATTTAAACAAATATGTACAGGATATTTACATATCAACATTGAAGGATTGGAGTCAATTATTTCAATATAGGTACGAAATAAATATAACAGAGTGAGCCTAATATAAAAAAATATAGTTAATGATGACGCTTTTGATTACATAAAATTCAATTTAAGTATGTGCAAAATATGTACAGAATATTTATATTTGTAACATTAAAGGATTGGAGTCAATTTCAAATAGATACGAAATAAATACAACAGAGTGAGCCTAATATAATAATATAGCTTATGATTAGATAAAATTCAATTTAAATCACTGAGTAATATTGAAATATAGGTTCCATATTTATATACAAAAGAAATAATTAGGGTTCTTAGCTCAGCCCCACAAAATATCCTCTCCCCTCCCCAAGTGTAAATACAAAATCGATTTATTTGATTATTATTATACGAAAATTATATTTTAAATTCAGTGTACCAGTGATGAAACGTTATCAAGCATATTACTTCACGAACATGCTCATGATTTTCTCTACTCACTAACGGGTGTAATAATCGCATAAAGCAATGCTTTTTTCAGACATTGGCATGATCCCCACAATCCTGGTTTCATAATTCATCTATATCTGTTTACTCAATAATTACATTGAGTAAACACTCAATTCACTGAATTTAAAATAGAATTTTCAATTAATGTAATTATTGAGTAAACAGATAGATAAATATTATGAAACCAGGATTGTGGAGATCATGCACATTTCTAACAAAAAAACATAGCTTTATACGATGATTATACCTTCTAGTGAGTAGAGAAAACAAGTGTAACTAGATTTATCTACGCCCATTTAATCTACTGACCTTTCGAAAGTAACACATCTTAGAATTCCTGGTCCTGTTCCACTCCTCCCCTTGAAAAAAATTATTAAAATCCCAGTCAGTAGATTAAATGGGCGGTAGAATTACGCATGGTGACATATTGTTTGCTGCGTACCTTATGCATGTTGTTGGGGAAGGGGAATTCGAGTTTTTCTAAATCGTACCATTTTAAAACACAAGTTGGGGTAACTTCGTAAGCGTAGAAATGTTCCGAGAAGCCAACAGTAAGGAAAACTTGGCACTCCCCAAATGCCTTATCTAAAACTGAAGAGTAAAGAATACGGTCCAATTGGACAAATAAAGGGTGGCCGTCCACAAACTTTGGGCTCAGGACATAACCAGGCTTGTAAGTTATGTTGTTAGGGGATGTAAGAGTTTTGGTTCTCTTCAAACTTACGAGTGGAGGGAGATCGAATTCTTCAATCAAGGAATTAATGGAAGTACGATCCACAGAGTAAAGAGCTCCTGGCTTGTAAGTGAGAGATGGTAACCGGCTTATTAATAATAAATTGTTCAGCTGAAGCTGAATTTTTTTACAGGCAGAGAGGGGGGTATTGACGGTGGTAGCGACAGAACGCAGAGCAGTTTTCAGAGCCCTGTGCTTTGACTCAAAACGAAGACAGGACAAGGAGAAAATGGGACCATTACGCTGCATGGAAGAGGGGTAGTGGGTGAGGAAATGCAGTTTAGGCGGAATGGCTGTGCGCTGAGATAGCTCAAGATAGGAGCTCAAGAGAGCTTCAATGACAGAGGCCAATGACTGTGTTACAGCTGAATGTACCAGCTCACATGACATTAGATCTAGAAGTTTCCTTAGCAGGAGAAAGAGCCTGTAATATGAGTGAGCTCTGTACAGCTTCCCTCTGTACTTGGGTGTTTCTACGACAACCTTCCCTTTCTTAATCACCACCAAATTGTATAGATCGTATTCCTCTACCATGTCACCAATCAGTAATCCAAAGTAGGTGACAAAAACTCTCATTTCGCTGGCAGACATTTTTGTGATTCTATCAGGGGTCATTGCAACTTGAGAGGGCCAGTTGGTTTCAGGACCAAAGTCAAACTGCTGCAATCGGTTGTGAAGTAGATTAATGGAGAATAAAGGGAGATGTTCAAGCAATCCTGCCAAAACTGTATGCATGATGTATGGACAAGCACCTTCCAGCGCGTCATGCATGTAATCTGGGCATGAATTCAAGAATAGGTCAAAACCATCAACATCATACCATACACAGCGTTCTTTGATTCCAGTTAGTTGGACATTACCCAATGACAGATCAACAGGGTAGTTTGATGAAGTCCTAAGTGTTGTAGGATCTTCCCTAAAAGGGGCAGTTTGATAATTACATCTGCAGACTCTACAACAATGCTTAGCTGAAAAACTCTCCACAAAACCACATATCTGATTTAAACCCAAGTTGTCCCCCAACAGGCAACCTAAAGCGAACTTGACCCTGACAGTTTCATGTTCGGAAACTTGGAGCTCAATACCAGTGTTTCTGAGGAAGTTCAGTTCCTCTATAACACGGCGAAAAATCTCGTTGCCAAACGTTTTTCGGTCTGAGGACTGAAAAAGCATTACCAAAAAAATGAATTTCATTTTAGAAACTAACCGAGGGGGCA
Organism: Leptopterna dolabrata; assembly: GCA_954871275.1. Lineage (NCBI taxonomy): Eukaryota > Metazoa > Arthropoda > Insecta > Hemiptera > Miridae > Leptopterna > Leptopterna dolabrata. The sequence goes on from OX940980.1 coordinate 12,475,059, forward strand.
ATGAAGGTAGAGACATGTAAACAGCACCTAATTTACTTTTCCCCCCAGAATGGCCACTGAGTGGGTCTCCAGCCTCAAAGTCGTCGAAGAAGAGGTGAATGGGGAACCATTTACAACCATCAGCTGATGTGCCGATAGTCAGTTTCCAAGTGGACGAGTGCATAAAATGACAGACCCCAGAACTGTCAGCCATAGCAGAGATGTATTCTTCCATTTCTGCAAGTAATCCTGGGAGTTCAAATACTGACTTCAAGACTTTGCGTATTGGAATGAATTGAGCAAGTACTTGAGTAGAAGTAGGGAAATCTCTGCCTCTCCGCCTACGTACATAACCTATAGCAACAGCCTCTGGAAGAATTAGCGTCCCCAAATTATTGAAATGGCGTATACGAGAGTGGATTGTTCGAAGAGGAGTCAGGGAATGGTCAAGAATCAATTTCAGTTGATCCAGAAACTCTGTCAAACACAAGCAGTTCTTATCGTTAGCTGCAAAGTTTGACATCATTCGACTGAGTACAGTGTAAAGGACTTCCTGCTGAAAAGCAGTGAAACCGTCAACAAACTTTTGAACTGTTTTTTCAGTCATACCAGGATTTTCATGGAGAGAAGCGACAAAGATCGCCAGCTGGTTCCCAAGATACGCCTCTACATCTGCAAGACTGTGATGTGTAGGAGTAGCCCTTGCGACTTGAGGAGACTTGATGGGGGTGTATACAATCAAGGGTGAAGAAGGTGCAGGGCTCTTAATTGGGGTCCTACAGTGAGATGCCATGCCAGAGGATTTGCAAGGAGACAAAACAACATTTGGGACATGGTTGGTGTTGATATGTCTCCTCCACGTCTTATGATCATTGTATATTCGCTGGCAATTTCCGCAGTGTAATCCTCCTACATTACCCCCTACCTTTTGATACTCTACACAATCCAGGTTTATGTGGTGACACAACCCCAGCAAATCACCAAATTGGCGTTTGCAGTAATAGCACGTCAACATAATTATGAATGACAAGTCCCAATATGGAAATTACAAAAATGTTAACCACCTAATAGGATATCTTCAAGGTTGTTTTAAAGATGGTAAATATCTTTAGACTATATGGTTGGAGTTGGGGTTAAAAGGGGGTGGTACTATATTTGTAATATTTAATTGTAATTATGATATTTCATATCAGGTCAGCCTTGTACGTTTTGACTTCCTTCGAACGCTATCATTGATTTTGCCCTGAGAAGCCTGCTCTGTATCACTCAACTCCTTGTCAACCCCTTCCTCACCCTGCACCTGCTCCTCCTCCTCCCCCCACCGTTTCTCCTCCTCTTCGCCCCCTGATTGATCAGAATCCTCAGATGAACTGGATATCCTCAGTTCAGTCCTCCTAATATTTTTAGTTGTTATCCCTTGTTGAGGTGTTGATTTCGGTGGGTCACCTGATCTATCTGTCTCGGGAACTGAGAGTGCAATAAATGGGGTAGTTCTGGTGATGGGAACAGAAGTTGTAGGGTCAGATGAATGTAGCAAGTCCCCCTCAAAGAGATTCAGTGGATCATCCGCTCCCTGAGAATCGATCTCTCCAAAGCCTGTCTCTCCAACCCCCTCTTCTTCGACTCGCCCCTCACCCTCAGATTTGAATAAATCCCTGCGGGACTCTAAGTAACCACCTGGGATATACCTGTCTTCAGAAGGGATACCAAATAGATCCGTCTGTATTATATGCCAGGCTACTTGGCATGGGTTTGGGAAATTTAGTTCCAACGAAAACACAGTATAAATAAAATATGTTACTGCTTCGAACAAATCCGTGAAGTCGTACTCAAAGGGCCCCTTTTTACTCCCAACTCCAATCTTAATAGTGTATGATTGAATTGAATCCCAAGTTTGCCCTCTAGCTATCAAAAATGGCTTAATTATCTTACAAGCTTGTGCATTTAATTCACTCTCGCTTAAATGTACTTTCTTACGATCGTATTCCTTGTGGAGGTTTTGTTTTATTCCTTCCACCCTTCTTGCGATGAAGTTGTCGACGTCAGCGTCACTGGAGGCTTTAAACACAAAAAATCTTGTAGCTTCTATCACTGTGGCCTTCGTTCTTGGACGATTTGTTTCCACTGGGCCTGCAGCTACGACGTAGGGCAGCAGCAGAAGTGCCGCCTCACACTGTTTGATCGTGTCTGTAATAGGAAATAAGTAATTGGTTAAATAGATGTGGCATACAAACTGATTCAAGTTACGTGAATGGTGGGGGGCTGTATCTATGGAAAACAGCATTTTGAGCTATCAAAATGCTATTTTCAGATGAGAATGATAATGAAAATATTTCAAAGTATAAAATGGACAGCGATTGAATTTATTATTGCTCTGTTATCAATGTTCTCTAGAAAATAAGTCACCAGTTATTAGTAGGCATTGTTTCATTTGTGGTTTAAAAAAATCGATTAATATTGATTTATTTATAACCCCTTTTGTTATTCTATACCCACCTGAAGACCTGGTATGGGATAGAAAAAAAATTTTAAAAATCATACTAACAGCATGGTTTTGAAATAGAACGCTCAAAGGCATTTTCATGAATTTCGTCACTTTTGTTGAAAAGATGAATTTGCAGTAAACCGCCGATTAAAAGCAGAAGGAACATTGGAAATCTATACAGTAACGATACACTACTTACGTACTATACGTTATTATCATGAAACCACAGGTGATACCTATGTTGATACATACGAACTTAGAAAAATACACTTCTTAGAATTGCAATTCACGTTTCTTTAATATAATATCTGTAGGATATTACATATATTCCAAATAAAAGTAATCAAATCGGTCCGGTCCTGGATGACTAGTTGTTGAATTTCACAGTACCTACATATTGCCAACGGTTGCAAGTAGCATCGAAGAGCCAATCAACAGATTAATATGCAACATTTCAACGAACCTCCGCTTTTGACAGCTTGATTGTAGCAATCAATGTGAACCCAGGCGTTTGCCTGGGTGGCCCCTGCCCTCCTCGAAGGGAAGTTTTCCACGGCTTTTTGCACAATTTTTTTCCGCACGTTCGACAGGTTATAAAAGAACAGCCCCTCCTGGAATTGGGGATGGAGAGTAATGAAGTCTTCTTGAACCTGAAAGTAGGTATGATAAATAAATATTCATATACCTATGATACCTTGAATATCATGTGAAACGTAGGTCAGTTCTAGGATTATGACACAGGCTGTCGACTCATCAATCGTAATTATTGTTGAACTAAATTCTGCAATTTTGCTCATTAGAAACGACAGTTTTCACGATTTTAAAGACCGCGGTCAAACATGTTTTGAAATATGTTTGACCGCGATCTTTAAAATCGTGAAAAGTGTCGTTTCTAATGAGCAAAATTGCAGAATTTAGTTCAACAATAATTACGATTGATGAGTCGACAATTTCAAAACATATGGGCTGTTCGCACATGCCCCCCCCCCCCCCCCCCGTCAGTTGACAGAAAAATACCTTTAAAAATTTCGCCATAGGTACTCACCAACCGCTTTCCGTGTTTAGGGTGTCTGAGCAGAGGAAATGTTTCGAGGTAGTCCTCAAGAGGCACCCCAGCCAGCAGCCACTGGTTTCTGAGGGAAGCTGTAGACCTCCACGCTTCCAGGAAAGAAGTCCTCAGATCAACCACATCCACAGGTGTTGACTGTATCTGGGCAAGAGCAGGGTGAGACAGCACTCTATGTTCTGCGTCTGCAACGTTTTGAAACCAAAGAATATTAGCATAACGGCACATCAGGTGGAAATTCACTTTGAAGAGAAGGAAGATTAGGGACAGCGTACACATCACATGTTACCAAAAGCATATCATTACATAGTTCAAAAAATACCAACCCTTTAGCGCCGTTGAGGTGTCCGCTAAAGATGACGCTCTCCTTCGCTCTCTCCTGGATGGTTTTCTTGGCTGGGAACCTTCACCGTCACTCTCAACGGCAGTGCTCCCTCCCTCGGCAGAACCTTGGCTGTCGGACTGTGTGCTTTGAGTAGCTGGCGAGCCTTTCTTTCCGCTTTTTCTTGGAAAATTATTATATCTGTTGTAAAGTCTCCCCGACGGATGGGAGCTTTGGGGCCGCTGAACGCCTGCGAACTTGGAAGTCTGCAAACATACGACACATTGGATGGTACGATATACTGCATAGCACAGCAATAAGTTGGGGGTGGAATAAATTGGGGAAGAATAGAGGGTTCAAGTGGACGCATTTTCAGAAGATTGGGTCAAAAAGAATCGCATCAAGTTAATTCATAGCCATCGCCATATATGGTGAAATATCAATATTTACCTCTGGAGTTATGGGGTTTGGTCGTCTGAACCAAACGCTGGGGTCTTCTCCTGCAAAGCACTCTGATATGCTCACTGCCCACTCCTCAAACTCGTCGTACGTCAACTTCCACTTGCAGGAGCCTCTATCGGAAGCTACCCTCACGCAGTCTTCCTCCCACAACCTGATGAGCACCTGCCTCTCGTAGTGGTCGAGGCGAGCACAGGAAGTTTTCGTTTTCAGCAGAAGGGTAGCTGCATTGGCTTTCAGAAGTAATTTATAAATCTTGTTGCAAGGTAGACGTTTCAGCCGTTCTTTCTCTCTACAACAAGCAAAGAAGAAAAAACTGTCAGCACAAGTATTGATTATACAGCTACCTAAACAGTATTAACCATATCAATAAGTATGAGATCTAAATGTCAAATTCAGGAATGAAGAAGGGGAAGGGAATTCGCGGCTATTATTCTGACCTTAGGCCAACTTCCTGTTCTTTCGACGTAGAAGCGGGCGGAGAGGTCTGTAATGGGCTTATCCCTTCTAGGTCGTCTATTGCAATGTTCCGCAGAACCTCACTTGAGATAGATACATAATCCAGGTTTCCTGCCTGAAATTACAATGGGTTACTTGGGTTATTAAGACTCAGTTTGTTTTGTGAGAAATGTTTCTACTAAGGAACTGGCGTATTCTTTATGATTCTTGTTTTATGCTTACATTAGTCCAGTTTTTCCATGAGGAAATAAATCGGGTTTTGTGGGCAAGTTTACTGAACCCTATATCAGAGACGTGTTCTGGAGTTAATGTTCTCAGATCGTCTATAGTCTCGTATCCTTGAGCTGAAAAAGAAGGATAACGTCATAATTATGTAAAATTACGTCAAGAACATCAGGAAATCGATGAACTTATCCCACAAACTTCTGTCATAATCAGTGTACAGCCGATCCCGATAAGTAAAGTCAACAAAAACCACCAGGGGGGGGGGGGATGACGGGCATTGCATTTTTGGAATCTACGCACCTTGAAACGGAAAAGAAAAAAATTTGAGCGGGTGTTATACAAATTTTTTGCTGAGCGAATACATAGGTGTATTATTCACAGAATAATAAACCAAAAGTACATAGTGCATGACTAACAGGATTTGGAGACGGATTTACGTAATTTTTTACGCTGAATCTAATGGTGACATACCCAGACCTTCCTAGAAACGTCGCTCGTCTGTCGGTGGGATTGTATGCGAAAAAACGCGTGTTAAACAGAGTGAGGTTTGTTTCTGTTGTTTGTAGTGAATAGAGAGTGTGTTTTCGAATAGAGTCTGGGCATGTCACCATTAGATTCAGCGTAAAAAATTAGAAAACCCGCCTCCAAATCCTGTTAGTCATGCAGTTCTTTTTTCCCCAAGAAAAAACCCCTCAAATGTGCCTGAAAACACACGTTTTTTCGCATAAAAACTAAATTCTCTCGAAAACGTTCCTTCTAAAAAATAAAAACTGACTATACTGTTCGAACGCTGAGGCTTTTGCGCATTTTTTAGGCTTACAGGCTATAACTTATCACCAGAATTATGGGGGACTAATGAGCGTTTGAAAAACAGGCAGTTTTCAAGATTTGACGAAATTAACTTTTCGGGCTCATTGTTCACCCTCAAGTTCTCTTCAAAAAATTATTGTTAGAGGCTCAAAAGACGGGAAATTTAACGCCCTTTCCAACGGTGTACTCAGATTTGGTTTTACTTTTCATATTAGGGGAGTTATGGCCTTTTCAGTGACCAAAGGTCGAAAACTCGAAAAAAATCTTAACAGTGAAAAAACTCAGGTTTTTAGTGGCTTACAAAAAAACTTTATAGAACACTTTTTGTTGGAAATTAGTTGTAGAACACGTGGTTAAAGTTTTTCGGATCATAAGTGAGACACCGTGTATTAGGTTGGTCATTGAAAATTCAAAGCAATTTTTTTTTTAATCACTAAAACATTTAAGGAAAAGGCACATTACAGGTGATGGATATTGTTGTATACACCTATAACAAATTATTTTAAAAGAAATGAGAACAATCGAAGTATGACTGAATAAACAGAGGCGGGTGGTTGGTTGATCACATGCTAAGAATAACTATCAATGTTGCTTCACATTGTAATGATGTATAATAAAATGTGGCGATTCTAATAATAATAATTTATTACATTCCCAGATGTTTCTAGTAAAAATTAATAGCCATTTTTCATCAAACATGCGGAAGACCTGGGATAACACGAAAAACTGCAGTCATGTAGCATGGCTTAATGAGCGAATTTTCAAAGGAATAGTCTGGGAAATTGAGGCTGACTTGGCACTTGTTGAGACCAGAGTGGCACGTCTTGCACAAAAATTATGTTAACAAAAATCATTTTTGGGAAAAAATTAAAGTGTACCTATATCGTCGGGTGAGAGGTAAAAGTGAACAAGTAACATTTTTTTCGGAAAATAATGTTTTTAGTTATTCCGGTGCTAGGGAACGTTATCGTCTCCCAAATAGGTTAAAATGTTGAATCAATTCGTCGAATCGATAAAAAATTCCAAAAAAAGTTTTACCTTAACGAAACAAAACGTCTTCAGTGAACAAATGACATTTATACGGATTTACCTGAAGGAAAAATATGGAAAGAACTCAACCCTACAGTCTGGTAAAAGTTATCAAGTACCTACCATGTGTACATTTTTACTTATATGCACGGGGGAAGTATTCATTCAAATAAAAATGTACAAGTGGGAGCTATTAACTTTTGCCACAATTGAAGATTGAACACGGATTCATTTCGTTCAGGTAAAAACGTACAAATGTCATTAGTTCATTTTTACTTATAAACTGAATGTGAATTTGGCAATTATTCATTCAAATAGAAATGTACAAGTGGGAGTTGTTCATTTTTACCAAATTAAAGCAAAGGGTTCATTTTGTTCAGGTAAAAATGAACAAACGGCATATGTAACTAGGGTGATCTAAAGTCAATGCCGCGTTTGCTCAGGGACAACTGATAAAGTGCTTGAAACCTAATAGAGGCTTTTGTTTCTGCTGGACTGAAAATAACGGAATTGAGAAGGTGAGAAAACAATGATTTACCAGATTAAATAGATAGAATAGGTAGTATTTTTTTCGAGTTTTAGTGATGTGAACAACTGCTGAGCATTCACTATGTGTTTCGAGGTAAAAATTAACAAGTCCAGTTTCTCTTTAGTTTTTTAAATAACTTCAATTTAAGATTACTATTGGAAATATTATCACCTCATATGAACAGAAGATGGTATTAACGAAAGAAAAAATCATGTTAGACGAGGAAATGTACTGAGGAAACCTGGTACTGGCCCGATTTCAAAAATGACCAAAAATTCAGATGGCTCTCCTGTAAAATTTGTCAAATGCTACTTGTTCAATTTCACCTCTGACCCGACGATTATATAACAAATTTTGGATGACAAATTTTTCTAGTTCAATTTTAATATAAACAAATTTTGGAGGGTTTTCCGGTGCACTCCCTGTATCTCTGAAATTTTGGAACAAGCCAAATACCTAGTTGTTACATTTTTCTTGGAAAATTCGATAAAATTTAGAAGTTGTGGGATAAAAAAAACATCGATAGATACATATCCCTACTTGAAGAGCATGCTCATACAACATTTCATCGACATTTGAGACCGAGTAGGAGTGGTGGGGGGGGGGGGGGGGGGACTCAAAATTAAATTAAAAATGCCTCATCAGGTAGTCAACGTGATAACGCTGAATAAAAATAAAGACAAAACCAGTCAGAACAATTGGAAAGAGAGTCGTACTATACTCAAATGTAGGATAACGAACATACTTAAACCTACATTGAGACTACTTCTTGTTATTGCAATTTTCAAAGTTATCTTAAACTGATGAGGTATGCCATGCATCCTTGCGTAATCCAGCCAGTGAAAAAGATGCCAAAATTGAGGAAACTAACACTTTTCAATAGCAACAGAGCTTGAATAATTTCAGAATAAATGAACTAAAACGAGGGTATTCCTTGTAATAAGCTCTGTGGCCGGGCAGAAAAACTGGGAACGAGAAGGGAAAGTGTGCGTAACGGCTTCTCTAACGCCCTATGTATCCGTCTGCGCCTTTCCCGCCACTTGGGAGAACGGTTGATTTAACCCCAAACATTGCTAGGTAGTCGCCCCCCCTCCCCCCAACCAAATAAAGCCCATGATAAAAGAAATCATGCATTATGCTTCAGCAGGTAATTTACCCCTACACCAGATGTGAAGAAAAAGAAAACATGCATTATGCTACAGCAGGTAATTTACCCCTACACCAGATGTGAAGACATCTGGCTATACCTATATTAAGCACCTATCTACCAAAGTCAACATCAACCTGAATAACAACAAAAAAGTCTTCGACAAATCCGTACCAACCACATTTTTGAAATTAAATTTACCTTTTTTTTTTAAATGTTACCCACTTTCTCATTAGTTTCCCCAGGAACTTTACTGTAATTTAAACTGTAAATTCACATTCTAGCAAGCAAAATTCACGAAGAAATGATTAAAGTGTGGCTTTCTTCAAGGTATCTACTTCCAGTTTTCATGAAATAAAGTTGAACAAGTTGAAGGAAATGTTTGGTAATAGTAGGTATACCAGAAAATGTTGAAATCTCGATGAACTTGAGGTGTTTTTGACAATTTGGTGGGGTACTTACATATGATTTTCTCGATTGCCTCTTCAGGCAGATGCCAACTTATGAGCAAGTCACGCACTTCACTAGCCTGGGACATTGCTACAAAGCAAAAACCACACCGTGCGTATATATGGTGCAATATGTACTCACAATATTCCACTGGTATATGGAGGTTTGGAAACCCAAAGAAAACACAAAACCAACTCGTTAAGACTGACTGGAATCTGGTGTGAATCGAATGAAGAAGAAGACTGACACAACTTGCACAACTGCTGAGAGAGCACTGATACTGGTTGGCAGCGCTTGCTCATTATATAGGGTCAGTCCCCTCCTCCGCCTAAGCTGATAGAGGTATGATAGTGTGCAGGGTCTTACTCTATCAAAACACTATGAGAAAACTATCATAGTATAGGGTATTGAAAGTGTGCAACTCTGTTGCACACAAATTTCAACACTTTTCACATTAGCAAACGCTGACCCAGATCCATCCTGACTTTCTAAGGGTCGGGGCGTTAGTTTCTCAATATTTTCCATTACACAAACCATAAATAAATGTAGTTATGCTACCTGAAATCACCTTCAAGCACATATGTCCACATTTCCATAGGAATATCAAGGGTTCCACTCAAAACCACCAAAACCTACCTATATAACAATACAAAAATTTGATGTTCAGATATAAATTATCAAATCCAAAAGAAACTCTTTCAGACACTATCAACCGAAGGCTATCAAAACCCTATCAGCTCACTATGAGTTCTCCATCAAAAGACTATCAACAACCTATCAGAACACTATCAGGCAATGGTGTATCTATCAAAAACCTATCACATGGTATCCTCCGATAGACCAGCACTACTGGATTTTTGATAGAGACACCTCTTCATAATGTTTCTGGATGGTTAGGGGTAGGATTGGTTCCAAACCGTTGGAATGTTCCTAAAATTTCGTGTGATGATACCCGGAGTGCGAAATTTGATTTTCGAATATAAATTAGCAAATCCGAAAGAAACTCTTTCAAACACTATCAACCAAGGGCTATCAAAACTCTATCAGTTCACTATGAGTTCTCCATCAAAATACTATCAACAACCTATCAGAACGCTATCAGGCGATGGTGTATCTATCAAAAACCTATCACAAGTTATCCTGTGATAGACCAGCACTACAGGGTTTTTGATAGAGACACCCCTTCATGCATCACATGTATTGAAAGTGTACAACTCTGTGCACTATTATCATCTATAAGAACACCATAACTGTAAATAATTTTTGAAGAAATAGATTTATCTCTCACTTACCTCATCCATTGCCACACTACTGGATCATGTGAGGGAAGTCTTCATTGGACTGGCACAAAAATGAGAAGGAAATCACGAACACAAATTTCAACACTTTTCACATAAGCAAACGATGATCCAGATCCATCCTGACTTTCTATGGGTCGGCGCGTTAGTTTCTCTATATTTTCCATCACACAAACCATAAATAAATGTAGTTATGCTACCTGAAATCACCTTCAAGCACATATGTCCACATTTCTGCAGGAATATCAAGTTTTCCACTCAAAACCACCAAAACCTACCTATATAAAAATACAAAAATTCGATGTTCAGATATAAATTATCAAATCCAAAAGGAACTCTTTCAGACACTATCAACCGAAGGCTATCAAAACCCTATCAGTTCACTATGAGTTCTCCATCAAAATACTATCAACAACCTATCAGAACACTATCAGGGAATGGTGTATCTATCAAAAACCTATCACAAGTTATCCTGTGATAGACCAGCACTACAGGGTTTTTGATAGAGACACCCCTTCATGCATCACATGTATTGAAAGTGTGCAACTCTGTGCACTATTATCATCTATAAGAACACCATAACTGTAGATAATTTTTGAAGAAATAGATTTATCTCTCACTTACCTCATCCATTGCCACACTACTGGATCATGTGAGGGAAATTTTCATTGGAAGGCACAAAAATGAGAAGGAAATCACGAACACAAATTTCAACACTTTTCACATTAGCAAACGCTGACCCAGATCCATCCTGACTTTCTATGGGTCGGCGCGTTAGTTTCTCTATATTTTCCATCACACAAACCATAAATAAATGTAGTTATGCTACCTGAAATCACCTTCAAGCACATATGTCCACATTTCTGCAGGAATATCAAGTTTTCCACTCAAAACCACCAAAACCTACCTATATAACAATACAAAAATTCGATGTTCAGATATAAATTATCAAATCCAAAAGAAACCCTTTAAGACACTATCAACCGAAGGCTATCAAAACCCTATCAGTTCACTATGAGTTCTCCATCAAAAGACTATCAACAACCTATCAGAACTCTATCAGGCAATGGTGTATCTATCAAAAACCTATCACAAGTTATCCTGTGATAGACCAGCACTACAGGAGTTTTGATAGAGACACCTCTTCATATAATGAAATTTAAATTTTACATACCTCCATCCTGTTTGTCATACTTTAACGCTTTCTCAACCAAGTTATGGACGTACAGATTGGTTTCAACTTTCTTTAATGTTTCTGGATGGTTAGGGGTAGGATTGGTTCCAAACCGTTGCTGAAATGTTCCTGAGATGTTCCTAAAATTTCATGTGATGATACCTGGAGTGCGAAATTTCATATTCGGATATAAATTCTTTCAAACACTATCAACCAATGGCTATCAAAACCCTATCAGTTCACTATGAGTTCTCCATCAAGACTATCAACAACCTATCAGAACACTGTCAGGCAATGGTGTATCTATCAAAAACCTATAACAAGTTATCCTCCGATAGACCAGCACTACAGGATTTTTTATAGAGACACCCCTTCATGCATCACATGTATTGAAAGTGTGCAACTCTGTGCACTATTATCATCTATAAGAACACCATAACTGTAGATAATTTTTGAAGAAATATATTTATCTCTCTCTTAACTCATCCATTGCCACAGTACTGGATCATGTGAGGGAAATCTTCATTGGAGTGGGACGAAAATGAGAAGGAAATCATGAACACAAATTTCAACACTTTTCACATTAGCAAACGGTAACCCACATCTATCCTGACTTTCTATGGGTCGGGGCGTTAGCTTCTCTATATTTTCCATCACATAAACCATAAATAAATGTAGTTATTCTACCTGAAATCACCTTCAAGCACATATCTATGTCCACATTTCTATAGGAATATCAAGTGTTCCACTCAAAACCGCCAAACTCCACAACCTCCAAAAGAAACTCTTTCAGACACTATCAACTGAAGGCTATCAAAACCCTGTCAGTTCACTATGAGTTCTCCATCAAAAGACTATCAACACCCTATCAGAACGGTATCAGGCAATGGCGTATCTATCAAAAACCTATCACAAGTTATCCTGTGATAGACCAGCACTACAGGATTTTTGATAGAGACACCCCTTAATGTATCACAATTTAAATTTTACAACATCTCTACCCCATTTTTCGTACTTCTCAACACTTCTTTGACCATAATATACAGCACATACAGATTTGAAAATTGGGAAATAATAATACATTTCACACTTTCAAACTTTTTGAAACAATCTGGGTTCGAAGAGGAACTTCTGTAATATCCCGCTCAAAATGTTCTCTCTTCTCAACATTAATTGTTCAGTTTCACTTGTTTTCACTGGTCATGCACTGGAGAGTTAGGTTCTCATAACTGCCCATGAAATAAGCTATTTATAAATAAACTTCTTTCGACAATTCGATGTTCAGATATAAATTATCAAATCCGAAAGATAGTCTTTCAAACACTATCAACCGAAGGCTATCAAAACTCTATCAGTTCACTATGAGTTCTCCATCAAAAGACTATCAACAACCTATCAGAACACTATCAGGCAATGGCGCAGCTATCAAAAACCTATAACAAGTTATCCTCCGATAGACCAGCACTACAGGATTTTTGATAGAGACACCTGTTCATATAATGAAATTTAAATTTTACATACCTCCACCCTGTTTGTCATACTTTAACGCTTTCTCATCCAAGTTACGGACATACAGATCGGTTTCAACTTTCTTCAATGTTTCGGGATGGTTAGGGATAGGACTGGTTCCAAACCATTGATACGTACCTAAACCTTCGTGTGATGATACCTGGAGTGCAAAATTTGATATTCGGATATAAATCAGCAAATCCGAATGAAACTTTTTCAAATACTACCTAGGGCTATCAAAACCCTATCAGTTCACCATGAGTTCTCCATCAAAAGACTATCAACAACGTATCAGGACGCTATCAGACAATGGCGTATCTATCAAAAACCTATCACAAGTTATCTTTTGGTAGACCTGCACTACAGGATTTTTGATAGAGGCACTCCTTCATATAATGAAATTTAAATTTTACATACCTCCACCCTGTTTGTCATACTTTAACGCTTTCTCAACCAAGTTACGGACATACAGATCGGTTTCAACTTTCTTCAATGTTTCGGGATGGTTAGGGGTAGGACTGGTAGGACATTTATAGCATTTATAGCGATAGTGTTTTCATGGTATGTATGCCCATCATTTTGGTAGTTCGAAATATTTCCATCTATCATCTTCCAACAGGGATAGTGTTTTCATGGTATCAGAGCTGATCATTTGATGGTATGAATTATTTTTATCTATCATTCTCATCTAATGATAGCGTTTTGATAGTAACCATGTTGAGTTTTTAATAGAAGTGAAAAATGCCATCTATCATACTCATCCAATGATAGCCTTTTGATAGAACTGTGTCTGTAAAAACGCTATCATTACGCTATAAGAACACTATCACCTTCTTCACCAGTCTCAAAAAAAAAAAAAATCCTAACCCCCCCCCCCCCCCCCACTGGAGGAGTTGGGATTTTTGCAGTGCCACATTTATAGCATGAAGGCTGTTGATTTCATCAAATGGAATATTTCTATCATTCTCCACTGAAGAGAATGTTCTAAAAAGGCTGATCATTTAATAGGGTGAAATATTCCCATCTATATTTTCCAATGATAGATGATTTCTATGATTTTCCAATAATTTTGTTTGGAATATTCCTATCTACCGTTTTCCAACTAGGGTAGTTTTTTCACGGTGTCAAAGCTGATCATTTAGTAGTTTGAAATATTTTCATCTATTATTCTCATTTAATGGAAGCGTTTTGATAGTAACCATGTTGAGTTTTTAATAGAAGTGAAAAATGCCATCTATCATACTCATCCAATGATAGCCTTTTGATAGAACTGTGTCTGTAAAAACGCTATTACAACGCTATCATTACCCTATAAGAACACTATCACCTTCTTCACTAGTCTCAAAAAAAAAAAAAGAAATCCCAACCCCCCCCCCCCCCCACTGTAGGATTTGGGATTTTTGCAGTGCCACATTTATAGCATGAAGGCTGTTGATTTCATCAAATGGAATATTTCTATCATTCTCCACTGAAGAGAATGTTCTAAAAAGGCTGATCATTTAATAGGGTGAAATATTCCCATCTATATTTTCCAATGATAGATGATTTCTATGATTTTCCAATAATTTTGTTTGGAATATTCCTATCTACCGTTTTCCAACTAGGGTAGTTTTTTCACGGTGTCAAAGCTGATCATTTAGTAGTTTGAAATATTTTCATCTATTATTCTCATTTAATGGAAGAGTTTTGATAGTAACCATGTTGAGTTTTTAATAGAAGTGAAAAATGCCATCTATCATACTCATCCAATGATAGCCTTTTGATAGAACTGTGTCTGTAAAAACGCTATTACAACGCTATCATTACCCTATAAGAACACTATCACCTTCTTCACTAGTCTCAAAAAAAAAAAAAGAAATCCCAACCCCCCCCCCCCCCCCCACTGTAGGATTTGGGATTTTTGCAGTGCCACATTTATAGCATGAAGGCTGTTGATTTCATCAAATGGAATATTTCTATCATTCTCCACTGAAGAGAATGTTCTAAAAAGGCTGATCATTTAATAGGGTGAAATATTCCCATCTATATTTTCCAATGATAGATGATTTCTATGATTTTCCAATAATTTTGTTTGGAATATTCCTATCTACCGTTTTCCAACTAGGGTAGTTTTTTCACGGTGTCAAAGCTGATCATTTAGTAGTTTGAAATATTTTCATCTATTATTCTCATTTAATGGAAGCGTTTTGATAGTAACCATGTTGAGTTTTTAATAGAAGTGAAAAATGCCATCTATCATACTCATCCAATGATAGCCTTTTGATAGAACTGTGTCTGTAAAAACGCTATTACAACGCTATCATTACCCTATAAGAACACTATCACCTTCTTCACTAGTCTCAAAAAAAAAGAAATCCCAACCCCCCCCCCCCCCCCCACCACTGTAGGATTTGGGATTTTTGCAGTGCCACATTTATAGCATGAAGGCTGTTGATTTCATCAAATGGAATATTTCTATCATTCTCCACTGAAGAGAATGTTCTAAAAAGGCTGATCATTTAATAGGGTGAAATATTCCCATCTATATTTTCCAATGATAGATGATTTCTATGATTTTCCAATAATTTTGTTTGGAATATTCCTATCTACCGTTTTCCAACTAGGGTAGTTTTTTCACGGTGTCAAAGCTGATCATTTAGTAGTTTGAAATATTTTCATCTATTATTCTCATTTAATGGAAGCGTTTTGATAGTAACCATGTTGAGTTTTTAATAGAAGTGAAAAATGCCATCTATCATACTCATCCAATGATAGCCTTTTGATAGAACTGTGTCTGTAAAAACGCTATTACAACGCTATCATTACCCTATAAGAACACTATCACCTTCTTCACTAGTCTCAAAAAAAAAGAAATCCCAACCCCCCCCCCCCCCCCCACCACTGTAGGATTTGGGATTTTTGCAGTGCCACATTTATAGCATGAAGGCTGTTGATTTCATCAAATGGAATATTTCTATCATTCTCCACTGAAGAGAATGTTCTAAAAAGGCTGATCATTTAATAGGGTGAAATATTCCCATCTATATTTTCCAATGATAGATGATTTCTATGATTTTCCAATAATTTTGTTTGGAATATTCCTATCTACCGTTTTCCAACTAGGGTAGTTTTTTCACGGTGTCAAAGCTGATCATTTAGTAGTTTGAAATATTTTCATCTATTATTCTCATTTAATGGAAGAGTTTTGATAGTAACCATGTTGAGTTTTTAATAGAAGTGAAAAATGCCATCTATCATACTCATCCAATGATAGCCTTTTGATAGAACTGTGTCTGTAAAAACGCTATTACAACGCTATCATTACCCTATAAGAACACTATCACCTTCTTCACTAGTCTCAAAAAAAAAAAAAGAAATCCCAACCCCCCCCCCCCCCCCCCACTGTAGGATTTGGGATTTTTGCAGTGCCACATTTATAGCATGAAGGCTGTTGATTTCATCAAATGGAATATTTCTATCATTCTCCACTGAAGAGAATGTTCTAAAAAGGCTGATCATTTAATAGGGTGAAATATTCCCATCTATATTTTCCAATGATAGATGATTTCTATGATTTTCCAATAATTTTGTTTGGAATATTCCTATCTACCGTTTTCCAACTAGGGTAGTTTTTTCACGGTATCAAAGCTGATCATTTAGTAGTTTGAAATATTTTCATCTATTATTCTCATTTAATGGAAGCGTTTTGATAGTAACCCTGTTGAGTTTTTAATAGAAGTGAAAAATGCCATCTATCATACTCATCCAATGATAGCCTTTTGATAGAACTGTGTCTGTAAAAACGCTATTACAACGCTATCATTACCCTATAAGAACACTATCACCTTCTTCACTAGTCTAAAAAAAAAAAGAAATCCCCCCCCCCCCCCCCACTGTAGGATTTGGGATTTTTGCAGTGCCACATTTATAGCATGAAGGCTGTTGATTTCATCAAATGGAATATTTCTATCATTCTCCACTGAAGAGAATGTTCTAAAAAGGCTGATCATTTAATAGGGTGAAATATTCCCATCTATATTTTCCAATGATAGATGATTTCTATGATTTTCCAATAATTTTGTTTGGAATATTCCTATCTACCGTTTTCCAACTAGGGTAGTTTTTTCACGGTGTCAAAGCTGATCATTTAGTAGTTTGAAATATTTTCATCTATTATTCTCATCTAATGGTAGCGTTTTGATAGTAACCATGTTGAGCTTTTGATAGAGGTGAAAAATGCCATCTGTCATACTCATCCAATGATAGTCTTTTCATAGTAACCAGGTAGAGATTTTGATAGAGATGAAAAATTCCCTCTATCATTCTCATCCAACGATAGCCTTTTGATAGTAACCAGGTTGAACTTCTGATAGAGGTGAAAAATTTTATCTATCATTCTCACCCAATGATAGCCTTTCGATAGTTCTTCAGAAAGAGATGAAAAATGCTATCTATCACTCTCATTGCATCATAGTTTTTTGATGGTGATTTGCCGCATTTTTGATAAAGATGAAAAGTGCTGTCTATCATTCTAATTGAGTGAAAGATTTTTGATAGTGAACAGACCGCATTCTTGAGAGACGTGAAAGATGCTATCTATCATTCTCATCATGTGATAGTCTTTTGATAGTGATCAGGCCGCAATTTTGATAGAGTTTTTTCTTTCACTCTATCACTGCCACATTTTGATAGGTTTCTGATAGATCAGATATATCAGATTGATAGTATCTGATAGAATGGGATGTCAAACACTATCACTTAAGGGTGACTCATCCATGTTGATAGACTTTTGATAGTATGCAAAACCAAGTGATAGGTTCCCGATAGATGAGTTTTGTCATGTGATAGTTATCTGATAGGTGCCTCATAGTTGTCTGATAGTGTGCCACTTGAGGGCAAATTGGGCCACGGAGGAGGAACCCTTTGATAGGGAACTGATAGGAAACCGATAGTGGGTATGTTCATCTATCACTGAGATAGTGTGCAGTGATAGTGTATTTTTCTCAGTGAGGCCTCTTGTCATCCTCGGCCTTCCAATGCATCACGAACACAATAATTCTATGTAATGACTAATGACAACCTTCAACCACAATAGGATATAATACTGAGGACCTGTCTACCAAGTTATGATCGCAGTGCTCCAAAGGCTTTATCTGTTTATTTTCAATAGCACGGGCGGAAGCGCAATTATAATAGATGAATTGAATGATGAGTCTACTATATACTCGGACGTATTAATGAAAAATATATTCATAAATTAATACAAGAATAGAAAAATACTTATTGCGTTATTTGAATCTCAATAGTTACTGAAACAATCAAACCAAAAATATATCATTATGTATAATAATAATAATGTAGGTAAGCAATATAATAGAAACCGTACATCAGTATATGCAAATAATTCAGTTAATATACGTACATATTAAGAGTCCTGATGGAAAGAATGGAATAGAATATACACAGGTACATGGTAATAGCCGGTTTACGGCAAGTCAAAGATGGTCTATGATGATCTATGGAACAAAATGATACTTCACAACACAATCACGCACCCGTCCATGACAAATCAGTTTAAAAAACCATTACATAAATAATACCTAAGCAATGTTCATACTATAAATATAAAGATTGTGGTAAAATATACCAACATTGTAATAGCAAGATCATTATAATACTCGTATTATCCATCTCAAAAAATTACACCATAGCAAATCTGATCGTCGAGAAAACTAGTTATCAGTGATATTTTTTCTTTTTCTTATATGGTCGTTTCTTTCTTGGATTCTTAGGTGATTGTGGGACTCGATACTTTTTTCTTGTTGAGGTCCGCATTGTTATGGTCGGAGCTGGAAGTGGTGTCATATTGAAGTCGGGACAACCATCATTTCTGAGATCCGCGTCGTTTCCTTCCTGTCGGTTTTCTTTTTAACGTAATGGGAAGAAGAAATTTTCGCTTCTCTCTCATTTCCTTTGAATAGAACAGACTGACGTTCTAACCAGAACCCGTTAATTTGCATGCGTTGCTCATGATTTTGTTTTTCATGATTACGGCTTCGTGAAAGCTGTGCCGTCGAGTGGTCTGATAAAGTCGTGAACTATTTTTGTCTCAATCTTTAACCAAGATCTGCTGCTGAATTAAACCAACAGGCTACCGCTGAATTCCGGTAATTCAAGTAGAACAATTTATCACTTGATCTTGGTGGGTCTAGACCTTGGCAGGCATATTACCATACCGGTGGCTTCATGAAGTATTTGTGCCTGAATCTTTGATTATGACAAGCAGGTAAAGCACACCCACAGGCTTCCATTGAGTTGCATACTGAAACTATCAGTCTGGCCTCCTGTCTTCTCCAGTCTTCCAAACGTTGATAGGTACGTCCACAATATGACGGGGAGGGGGGCTCAAACATATTTCCAATATCGAAGTATAATTATGAGGACTTATCATCTACCGAGTCACAACGGCAGGTCTACTGAGCAGATGCTTGAGCAGTGCCTCATAAACTACTTCTACATAAACAAACAACAGAACCAAGAGGCATTCATTGAATCCCAGTACTTCACTCACTGTCCTTGTGTGTATTAGTGCCCTTATGGTCATACCATTAGGTATCTACTTCTTTTGACACAAAACAGTAGTTATCAATAAGATCTAGATGTGTCCAATGTTACTTTGATCTAAACAGCAGCATGTTGGTGGTCATATCGCCACTTGGCAAGTTTTTAAAAACCACTGCCCCCTCCTAATAATTTTAAAGTGAACGAATCAAGCTCCCATCAAGTTTCGCATTTGTAAGGACCTAATAACGTACTGCATCGGTTTTACATAATTCTGTTCATAATAAGTTAATAAGATACCTAGTAATAAGTAATAATGAGTATTTATCCAAAGAGTTAGAATGACAGTTCTACAGCTTCTCTTAGGCTCTTAACGAAGATAGAAGGCTCTATGAACAGCTGCTTATTATGAGTCGAAATGGCAAAGCAGCATTTTACGTTACGCAAGTTAGTTTAGGTAGGTATGTGATTTAGGAAGTATTATTATCACCAAAGCCATAGGCATTGGATTGCGCAAAGATATTCAAGCTCGGCGTCAGGGCTCCAGGTTCGACTTTTCGAGCTCTTTCGTTCGAATGACCACACGATTAGTGTTATTGCTAGTGTCTGAATACCCTATGATCAACCGCGAACGGCCCTAGAGGTAGCATTTAAAGGGTTAACTCATTCACAATTCATTCGTAAAACCGAGAAACGAAGCGGCCTCATCCATACAAATGGCTCCCCCTCACAGCCTGCACGTCGTAAAAACGACGCGAGGCGAGGAATATGAAACATAATCATACCAGCAAACGCGTTCAAAGTCAACCCTTTCATGAAGTGCAATATGGCGAGGCTATCTCGCCATGTGTTCATCACAATTGTATAATTAATAAGAGCTCTGGATTAATAATTAAACTGTTGCAGCATTTGCAGTGACATCAAGGTAGGCTATCTGTTATACAACGGAGAAACCCGGTTATTACGATCGGGGAAGTGCGGTAAAGAGGGGCCCGCAACTGACTCTAAACGTCATCTGCCCGTAAGGATTCCTTCCCTCGATTAATTTTTCAATTGAGCGTAAGGTGGTCAGCTGGGATGGGTCTCATCAATTTTCAAACTCTTCCATCTTGACCGCTTTTAATGGGTTTAAAAGTCCATTAAAACCAGGAGAAGTAATTGCTTTATGGTCTCCCCGTCCCTCAAGGCGATTTGAAGAGTGTTATTTTTCCTGTATCGTAGTGCCCATGATAACAAGATCGGGATTTTCGATCTCGCACTTGCTGATATTCAAGGTTGTACGCCCTGGAGCTCACCGAGGTGTAAGTGATGTTTATGAGTTCACGTCATGTTGGGTTGTTGGGAACTCATCAGCGCCCGAATTACAAGCCGTAATGGGCCTCTGTAATGCATCTTCAGACAGCGTGTACATACATCGTCTCCCAGAACCAACCTAGACTGGAACGATAACAGAAATAACATTTGTGTGACTTCATTTTCTATTTCCACCCTTTCAGCACCTCTTATAGGAACAATAACATACCACATACTTAAAATGTATTGCAAATAACAACGAAAGTATCCTTAACTGTCCAGTGAATGTCAACTTCTGTTCATCCAACTGTCTGGGGGGTCACAAAAGCGGTTTATATTATTTTGACATTTTAATGTCTTCACTTTGGCACACAAACTCGAAAATCGTTACCAAAAACGCTGCAAATCCCTGCGCAACGGTTTATTATTTTGTATAGAATACCCTTCTGTTACAGATCACAGCTCTATGTATAGATAACCCGTCTATATAATATAATATGTACTATTCTATGCATATTATGTAGATCGCAGACCCTCCGTAGGTTAGTACCTAACCCCGTACTCGTTACTAGGTACCTACCTAAATCACGAGTTAAATGTTGCTAAAATAATTCTGCCGATGACAAACAGTACCTAACAAAAGAAACACACATAATGAAGTTCTGAAAAGAAATTGTTGATGAGGAGTGAAAAAAGTTGCAAACGTACCTACCAACAAACTCCAGCCCCTTCTACGTAGATGGTATAATGAACCGTTGTGTAATAATTTACCGTTGAGTAATGATTTACCGTAGTAATAATTTACCCATCAATAATACTTCAACGTTTGTTCACGTTTCACTACCTACCAACAAACTCCAAAAGAGCCATCATTTTTCAAATTAAATAATATCACAGAACAACCAACTCGACTTCATACTCCGCCAATATAATCAGGTGATCCCTACCAATGATTGGCCGTATTCACAAATTCCTATTGTGGGCGCGTCTCTGGTTACGAGATTTGGTTTGAATTGTATACAATTTCATTCACACTGGAGTCGAAAATGCCTGTCGGTGCAAACTTCGGGGCCTTACTGTGAACGAACGGCTGGACGTACGATGCTCCGGATGGTCTTAAAAAACTCGCAAGTTCAAGAACTATTTAAAACCGTAAAAATATTTACGTAAAAAAATGGTATAGGCGTTTTGAAAATTTCAAACCCTATTTTGAACCCCTTAGAGATGACTCACAGTAACGTCGAGCTTCGAGGACCAACTAGACGCCGAACGGAACCTATAACCCGAATTTCATCAATTTTTTTTCATGGTAACTAAGAAAAGTGGCCCGTACGGCGTACGGCGTACGGCGGACAGACAGAAATATTTTTATTGCAGTTTTGGATTCTACATACCTTGAAACGTAAACCATCAAATTTTGAGGGGGGGTAAGAATTTTTTTTTTCATGCTCGATTCCAATGGTTCGAGAGTTATTGAAAATAATAAACCAAAAGCGACAGGAAAACGCGTTATGCACCATTTCTGATGATTTTCGCTTACAACCCATCCGTTTCTACGGAACTTCATGTTTGCCATTTTTCACCGTACAAAAATCGTTCACCACTCGTTGGAATCGTGTGATTTTATTGATTATATTCTTGTTAACCATACCCCCGTACCTTGCGCGGTAGCTGAGCTGAGCATGATGAAAAAAAGATAGGTAAACAAGGTAGTCAGCAACATAGGTAATGAAGAAAGTCATTGTTTACTAGTATCGAATGTGGTAACCTTGCACCGCTGTGTAACCCGGATCGTGGTACCCTTGCAACCCGTAAATGATTCCGTAAATTATCCCTAAATAATTGTTGTATTTCCTTTCAAAGTCCTGAATCAAGATGGAAGAGGTTCCTTTGTTAATCGCGATTACCCGTTTTGAGTGTGAACAGGTTCCTTTGTAAATTGCGATTACGTAGTGTACGATGGAATCGGAAGGGTTTCGTCAGTTCATTATCGATACTCCTTTCTCGCCAGACACCACCGACAAAGAAAAATATAAAAGATTCCTACAAGCGCGATCGCCATCCGAGAGGAAAAGGAAACTGCAAGCCGAAAGACAACGAGGATAACGTGCCTGTGATACAACATGAAACCACTGTGTTGCAGGACTTGTACGCAAGCGTTATGTTTACAATGAAATTCCATCCTGCGAATTTTTACACCAACAGCGCTGTCATACGATGACGCCACAGACGTCACAGTGTTCGGGGGGGGGGGGGGGGGGGGGGGGGGTCTTGCAGAGGCGAGAGGGGTGCAATGACGTCAGAAATTCTGGAATATTTGAAAAATCAAAGAAAAAGAACTACTTATCGTAGGACAGTGCGGTTGGTGTCAACATTCTCAGGATGGAATCTACTTTCATTTTTAAAAATAAATTTGAAAAATAATAAAATAAACAAATAGTGCGTATAATTTGTGTACCTAGGCACTCTGTATGGGATACCTTATAGGAATTACAACACATCGTGATTATTTTTATCTGACGCAATCGCAAGTCGAGTAATTTATTGTATTTTGGTTTATTATTTTCAATAATTAACCTTTAGAATCGAGCATGAAAAAAAATAAATACAATTTTTGACCCCCCCCTAAAAATTTGATGGTTCCCTCCAACCACTCTCCCCTCAAGAATAATACTGGGATCGGACTTATCGGCCGAATCGGGTCCTCGGCTCAACCGTATCCTTTGCTCTTGTCTCTGGCTCTTCGGTTTCAGGAGCATCTTCACTTTCTAGGAGACATGTGGCTTGAGACGATCTATCGAAATCTGATTATCCGTCTGTATTCGATGTAAAAATGTTGTCACATCTCTCTAAAACCTGGACTGGTCCTTCGTCGGGGTGCACCAGTGATTGCTTCAACCGGTCTACCCTTACGAAGACATGATTTGCGTGTCCCAAGTCCTCGTACACGAATGTCGCACTGCTACTCTTCAGTTTCTCTCCCATAGTTCCAGCATCCAACTCGCTGTCGGTAATCGCACGTTCCAGCATCCAACTCGCTATCGGTGATTTCACGTGTCTTGAACTTTTCTATTTCTGACAAGGGAATAACGCTATGGCCCATTCACGTATATATTTTTCCGTTTTTGGCCATACAAACTTGGATGAAATTAGTTTGGCCGTCGCTTCAGGACCTGGATGTGCTCGATCGTGATACATTTTAAAAATATTTTGACGGCAGCTCTCAGGGATGAGTGGACGTACTCATATGTCTCCTAACTAAACATCGCACTACAGTACTTTGGCAAGAGGGAATAGGCGTTTGTCCCAACAGTTGTGTGTCGGTTTAGTGTAGTTTGGTTCTAGCGAATCAGTCGGTGGTTCAAGTACGAATCAACAAGTAATTTTATTTTACCACAACGGTTATTATATACATGGTGACGAGTTATAATAACCTGGGTCACGCACATTTGAAATTGATACTGTGGGTGACCCCCACAGCTATTCCCCCTCCAGCGAGGAGTTCAGTGTAAGCTCTTTGCTTTAGGTAAAACAGCTCGGGAACTTTAATTGTTCGAACTGACTTTGTGTTTTTATCTTGTACTTTTTGTTGCAGTTTGGAATCATCTGCCTTGAATTCATCTTCTTTCTTGAGTTTGTCTTCTGACTTGATTTTGTCTTCTTGGAACTTCTTCATTATCTGGTATACACCAAAAAAAATTCTCAAATTTTGATTAAATTATTTAATAACGTTTCTCAACAACAAAACAACTATTGCATACTTGTACCATCTATTCAGAAGTCCCAAACAACCTGCTCATTCACGGGATAGTTTCTGGGATTGTTTATCTTTTTTGAGATGCGAGCGCTAGCGAGCATCCAGATCGCTTGACAATGCGAGCGGCGGAATGGGAACTAAACTTCTTGTACACCCACCGTCTTGTCTGACTGAACAATCGATGTATTTGAGATAATGGTAATTGTTGTTGAGAAACGTTATTAAATAATTTAATCAAAATTTGAGAATTTTTTTTGGTGTATACCAGATAATGAAGAAGTACCTTTCTTGAATTCTTCTTCTGTCATTCTGTCTGTTAGTATATAAGTTATAGTAGGTTCCTTGGGAGTTGACTTTTTAAAAAGCACGAACTGGGAATTTACAAGTGTTCTTTATTTCGGAAAATACACGGAAGACTTCGTAGCGGTAAAATTACGGGGAACACGGAACACAGGGTTGATCGTACAGCAGCGAGCCGAGAACTGAAGGTTCGAGCTTGCTCGCAGGGGTTATATCGTCTATCATGACTGCGTCAGCAGTAAGTGTCGGTCGGGCGCTATAACTCTTCCCTCCCTATAGAAAAAATTGAAATTTAGAAGAAATTTCAATTTTTCAATTTCGACAATCATGACACACTATACAACCTTACAGTAGCATAAAATGAGGTGGACACAGCTTGGTAGAAATTTTGTTTTACAATTAATTACAATACAAGTATACGATTAGTCCGATCAATTAATTAAATTACAATATAATTATACGATTAATATAATCATATACAACCAATACAACAATATAATTGTACAATCAATGTAAGTATAGAACAATATAAACATAATAACGTATGATAACCAGAATTGACAACATAATGATGGTAAACAGACGTAAAACTGACATGATTTTATGAACATGATAATTTGAGTTTCATTTCGGGTTAGGGGTTATTTTGTGAATTTGGAACGTTTCTTTTATGTTTATGGAAACGATATCCTGTGTACGCAAAGAATGATATAAGGCTGACGTACAATAGGATTGTCCAAGCACTGGGAGATATATGACTTATTATGAGTTCTTTTGTACTTGGTATGGGGATCGAAGGGGGTGATAATTGCTTTAGGGTTCTTAATTTCGTTATGGCAGTGGGTTTCTTATTCAAATCCCAATTATGCTTTTGGAACATGACCATGGAGGGGGTGTGGTTACTGTGGGAGGGTGGAGTCGTTAAAGTTTGATTCCTGTATTCTATGGTGCTCTTGCCCGGGGAGATAAGGAAAATTCCGTGGAGGGTCTTGAATTGTATATTATCATGGAGGATAATTTTTATCTGATCTTCGTAGGGGAATAAAAAGACGTAACGGTTTGTTTCTTCCAAGAATTCCACGTGATTTTGTGGTAGGTCTAATTGAATTAAGTCGCAACGACCGTTGATACCCTTAGTGAGAATGTCAGACTCGCAGTCATGTTCACCGGATAGCTGAAGGCTGTTAGGGCATAAGTAATAATCACGTCCGTATTCGCACGGTTTGTCGAGAAATCGTATCTCGTTTTTGGATTTTAGAGCATACTTGGCAGTGGGTAGGACAGTTGCATAATAATTGGGGATGAAGGTTGGTAGGGATTGAAGGAGAATCAAGTCGTAATGTGCAGGATGGACGATGGGGACATCCAGGAAATAGACGATTTCCTCGTAGCCTATGAAGCATGTTACCTTGATGTGATTTTGGATTTCCCATAGCGCTTCTCCTTCAAAGAGGGGTAACCTATCACCATAAAATGGTATTAAGTTTCTTAGGATTTTCTGTAGGGTTTCTGGTTTAATAATACTAGGGTGGAGTTTGCCTAATTTACAAAAAGTGACTGAATTTTCTATGTCTTGGGTCAGATCTGAAATTATTTGTAGCAACAGTAGATTATGCTCGAGTGCGTTTTCTACCTGTCCTGCATGGGTTGCAAGGGAACTTGCTTCCTTTAATCGCTCTATTTCGAAGGCCAGAATATCGTGATTGTAGTTGATATCTAAGATGGTCCTGTTCAATTCTTCTACAAATCCTTCGTTTATTGAGTAGTGATGACTAATTTGTTGGGACAGTATCTCTTGGTTTGTGTGTAGGTGTTGGAGGATCTGATTAAATTTTTCCTCGTCGTTGGCGTCTAAATTTCCCGTGATAAATTTGATTACGGAGCCTAAACCGTTAAGCAGTCCTCGCCTCTGACGGTGGGGTAAGGTTGAAGCAAATAATCTTCCTTCTATTATTTTTAGCATATGTTCAATGGCTTGAGTTCGAGTTCGAACTACCTTTTGGACTTCACTGTCAGTTTCTATTATCTGGTTAATGTCCTGGAAATGGGCTTTAATTTGGTTTACTTGATTGAGAATTCCTCCGAGCTGGTAGTAGTGAGTAACAGTGTGGTAATAGTGGATCGTTCGGGCGGAACCTAATCGAATGGGCAATAAACCTAAATTGGAGGTAATGTTTTCAATTTCTAATCCTTTGGTAATTAGTATAGTCGAGAGTGATAGAAGAACGGTGACGGCAGAGCGGCTGTCCATAATCCGTGGTTCAAGTCAGTAACGTCCTGGAATATTAAGGGTCATGAGCTAGAGTCGGAACCAGAGCTGGGTGGTGGGGAGTGGTAGGGTTTCCTTGCTATAGGAACAGGAATTCCAGAAGTACTGGGCTGAGGGGAGTCTATACGAGATAGCCTAGCTGGAGGGGTGTCTGGTGGTATGGGTAACGCTTTACGAGGGAATCTAGATGGAGGGGTGTCTGGTGGTATAGGTAACGCTTTGCGAGGGAACCTGGATGGAGGGGTGTCTGGTGGTATGGGTAACGCTTTGCGAGGCAACCTAACTGGTAGGATGTCCGGTGGTGCGGGCAATGATCCCTCAGGAGAAGGTAGAGGAACTGGGGAGGGAGTTGACTCCATTCTTGGGATTCTGGAGAGGTCTTTACAATGTCGTTTTGGGGCAGGGCTCGACGAGCTCGTCTCTGAAGGAGGCGGTCTCGAGTTGGGTGGCGACGGTAAGAGTCTATCCCGCTTTTGGCTGTTAGTCGGTGGGGGAAAGGAATAGAAAGTGGCCGTTTGGGGAATCGTGGGGAGGTTAACGGGTGAAGGGAAACTGTCTTCGGAGGGTGAGTAACTAGAAGAACTAGACATCGGGGTTTGTGGTACTACTCTGGGCCTTTTGATGTTAGACATGTGGATCTTTGGTTGGGTGTTAGCATGCCGGGGTGTTATTTCGGCCGTATGCTTGGTTTTGTCCACGGACTTCACCTGTTCCGGGTTATACAGGGGTTTGGTCTTACTTTGAAGTTGTTTGGTCCTTACATAAACAGTGTCAGGGATTTCTGGAGGGTCTTCCCGAGTAGCATTTCTGTTTTCCGTTACCCTTTCCTTGAGTCGTGTGCCATTGTCCTTAATGTTTTGGTAGAGCGCTTTCATTTTTTCGCGGTGTTTGACGAGGTAATCGTTGGCGAGGCGTTCGTCCAAGTTTAACTTGAGGAGGTTTTCGTCTGAAATGTGACCTTGGATTATTTCGAACGGGGTCAGGGACGTTGTAGAATGGATCGAATTGTTGTATGCGATCAAGGCATACTGTACCCGGGTTTCCACATCGTCTCTTTTGAATGCTTCTTGGCAGTTCAGAAGCCGGAGATGTTCAATTACGGTCGAGTGGAATCGTTCGACAGGGCCATTCGAATCTGGGTGTTGGCTCGATATGAAGTGAGCATCAATATTGTGGTTAGCTAATAATTCCTTGACTAGGGA
Organism: Leptopterna dolabrata; assembly: GCA_954871275.1. NCBI lineage: Eukaryota > Metazoa > Arthropoda > Insecta > Hemiptera > Miridae > Leptopterna > Leptopterna dolabrata. The sequence continues at coordinate 12,503,361 of OX940980.1, forward strand.
AGAGTTTAGGTCGGCCGCGTTATCGGAAATGAGTTTTTTGGGAATGCCATGGTGCGAGAAATATTTGAGCAAGGCTCGAACTACGTCGAGACTAGTATTAGTCGGTACCATGTACATTTGGGCGTATTTGGAAAAGGGGTCGAAAACGGTCAAGAATTTTGTTCGGTCTATGGTGATTTTGTCAATGTGCAGGGTCTCGAAAGGCCGGGATGCCGTGGGAGTCAAGTTATATTTGATTTTCAGGGGATGCCTGTCGTACTTAGTTCGTAGGCAGACGTCGCATTGGTTTATGAAGCTCTGAATGGTCGCTTTCTGGTTGGGCCAGAAATAGCTTCGTTTAAGATGTTCATACGTCTCAGGAATTCCTCGGTGGTTAGTCTTACCTACATGATAGGACTTTATGAGTTCCTGGACGTCCTCTTCAGACTCGATGTCTTCCAATAATTTAGGAAATTTGGCCATGAGGATTTCTGACTCCTTGAATGTGCGAGTCATTATGGCAGCAAATCTCTGGAAGAATCGATCGTCTGGATCGTCATGGAAGTAGATCGCATAACGAACTTGGGGCCTGACATACTCCTTGACGAACTCGACTATGTCCTTGTCCAGATGGTAGTGGGATAGTTCTGCGGTCACTCGGGTTTTGGTGGAATTAAAAAGGTGCTTTATTGAGGGTTTCCGTGGGAGTGAGGTCACTAATTTGAATATTATCTGATTTTTGGCCTGGTTAACGGGTCCTTCTCTTACGGGGATTGTCATGGGCGGTATGTTAGTGGTAGTGTGTTCGGGGACCGTCAAAGAGGGAGCTTGAGTGTCGGCGTGGACATCTAGAGATTGATTGCTTCCTCCAAGTGCTTGCCTAGAACGCGAGAATGTTGCCAGTATTTCGGAAATGGCTCGATTTTCGTTTTCTGCGGTTCTGGGGGAACTAGGGGCTGCGAGGAGTGCGTCCAGTTGCAATTCGGGGAGTTCCATTGGAATGCTCTCAAGCAACTCCTCGATATTGATCGGTGACATGGGATTTGCGGCTGGTGGATCTGACTCCAGGTGATTAAGCTCAATTCGAGAGAGAGCGTCAGCTACATAGTTGGACTTTCCAGGGTGGTAGTGGATTTCGAAGTTAAAATCACTGATTTTCAACCTCCATCGATAGAGTTTGGAGTTGGGGTCCTTCATTGCAAATAACCATTGCAATGGTTTATGGTCAGTGAATAACAGGAACTTCTGCCCGTATAGATAGTGGCGGAAGGCCTTCAGGGCATTTAGTACTGCAAGAAGTTCCTTTTCATTAGTAGCATATTTTTTCTCTGTCTCTGAGAGCGTTTTGCTGGTATAAGCAATTGGGAGATCAGAACCGTTAAAGTCTTGGCTCAAGACAGCGCCTGTAGCAAAATCGCTTGCATCACAAGTCACTCTGAACTGTTTGTTAAAGTCGGGGTATTTTAATATTGGGTCATTGCAAAGAAGCGTGGTACAAGTTTTGAAGCTTCTTTCGAATTCTGGGGACTTGGATGTTATTTTCCCATCCTTTTTCAAGGCGGAGGTCAGGGGTTTAGTCAGAGCAGCAAAGCCCTTGATAAACCTACGGTAGTAGCCAATGAGCCCTAAGAACCTTTTGATCTCGGTTCTTGTGCGAGGCATTGGGAATTTTTCGATCGCACGTATTTTCTCGGGGTTTGGTTTGACTCCATCGGGGGTTACTACGTGACCTAGATATGCTAACTCCCTTTTCAGAAATTCCGTCTTGTCTGGCTGGATTTTCAGGTTTGCCTGTCGAAGACGGTCGAAAATTTTCCTCAGACGAACAACGTGTTCTTGCAAACTAGCCGAGAATATTAAGATATCGTCGAGATAAACCAGACATATCTCATTATTCAAGCCCCTCAGACAGTTGTTCATCATTCGTTGGAATGTAGCCGGGGCGTTGCACAAGCCAAAGGGCATTCTGAGGTATTCGTAATGTTGGTTGTCAGTGGAGAAAGCGGTTTTGGGAATTGAGTCTTCATCTAGTTCAATTTGATGAAAACCTTGTGCGAGGTCGAGGGTCGAAAAGTAATTGCAACGGCCAAGTTTGTCGAGGAGTTCGGATATGTTAGGTAGGGGAAACCGATCTGAGATCGTGGCTTCGTTTAATTTTCGGAAATCGATGACCATGCGATATTTGGTTTTTCCTGAAGCGTCCATTTTCTTTGGTACAATCCAAAGGGGCGCATTGTAGGGAGAGTTAGAAGGGCGTATGATTTTCTGGGCAAGTAGGTTGTCAACTTGTTTGGCCACTTCTTCTTTATAAATGTGGGGATACCTGTACGGTTTTACAAAGATGGGAATTTCGTCTTTTGTACGAATGTGGTGTTTGACCTCATTCGTGAAAGTCAAAGGACCTTCACTCTCTTGGAAAAGATCTGCATAGTCATGAATCAATTTTCTAATAGCCTTGTTCTCTTCGGGGTTTAGGTGGTCTAGTCTAAATTTCGAATAGTCTATCCAACGGTTTTGCTTACAGGAGGGGGAGGTGTCGCAATAGTTGTTAAGGTTGTTTTCGGGTTCCTCATTTTTAAACTGTCCTTTAGGGATTGGTTCTGCATGGATTGGGTGAGTCAAGTGGAACCTAACAGGTTTTTCTTCTGAGTTCGTGACGTGTACAAATGCTTTTGAGTTCTTAACCCTCACTATGGCTGATGGTATTTGCAAACCAGGGAAATTGATAGAGTCGATCAAAGCTTCGCCATTCTCGACATTACCAATCTCTACCTGTACCTGCTGAATAGTCCTGGCATCGATTAGGAATGACACAGTATTTTCCTCGGGGCACAGACATCCGTTCGCAAAGTAGAGGGGTAAGTTGACGTTTGGTGTACGCAGCAAGTTATTTTTCAGGTCCACGGAAGCATTTAGTGTCCGTAAGTTGTCTAGTCCCAATAGTGCTTGGAAGTGGCTATGGAAATTGAATAATCGGAAGGGGAGATTTAGATGTTTTTCATTGAAAATTTCCCCACAAGGCATCAGGGTCATTTCCGTTATTGTGGACGAGCCGTGGGCTGTCTTAACTATACCCGATGCCGGTTGGATTTTCTTTTTGAAATAATTATGCGCTGTTTTTGGGAGAACGAAGGATCGAGTTGATCCGGTGTCGATTAGGAATTTTATCCCAGTTTTGGGGCAAACTATGAAAGGTAATTGGTAGCCGATGTGATTTAATTCGATGTGTTCTGGTTCAAATTTTTCGATGGGAGCTTTTGATTTAGGGGCAGGTTTTAACATTGGTATAGGATTTAATTTGGGAGCAGTTGCGGGGGCCGAAAAGGTTGGAGCGGGAGCTGACATTACTGTTGGGTGACCTCTGACGGGTCCTGAGGTTGTCCTAAAAAATGGTCCTGTGTGTGGTTCTGGTCGTCTTCAGTTGGAGGTTGGTCCTCCACTGATAAATTTTCAAATGTTTGAATTAGGTTGGGGTCATAGTACACCGGGGCTTGCAGGAAAGGGTCATAAACGAAATATCCTGAATTTGGCGAATACTCAGGGGTTTCGGGTTGCCGAATTTCCGAGTCTTCACACTGCATTTCTACATTGTGAAGGTTGCTCTTTGAGTGATCCTGACTGGAAGAGCGTGAGAGTTGGTGGGACCATGGTCGATTTGGAAGCGATTGTCTTTTGGGGGGTTGCTGACCTGGCGTAGCGGGTCTTTGGTTGAACGAGTGGTGAACTGGTGGTCTATGAAAATTTTGGTAATGCCTGAAGGGCTGGTTGTAGGGTGTTGATGAAGGTCGGTAATTGTTATTCGGGCCAGAGGGACGGAATTGAGGAGTGGCGGGGCCGGTTTTTTGTGGCGGGGCTAATTTGGGTTTAGTTCTAAACTGAAACTCGTTTGTCAAAATCGCCATGCATTCTGTTAGGGTTGCTGGGTTCCTTGCTCGGATCAGAGATCCTACTGAATCATCCAGTCCCGTTACAAACACTCGAAGGGCTAAGCCCTGCACGAAGTCAACAAGTTCTTGCGAACTTTGTTCCTTCTGCAAGGAGGCGATGGTACTGTTTAAAATTGCCTCTAATCGAGAATAGAATTCAAAGCAACTTTCAGTCTGTTTCTGCCTGAGACGGGCTAGTTCCGCTGTAAGAGTGAACTTGTCCCTGCGATCTCCGTACGACTCCAGTAAGACGGAGCGTAATTCCGCCCAGTTGTGAGGGTCGGCAGCGAAAACGCGTTTCGCTGGATCGCCTTTGATTCTTGATAGGATGCCCTCGAATAACAAATCGTTTTGTAGGGTATTTTGGTTTGTGGGGTCAAAGAAATGGTTGAAAAGTTTATCGCATACCGTTATAAATCTGGTAAGGATAAGGGGATCGGTGGCGTTAAAGTCTGGGAGCAATGCGAAATGTGATTCCTTTAATGTTGGAAAGGGCATAGAATTTTGGCTTCTTAAAGGGAGATTGAAATTTTGCCTACTCGTAATCGGGGTTCCGACGGAATTTTGTTCGTTTCCCGCGCTTGTTCCTTGGTGGGTTTCCGATGAACTTTCCATTTCGGTGCTGTCTAATCTGGACCAACGGAGTGTTCTAATCCAATCAATATAAGGATCGGACCTCGAACGAGACGATGATTTCGTAGTTTTGGGAATTTTGGACAGCCTTGTACAATACTATAGGTAGGTTGTAAAATGTGGCGACAGATAATGTGACAAAATATGACAGAAATATGACAGAAAATATGACAAAATAGGAAACAATTATGAAAGCTGAAAAGATAAATAAATAGTAGCTATAAAGGGGGGATTCTAGCACAGCCTTGAAAGCGATAGGTCCGATGCACTCAGGCTCAGCGAGAGAAGAGATGAGTAGAAAAAACTGGATCCAGATGCGTGGGGGGTGATACAGCTCGCAGATGCAGCTCGTAAAAAGGATTGGCCATCTGTTCGAAAGACAACTAGGTAACTTGGTTCAATGTACCCAGGTTCAAATGCACCTACTTCTTGTGCTTTTTAATTTTCTCGAGTCTGGTGGGAGAGGTACCAGCCCTATGCATATAAAAGCCGTTGACTACAATTTAGCTGCATCACTTCTCGTGAACTCCGTTCAACGTTGTTACCTTCGTACTCAGCACGCAGTAAGTACCTACCAAAAATTAGTCATGAGCCACTCCATGAATTTTGATAAACTTTATATTTGCATCAAATCAAACTTTTTAAAATTAGATGGCTTTTCATATTGTCATTCTTGTGCTAATGACAGATTTAGCTTTGAAGAACGTAAGGGAAACTCACATTTTAAACATTTGTTACTTCCCAGAAATTCAATGGAATTTGGTTCTATTTTGACAGAGACATGTTATGAATGTGATGATAACCTTTATAAATGCCAATTTGTTTCAACTTGTGATGCGTGTAACGACTCACTAAAGTATGAAAGTACTGAAGCGGAAAGAAACTCATATTTGATAGAATATGAACAATTACCATTAGGTAATAATCCCTTAGATTATGAGAGCGACCAAGAGATGTATGAAGAAATGTATGAATAACTAGAACCGAGGTACTGGTACTCTCGGTCCTAGCTTTAAGATACTTTTTCTCTTCTTCTTCAACGTATTCAAAATCTTTAACATCTTTCCGTTTCGTGATGTCACCACGTTTCCAACATTTATTAAATTTTGTTTAAATTCATTTGAAAACGTTTGGTTCTGATGCAAGTATACTGGTAAATATCTAGTTCTGATGTTCACAGATATTGAAGCACAATTGATATCTACCCAACATAGATAAAATTTATTCACATTATCGTAATTTTTATTTCAGGTGGTGTACATCAAGCCTATGAATTTTCTGTTTTTGACATGACCCTTGAACGATTTACTTCATTTCTTCAATATTCAAATTTCCTCGCTATTCACACAGTGTTGATGATTTTCAAATAGAAGTACATGTGTATCAAATGAGTTTCACTCATACACTTCTGAAGGGAAAAAATGCACACTTTTCCTTCATGTAGGAGAAATAACATTCGCTATGTTTTAGGAGAAAAATGGAGCAGCTGCTAAACAACTTGAAAGCGGTGGACAGGGAGGACCACCATCACAAAACTATTTCCGTGAGGGAGCTCCCCATACAAGAAGTGTTTGTGATCAACAGAATTCGGAAAGTTAGGACCAGGTTTGGGGAGGCGGTGGTCGCCCAATTAAGGAGCGAAGTGACCGGCCGAACGGAAAACGTGTGGCTCCCAAGACGTTATGGAGAGCCATTTATTCAATCAACGAAGGAATATAAAGGTGAAGTGTAACAAAATAGAATTTTTTTTTTTAATGTCACAAAATTGATGAATTGATGGTTAAATCGAGAATAGGGCAAATATCTCGGTGGTGTGTTATGAGGGGTTTGATGTAGTGAGGCTCAGGTCAACTATGTTAATATAAAATGTGGTTAGTTCTCAACTTGACTTTATCAAAACCGCTCTGCAACCACATTACTATAAAATCCATATAAATAAAATATGCATTAAAAAAATCAATCAATCAGTATTTATAATTTCTTTGTTGTTCTTGTTCCAACAGCCAATTCACTCAGCATGAAATACCTCGGACAGAAGAGTGACAACTCATTTGAGTTATCATTTGACTTGAGATCGCAGGATTGTGATAATGATGGTGATGATGATGAAGAGGATGAAGGTGATGCCACTACTCCTGCTGCGGGTAACAAAGTTCAGAAAATAAAGTTAAACTCAGACAAACACCATTCGAATAAAAGAAGTAAAAAAAACTGAGTTGCACCTTGTGCAACAAATTATTTACTACAAAACTTAGTTATTTAAATCATAGTTGTTTAGGATCTACGTTTAGTACATTGTCAACTCCCAGCTCAAGTGGTTCAATGTCTTCAGGTAGTACATTGTCAACTCCCAGCTCAAGTGGTTCAATGTCTTCAGGTAGTACATTGTCAACTCCCAGCTCAATGTCTTCACGAAAAAGGGTCAATGAACAAACAGAGCATGCTCATGGTTCACAAAAATTGATGAGATTATTCGCTGTCCCCCTACATGATGGAAAAGTTACAGGAAAAGTAGCCAACTCCGCAATTGATATATATTTCAAAAATTTAAACGGCTTTAATCTTCCAGAAAGTTTTTTACTCAACTCTCAGCATAAACTAATGTCCGTCTTAAATGAGTACTTGAACGAATGGAGAAATATTAAGGTGAATTTACTTTTAGAGTGTACTTTCTATAAAAATAGGATATATAATGGGGCTATGAGAAATCAAGTAGTTGTTGAAGAAGTAACTGATGCAAATTTCAAAACCAAAAATGAAGAATTAGCATTAACAACAGACTTAGAGAAATATTTGTTGAACAGTTTCCACCAAATTATAACGGAAATGGACAACTTTGAACTCAAAGGATCTGGTTGGATGTTAAAATCTGTTGATGGAATTTTAATTAGAATCACAAAATACACTCCTCTCTCAGGAAACTGTTTTTACCCAATAAATGATCATCTTAGAAAATCCAAATCAATAATCAATGTGCAAAATCAAGATAATCTTTGTTTTAAGTATGCAATTTTGAGCTGGTACTTAAAAACCAATCAAAATAATAATGCTCCTCAAAGAAATTTACAACGTGTGTCTAAGTACACTACATTGGCTCACCCATTTAATTTTAAAGGAGTACATTTTCCTGCAACTTTCAAAGATGTAGTGTGGTTCGAAAACCATAATTCTGTATGTATAAATATTTATGCGATAGATAACGACGATAAAGTCTATCCTCTTAAAATTTCTAGTAGAGTAAATTTTGGTTTTCCAACTATAGATTTACTCTATTTGGAAAATACTTCAAACTCTCATTATTGTTATATATCGAATCTTCCATCCCTTGTTAATCCTCAAATGTTCAAAACACCACACAACTCCATCATTATGTGTAGAAGATGTTTTAAAGCGTACCGCAAATCCAGAGTTTATGTAACAGAACAAACAGCTGAAGAACGACTTAAAGATCACGAAATATTTTGTAATAAATTTAAACCATGCAGATACGAATTTCCACAAAAGTCTGTTGTTGAATTTGACGACTACCAATTCATGACTAAAGTGGGGTTTGTTATGTATGGGGACTTGGAGTGCTTGTTAAAGCCACACTTTTCCGAATTAAACAAAACAGATGAGGTGGACAATAATGAAGGAACTTCTACAAAAAACGTCTCCAGTACTATACCTAAAGAACGGCATGAACCAATGTGTGTAGGTTTGCATTTAAAATCATATTATCCTGAATTAATGGAGGATCAAACAGCAATATTTTCCATGGAAAATTGCATTTACGAATTTTTAGCTAAAATTAAAGAATTAGTTTTCGAGATCGAAAAATGCTATAACATTAATGTCCCCCGTTTTATGACTAATGCACAAAAACAAAAGCATGAAGAAGCAACACATTGTGAGTTGTGTGGTAAAGAGTTTGATGATAAAAATGTAAAATGTGCAGACCATGACCATGGAAATGGTGAATATCGCTTCAGTTGTTGTAGTTATTGTAATTTAAAAAAGTTGCAAAAACCTAATTTTGTACCTATTTTTTTCCATAATTTGTCAGGGTACGATGCTCATTTTATCATTAAAAAAATTAATTCATTTAATTTACAAGTTGAAGTTATCCCTCAGACAGAGGAAAAATATATTAGCTTTTCCATTCGTTTTGCTGGATGTAAACTATGGTGTAGATTTTTAGATTCATTCAGATTTTTGCCTGCTTCTTTAGAAAAGCTAGTTGGAATCTGTAAAGAGTTTCCCGAAATGGAAAAGAATTTCCCTGATCCAAATTTGAGGAAGCTATTATTAAGAAAAGGTGTATACTGCTATCAGTATGTGACAAACTTTTCGGTCTTGGAGGAAACACAATTACCATCTCAGGATAAATTCTATAATAAGTTAACTAATACTCCGATAAACAATGATGACTATGAGCATGCTCTGAAAGTGTGGAAAGCATTCAACATCAAAAATCTCAAAGAATATACGATTTTGTACTTGAAATCAGATATAATTTTACTTGCAGAAATTTATGAACTTTTTAGAAAACTATGTTATGACCGTTTTCAATTAGACAGTGCTTGGTTTTTTACTTTACCAGGTTTAAGCTTTAAAGCAGCATTAAAAGTTTCCAAAATTCGTCTTCAAATTCTCACTGATGTTGAAATGTTGCAGTTTGTTGAATCAGGCATTCGTGGTGGGATAACGCAATGTGTTAAACGCCATGCAATAGCTAACAATATGTACCTACCTGAAACATATAACCCCCATAACGATAGCTCATATATTTTTTATGGTGATGTTTGTAATCTTTATGGATGGGCAATGAGTCAGAGCTTACCATATGGCAATTTTGTATGGATTAACAACTGTGAGAACTTTGATGTAATGAGGATTGACCCAGATGGTAATTTTGGTTATATATTTGATTGTAATATTCATTATCCTTCAAACTTATATGTTAAACATTCAGATTTTCCATTTTTACCAGAGCGAAAAAAACCTCCTGGTTCGAAAGTTGAAAAACTTTTGCTGGATTTTGAGGATAAGAAAAATTATGTTGTGCATATTGCAGTGTTGCAGCAAGCTATTAAGGCAGGACTTATTTTAACAAAAATTAATAGAGTTTTACAATTTCAACAGAGTAAGTGGTTGTCCACTTACATAAATATGAACACTGAGCTGCGAAAAAAAGCTACAACTGATTTTGAGAAGGATTTCTTCAAATTAATGAACAATGCCGTGTTTGGAAAAACGATGGAATCAGTGCGAAATAGAATAAATTTGAAATTGGTATTTTCAGAAGAAAAACTTCTCAAATTAGCTAGAAAGCCAAATTTTCTCGATCGAACAATTTATGATGAAAAACTTATAGCTGTTCGATTAAGTCATGAAAAAATTACATTCAATAAACCAATTTATGTTGGATTTGCCATCTTGGAATTATCCAAAACTCTCATGTATGATTTACATTATAACCACATGTTAAAACACTTTGGAGGACACTCCATCTCGATATGTTATCAGGATACTGACAGTTTCATCTGGGAGATAAGATCAAATAATTTGTATAATGATTTGAAAACTATAGCTCATATGTTTGATTTTAGTGAATATCCACCATCACACCCTCTCTATTCCACCAAAAACAAAAAAGTAATAGGGAAACTCAAAGATGAAACCCACTCTATTCCAATAAAAGAATTTGTGGGTTTAAGACCAAAATTGTACGCTTTTCAGTTTGGTGATAATGTGATTAAGAAAGCTAAAGGAGTAAACAAAACAGCTGTTAAAGATCTCAAACTTGAAGACTATTTACACTGTCTAAAAACAAAAAAGGATATATATACAAATTTTAGGAAAATAGATTCTAAATTACATGATGTTTTTACCATGGATGTTTGTAAAAAATCTTTAAGTTTTAATGATGATAAAAGAGAAATTTTGGATGATGGGATTAACACAAAACCATATTTTTTCAAAAATATAACACAATAATTGATAAAGAGTATATTTTGGGCCCACATACACTCTTTTGAAGTTATCTGTTATACTGCTGTGTATTATAACGTGACTATGGTTTTGTAGTGGAGTAGAATCACTCCTTAAGTTTTTATTGTTTTCTTGTACTTTTGCTGTATAACAAAATATAATATCACACATAAAGCATTTTTTTCTTTTGTACCTTCATTACATGCCTTTAGCCCTCTCCTCAGGTACATACCAGCTAAATATATAAGCAAGGTGGAAGGGTATCAAGGAAATAGTTCAGCATCATGAACATTAGAGAAACGATTGCACAGGAACTGCATGCCCCAGCCAGGAAAAATTTCCCAACAAGGACCGTAGAACTAAAAGGGATTTTTGACCTTTATCAAGCTGACCTTGTAGAAATGATTCCATACGCTCACATCAACAATAATTATAAGTACATTCTTACGGTGATTAATTGTTTTAGCAAGTTTGCCTACGCAATTCCATTGAAAAACAAACAAGCAAAAACTATTGTTAACGCAATTAAGCCTATTCTTAATACAAATGCTATGCGCTACTTACAAACTGATCAGGGGACTGAGTTTCATAACAAAGAATTTAAAAAATGTATGGAGCAATATAACATTAAACATTATTCATCCTATAGCGAGAAAAAAGCTAGTATAATTGAACGCTTCAATCGCTCACTCAAATCTCTAATGTATCAAAAATTTACTGAAATTGGGAATTACAAGTGGGTAAATTTATTATCAAAACTGCTACAAAAGTATAATAATAGAAAACATAGAATCATCAACATGAAACCTAGTGAGGTAAACTCAACAAACGAGCAATTGGTGATGAAAAATATCAATAAAAATCGTCAGAACTACAATTTAAGGGACCAAACTCAGCGATTCAAAGTGGGGGATAAAGTCAGAATAAGCAAATATAAACAAGTTTTTGATAAAGGATATTTACCAAATTGGACCAATGAGATCTTCACTGTCCATTCTGTTGAACCAACTCTTCCAGTTACCTACACGTTGAAAGATTATCGTAATAAGTTGTTAAATGGGAAATTCTATGACAAAGAAATTAAGAAAACCACAGTCGGAGATGTATACCTAGTGGAAAAAATATTAAAGACGAGGGGGAACAAAGTTTATGTAAAATGGTTGGGCTTCGATGGCTCACACAATTCGTGGATTGATAAAAGTGAACTAGTTTGAAACACCGCTTATTTAATACACATGTTTACCATTTTAGCATGCATTATGAGGGTGAAGGTGAAACAAGGAGGACGTGGTATAATAAATCGCTTAATAGACTCGCTCCCAATAGAAATACATCTTCCTGGAGGGTATCAATTTTGCGGACCTGGAACACGCTTTGAGGAGAGACACAATCTAGGACAACGAGGAGTTTCTTCTTTAGACAACCTTTGCTATCACCACGATCGTACATATCACAATACAAAGGACGATAAACTACGGTACGACGCTGACAAGAAACTCGAGTGGGGAGCTTGGAATTTGGCTCGAAATAAGCAACTACCTCTTTCTGAACGTACCGCTTCTTGGTTGGTAATGAATGCAATGAAATTGAAAACCCACAGAAAACCATCAAAGGGATCGGCCCTCAAATTCCATCGCAAAGAGAAAAATGTAAAGAAGACGAAGAAGTTAGCAAAAAATAGACGTTCACAACGTGTTCATGGTGGTTTCCTACCAGCATTGTTGGCTGCCCTTCCATTTCTCTCTGCAGTGGGGAGTCTTGTCGGGGGAGGAGCAGCCGTGGCCAAAACTGTGATTGACGCTAAACGATCTCAGGAGGATTTGAATGAGACGATAAGGCATAACAAGAGAATGGAAGATGAGGCCAAGAAAAAAAATGGGCAAGGACTTTACATCAGACCGTATAGAAGAGACAATGTCATTGGAAAAGGTCGAGGGCTGTATATCAGACCCTACAAACAAACGGGGAAGGGATTACGGATGAAGATTGGATCAAAAAACTAGCCATTGCGCTCCCAAATCGTCCCCTTACTAACATCGATTTGGAGCGCATGTGTAAAAGTGCCAGCATTATAGGGTTTATAGGAGTACGTATGCGAAACGAAGTTCCACGGACTAAGCCTAAGCAAATTGAGTGTTCTATAATAAATATGGCTTCAACTAATGACAGTTCGAATGGAACTCATTGGACAGCATATTGGTTAGACGGAAATAAGGTTCACTATTTTGATAGCTACGGCAATTTAGAACCACCAACCGAGTGGAAAGTGTATTTTGGTTCACATAGAACTGTTCTGTACAACACTAATAGATTCCAGATGCTAGATGATGTGGAGGAAAGCGTCATTTGTGGTCATTTATGTTTCCTATACCTTTGGGTGATCTCTGAATATTATAAAAAGATGTGGTCTTATTGAAGTTAGTACCACTTTATCAATGGCATCCTTTACAATAACACTCACTGAACGCGGAAAAAGTGAGTTGCGTGCTGATTTTTTTCCTCCCATCCAACTCGAATCAAGCGACTGGGAGGCTGGATTGATATCATTTGACTCCTATTTCTCCATACCAAATTTAATTGAGGGTGTGAATTCCACTTTATATCTGATCGATGATAATGGTGTACCAGTACATGACGGCAGTGGGAAGTTTTTCGATGCCGTCGAAATTCCTATACTATTTCAAAAAGCACACCCAGGTATTCAAGTTACGATAACGAAGCACCATGCAACAATTAAAACAGACCGAACACTCTTCAACACTAGTGATGACTCTGTATTGATACCTTTGGGGTTCGATAAGGGTAGAGTTTTACACGCTTCATCCACCACCTCTTATACAGCAGATAGATCACTAAAAAGGACGTGGTCTGCAACGTTAAAGAAACATGTTGATGGAATGGAACTACCATCAGGGAAGCAGCATGCACTATATTCTGGTGTTATATTCAAAGTTCCTACAGGTACATATGAGTTGGCAGACCTACGGCAGCTTTTGAAAATGGAACTGAAAAAACTGGATATAGATTTTGGGATGCAAGTTAACTTGAATACGCAACGCTGTGGTATAAAATGTAGCAAACGCATAGATTTTAATCACGAAGATTCATTTTCCAAACTATTGGGATTCAACTCAGAAGATGACTTACCAAGCGACAAATGGAATTGGTCAGAGGGTATTGTACATGTGTTCAACGTGCTAAACATTGGTGTATCTGTGTCTTGTTGTCAAGGTGACATCCGTAATGGAACACCAACACATGTCATCTATCAGTTCACTCCAAATGTAGCACCCGGTTACAGAATGATAGAAAATCCACAGTCAATAACCTACCATTCAGTAATTGGTGATAAGCTTGAAGAAATCACGGTAAAAATTGTTGATCAAGATGGCAAACTAATCAACTTCGGCGATGAGCTAATATCGATACGACTCCACTTTAGAAGACGCTCACCATAAAAGGAAGGTAATAATTCGATATAAACTATTACCCGTCAACATGTTGATCTTCAACCATCATCAGCAGCTCCGCAATATAAAGAGGTTGTCCACTCGTAGTAGCACCAGTCCTATCAATACCTTCAAACGAAGTGTAAAGCGACTGACACCGATCAACTATTACTTTCTGAAAGCTTTAGGATATAACGTCAATAACTCTTAACACCACGATGTTGGATGTAGACAGGAAACTAGAATTTGATGAACGATTGACCAAGCTGGAGTATAGACCTCACGAGCCATTTGCATCAGCTAGATACAACGCATCAGATGAAATCATAATTCCATTTTCCCAACCAGGTGAATATGTACTACCATCTAAAAGCTACTTATACGTAGAAGGTTCACTGTCAAAATATGACCGGTACACCCTCACTCCAAATGCGATCGCTCACGCTTTTGATGAAATCAAACTAATTGTAAATGGTGAACTGATGGATAAGACAAATTATCCAGGAATAACGTCTACTATGAAGGCATACGCAAGTTTCAGCAAATCGACTGTCAGTGGACTTCATCAAGCCGGTTGGATGATGCCATCTACTGCTACTGCGGTAAACCCATGTGTAGATTTGGGCAGTGGGGCGTTTTCGGCATGTGTACCGTTAAGCACCCTGATGGGGTTTGCTGAAGATTATCACCAAGTTTTGGTAAATGTTCGGATGGAGCTGATACTCAACAGATCAGCATCAGATGCTAACATGATTATACCACGCCTGCCAGTGGCAGCTGGTACCCCCTCGACTGGCCCACCAGACATTTCTATTAAAAAAATGGTATGGTATATCCCATACGTGACACCTTCTGATAGTGAAAAACTGCAGTTACTCTCAATACTTGAAAAAGATGAACCTATAACTATAGGATTTCGAAGTTGGAACTTGGCTATCTATCCAACCCTACCTATGAACAAGGAGTTTTCGTGGGCTTTGAAAACTAGTACTGATTTGGAGAAACCCCGATACGTGATTTTTGGTTTAAAAACTGATGCGCAGAAGAATGTTGATAAAAATTTAACACTCTTCAATCATTGTAAAGTGACAAACTTTCGACTTCATATTGGCTCCCAGGTATTCCCCTACAGCAGAATGAACCTTGATTTCGCTTGTAAACGGGTACCCATTCTGTACCAAATGTATGCTGATTTTCAACGGTCGTACTACTCCAAGGATTGGTCAGAACCCATGTTAACGTATGATGAATTCATAAACCTCGCCCCAATTGTTGTGATTGATTGCAGCCATCAGATAGAATCAAGCACTGGGAACAATGTAGTGGACATTCGCATCGACTTTGAGACTCAGGAAGAAATACCAGCCAACACTAGTGCATACTGTCTCCTTTTGCAGGATTCAATTGTCACGTACTCACCTCTGGCAGGCATTGTTCATCGTGGAATGTAACATACTTATAGCGCAAATATATCTAAATGAATAAACAATTTTTTTTTTTTCATAATCCCTATTTTAAGCAGATGTAGAAAGGTAATGAAGTTAGTTGGCATAATGCGCTTTCTAAAACAGGGTGTAAAGCTCGAGGTTAGTGACGAGGCTGAGAGGGAAAAAATTGATGCAGGTATTGATGATCAATCACATTCACCTCACGGATTACTGTTTGGGAAAAATCCTATAAGAGCACTTATTTGTGGTCCGTCAGGCTCTGGAAAGTCATGCACTATCCTTTCTTTGTTATTACATCCAAACGGATTGAGATTTGAAAACGTTTATTTGTTTTCAAGAACGCTGAACCAAGAGAAATATCAATTTTTGAGAAGAGTTTTAGAACCTTTATCACCCGAAATCGGCTTTTACACGTATGGTGCATCGATGGTCGATGGTCAAGTGGAACTTTTGAGACCTGACGCCGTAAAACCGCATTCTATCGTAATATTTGATGATATTATAACGGCAGATTACAAAATTTTGAGGGAATATTTTGCAATGTCACGGCATTTTGCACTTGACATATTTTTTTGTACACATAGTTATGTTTTAGTACCTAAAAATTTGATTAGAATCAATCTCACTATGATTGTACTTTTCAAAATGGATATATTAAATGTACGTCATGTATATGACGATCATATACAAGGGGATATGGATTTTGAAAAATTCAAAACTATGTGCTCAAAATGTTGGTTAGAAAATAACTTTTTATTAGTAGATATGGATAAAGGAATAAATGATGGTCGTTACAGAATGGGATTCGATGTATATATATTACCTGAAAGTGGTTGACCTGATAGTTGAAATGAAATTGCAAGAAGCGAAGCATGTCACAAGCCGCCTTGTAAAAGCGCAACAGGCGGTAAGGAAAAAATATAAACTTTTAAAACAGGGGAAAATTGAAACGGATATGTCAATGAACCCATTGAAAGACTTGTTTAAACAGGTTGCTGCTCCTCCACCCCCTCCCCCGCCCCCTCTTCCTCCCACGAACCATCCACCTGCACCAACCACTACCACCCGCCCTCGCTTATTGATAAAGCGTAAGCGTACTAAACGTCGGAAGATATCTCCTCAACCACCGATTGTGGATAATGAAGCAAATAATAAAGAAATGGACGAAGATAGTTTACCACAAACGGAGGGTGATTATATTAAAACGGAAGAGGATGGTTCACAAATTATCTTTTCTAATCCCTCCATTCAACAAAACATGCCATCAACGCCACCAGTTACAAGTACACCAAGAAGGGATACACTAATTAAAAATGCTTTGAAGGAAGCTAGTAAAACCCCCGAGGGGGAAAGAGAAATTGAGACGCAATTTCGTCAATTTCACTCATTTGCCAGACCTTTCCTGCTCGCTCTAATAACGGGTGATAAGAAGGACTTGAATTTGGATACTACATATGGGCCCAAAGTAAATGCAAATGGTACTCTCAGTTTAGGGAACCGAGAGCTACATCTTGATCGCAACTATATCTACTTGGATGACAAAGTGAAACAACCAATAACTGAAGGATTACTCAATTTACTTTTCCTAAAGGAACCGGATCCTGCTACATACACCGCCATTGATCGCGCAAACTACAGAGATTTGGTTATACACAGTGATGTAGCTCGACAGGGTTATTCAAGATTGAGACCATACAACGTGAGTGGTCGCAAGTATAAGTATCTACTGAAGGACTTACTTACAACTAAAAAGATTGGTGGTAAGGGATTTATTCGGGCAGTAAATGCACGACCACGTTACGTCTACTTTGATGACCCAAATGAATTAGTCGATCGTTTAAGGCTGTTGTTTGCGTCAAAACAGGCTGGAAATACATCCCATAACCCTGAAATATTCTCCATAATTGAGGAATTAAAAGAGTTGAACATAATCACTTGATGATCATTAACATGGCAGCTATCAGTAGATTTGGATCTCAACCTAACATATCTTCCCCTCGCTCAACAGAGCCAAACAACTTGCACGACTTAGTGAGGGAGCTAATTGCAAAAGAATTGGATGTTGCATTAGAAGAATTAATTATAAAAAAGAACATAATCACAGCAAAGCCGAATGTAGTTGATTTCAACGAAAAACGATTGATTAATCTAAAACCGGGGGTAAACGCTTCAGACGCTGTAACACAGGGCTCCCTACCATTCATAAGAAATGATCGAGCACGAACTCTAAATTTTGGATCTTACCACCTCATTACCACAGGGGAGCCTAGTTCACCTCAAGATTTAATTACATTGTCATACGCAACTAAACACTTTGAACCTAAGAAGAAAATGACGTCAGGACCTTAAGTATGTGGGAGGGGGAACACTGTCGATTATTATATATGATGAGGCAGCTAGGAGGAACTTTCAGTGTGCCATCATGGAATCGTTAATGCTTACCAGCTCATTTGTGATTGACAGTGTGAAAAACTTGCAGGTGGTAGTTGGCCTTTCCGACCTTACTACTACAGTGATTGTGATACGAAAACCTCGCGGTACGCCTTTCTACATCTGTGTTGAAGACTGGGAACTGTTTAGTGGCAAGCTGCAGCAGATAGATCGAAAAATGGATGCTACATTTTTTCATGGAACCTACATGTGTGCGACTACAACACCGCAGCAACATCTAATTTTAAGCTATTACCCCAGTTGGGTAGATCGTCTATTACATTGCGAGGCTCCTACTATTACATTAAGTGCAAAGGCGACATCGAATTTGATGAATTTAGTTCCAAAGATAAACTCAGTTTTGAATAAAATGAGGGATTTTACAGCTGTGAGTGGTGGTAACGGTTTGGTTGTCAACCCTGTGAGCCCCCCTCCACAAGATGAGTTACACTCTTTCAACGTATCTTTTTATGATCAAGCCAACCAATGAAATATATCAGTACACACTAGCATGGAGGGCAGCGCTCATCCTATTGAGGATTTAATTGAGGGGTTTAGCCATCTGAAAACAGGTGTTCCAGCAGATCTCCTGCAACATGTCAACTTGCCTGGTAAAAACTTTAGTATCTACGAAGATTTAAACAGATGTATACCGACTAATTCAACTCTCATATCACTCCAATCATCCGGATCCAGTTCTCTACTCATCTTATTTCTCTCACTTCTGCTGATAACGCACTTCATACAAACTGTAATTTTCATCGTACATTGTGGTGGTTTTCACAGAAACAGAAGTAACGAGCCTGGAAACTGCATCCTCAACTCATACTCCTGCAACGTATGATACCACTGGACTTTTAAAGTTAGCCACATTACCCGCTTACCACGAGTATCTACGATATGTTAGTGCAATGGGATTTTATAAAGCCATGGTTCGAGTGGATGCACTCATCGACAGCATCTATCGGCTGGAAATTGATAATTTGGGAGCTTACTACAAAGATACTGCGAATGGACTACACTTCAACACATGTACATGGGCATCGAGCGAACTAAATGGGGCTGGTATCGATGTTGTAGGCACATGTGTGTGTTCACGTATTCATTATGCTACTGAACAATGTATTAATTTATTGAACTCTATAGGTTTGAATAAAAACTTATTCAACTGAGTATTCTGTTTTGTTTGTTGATTCCCCATTTAACCAAAACGTTCTAGTTTATAGCCATATAAAGGATGAGCTTACAAGTTAGATATACACACCATCCAAGGTACTTGAGCAGTCAACATCTCCCTCGCTACAACATGGATGTGAGCGGTTTTAAAAACTCTTCATCAAAAACTAGCAATATGCTCCATTCTTCTACAACATCAAATGACACTTTTGATGAGTGTGGTTACAAAATCTGCGAATCGCAAAGTGGTAATATACCATATTCCTCTTCTGAGAATAAAGGAACGCAATCAACGCGTGAAGCTTTTGATACTGCTACAACACCTCTAGACCTTGAAACATTTGATGGAAGATTAAAGACGTTTAAGCTATGGCCAAAATGTTTACAACACCTTCTTCAAGAACTGTGCAGCGCAGGTTTTCACTACGATGACCAAGTTGGGGATCTAGTAAAGTGCTACAAATGCTGCGGACGAATTGCCGAATGGGATTTGAATGACGACCCCTGGCAAGAACATGCGAGATTCTATCCAGATTGTTCTCATGTACTAAATGTCAAAGGAACCAGATTCATTAAGAATGCATTAGAAATGAATAAATGGTGTTAAACTTACCTATAACTTTTTATTTCCCCTTTTCCATTTCTTAGCATTAATAGGTAACTAGTTATAGGTAATTAACTACCTACATTAGAGGATGTCAGTATTGAATAGATAAAGTAGTAGCCACACAATAATTCGTGTGGGCTCGTATAATCATTTATTAACCCGTTTATCTTAAGTAGCTATCATTGGCACAATGACTTGTGTAATGGCTTCCCATACGGCTGGCCCAGGTTCGAATCCCAGCCTTGGCACCACGGTTTTTTTATTTGTCCGTCCGTGATAGACGCATAATATTATCTTTACCTACCAACTCTGTCAAACAAGCACAAGGGGTCAATCGAGGTCAACTGCGCTCGTACACACAGACTCCATACTTCTGGTTCCGTACAGGTGGGATCCAGTTTTTTCTCCTCATCTTATTTCTACGCCTGAGTGCATTGAACCTACCGCTTTCAAGGCTGTGCTAGAATCCCCCCTTTATAGCTACTATAAATATGTTATGCAGTTAAGTTCAGAGATTCGTCAATTGAGAGGTTCGTTGGATCTGCTTCGAGATGATTTAAAGGGCGTCGGATGTTGTAACTGGAGAGGTGTTGATAAGATTCTACGAAGTGTGACTGAAGCGAGCGGACTGCGTCCCTTCCGATGATTTTTTTTTTTTTTTTTTTTTTAAATTTTATTTGTTTGTTTTGTTTTAATTCTAGAAGGACTTCTCTTGGAAGCTACTAACCACTCATGGGTTTGATAATTGAATTTAATTATTTAATTTTGAGGTTTCTTAAATTTACAGGCGGGGGATGCCTGGCTTCGGTAATCAGGGCAGATTGGATCGAAGTCTTTTCAGACGGGCGTGTCTGACTTCACTAGTCAACGACTGGAATGAAGATTTTGTGAAATGACCGGGCTTGGTCAGTACTAGGAACTATATGGGTCAAGATTACCTATAGAATCCTAGGAGTTCTTGGCAAGCTGCTGAGATAGTATACCTGGTATGGTAATCCGATATTCCCTGAAGTCTGCGTGATCGGCGAAGTGGAGAGCCGATGCACTTTATCCGATTGTAATTCCGATGCACTTTCACTTATCACAGTTCGGTTGACGAACTCCCGGGCACTTGAAGGCTTCGACGAAATTTCCGCGGAGACGATGGTCGGTCGCGAATATAATTTCTGAGTGTCGAAATTGTGTCTCCAAATGTCCTCCAGTGACTGCGTCAGTTATAGTAGGTTCCTTGGGAGTTGACTTTTTAAAAAGCACGAACTGGGAATTTACAAGTGTTCTTTATTTCGGAAAATACACGGAAGACTTCGTAGCGGTAAAATTACGGGGAACACGGAACACAGGGTTGATCGTACAGCAGCGAGCCGAGAACTGAAGGTTCGAGCTTGCTCGCAGGGGTTATATCGTCTATCATGACTGCGTCAGCAGTAAGTGTCGGTCGGGCGCTATAACTTATATACGACGGCTTCGGTTTGTCAATCGAACATTTACCTGCGAACCCTTCATGCAGACTCGAAAAGTTTTGTATTGGTGTCCTTTCGAGTTCTTGTACCAATTTCGGTTGACTTTTCTGTTCTGTTGGTTATTTATTTATTTTAATTTTATTTTATTGTTTTCATTGCTCAACTTCAGAGTGTCTATAAGACGAGACCTAACTAATCGTGCGCTTTGCGTCTCACTTTTCTTATACTTGGTCCTAGACACTAAGGGGCAAACTGTTACTTGACTCCCCCACTAGCGGGTGTCTTCGTTGTTGCTGCTATTTTTGTAATTACTCTCTTACCTTCCATTTTTGATGATTAGTGGCCTCAAACGTCATCTTCTGATCACGTCGGGGTCACCAATTATAGGCGTTTGTCCTGTCAGTTGTGTCGGTTTAGTGCAGTTTGATTCTAGCGAATTAGTCGGTGGTTCAACTACGAATTAATAATTAATTTTATTTTACAACAACGGTTATTATATATACATGGTGACGAGTTATAGTAAACTGGGTCCCGCACACTTGAAATTGATAATGTGGGTAACCCCCACAGAGGGTACTTTATCAATTTCAGGAAGGTGTCAGATTTGTGATTCCTAACTTTCCTTGTTATGTAAATCGCGACGAGTCATTTTTGGCTTGTGTGTACCTACTTACTTATCATTAACTTCTGCATCTACTAGATCATAAATATTTTCGACGCACGCATTGTCAAGTTGTGCGGAGAGCTAGTCAAATCAAGTTGATTCAGAAGTAATACGTTCGAGTTTACTGCGATACTATCCAACTACGTACCTGTATTCGGCTAACCTATACTCACTTGTGAGTGATAGTTCTGAGGATTAAACATTCTACTTGGCACCCTGATGAGATTCGGTGGCCGGCTCTAATTTCAATAATATAGTTTGTAAAGCGTCGAGGGGAAGAAGATTCGTCTTCTCTTCAAAAGACGGCCCAGAAGCCCTGGCGGGGATGCTGGGCGTGCGTGAGACGGTAGCCCCCTCGCCAGCTACCTGTGTTACGGGTTAACACAAAAGAACAACCTTCTAAAAGGAGATTTACAACTCCTGGTTCCCCAAGGTGTCGCTTCTCCGGCAGGTCGTCTATCGTCCTCCCAAGCCTCCTGAAGAAAAAAAACGATCCTGCCTCAGGTGGTTCACCGGCTCTCTGATGCGCAGTTATAACTAATCAGGCCCGAAGATGAAATGAGTAAAAACAAATAAATTGCCTTGTATGTTAGCTACGGAACATAATACGATAAAATTGGAACGACTAGATTCAGGTATTATTCCAAATATGCAGATAGCCGAGTGCTCCACGCGCATGCCCTCTGCATGCTGAGCGCGTTTACACAGCGTTGTTTCTCCTTGCATAATATATGCGTTCTACCATGCATATCTACAAGTTTTGCACTTCATGTTTTGGTTTACTCATTTAAGTACGGCCTAATCCACGTAGGTAGGCGAGTAAAGTTATATCAAAGTGGCTGACACAAGCTCGTTCATAAATAACACATACAAGACATAATCACGTGAAATTCACAGCTCGTCAAACTATACTGCCTAAAGTTCTATGGCCGGTACTACACCTCCCTCACGTCATTTAAAAATTATATAAATTTGTCTACATCACCTGAGCGAAGCATATCCCAACATACGCGGATGAAGCATATCCCAACATACGCGGATGAAGCATACCCCAACATACGCGAGCAGCAGTTTTTTGGCAGTGCCTCTCTTATTTTTTATGCTATTATATTTTCCCTGCAGCCAAGACCACTCAATTGTTCGGGTATCTGCACCAGTTCTTGGGTCGACATAGTGCTGTTGGTGATTTACGGTGTTATTTTGCACCCTAGGCAGCGGTATTCGACCCCAAATGACACAGCTAGCGTAGAAAGCGTACCCTAGGAGATGTACACGAATGTAGAACGCAAAATCAAGGAGGACCGATAGCACTGAGTTGATGTAATCCAGCTCCACCAGCCACAAATACTTCCTTATTTATTTAATTAACGGGCACAGCCCAATTACAAAATTATGATCTAATATATTATAGTCTCGGGTATACCAATTTATAAAAATTTAAATTTATTCTGACCTTCCAAAAATTGTAAAAACTAAATCCAACGTAGTATTTCGCAGTTTCTTGACTCAGGCACGTGTTTGAAACTCATCGACTCCGCAGCTCCTACATCTTTTATCGTTCTTTCGCCAAACGAGAAAAAAACCTTCCCTCCAACGTCCGTAGTTTATTTTCCTTCAACTAGTCTGTGGGCACACGCTCATATGGCACACACACGTGTTGGGCTGGAGGCCGATACCCAGACGAGGCCCGTTGCATGTTCGTTCGTAAAAGTTTCAGACTATTAT
Source organism: Leptopterna dolabrata (assembly GCA_954871275.1). Lineage (NCBI taxonomy): Eukaryota > Metazoa > Arthropoda > Insecta > Hemiptera > Miridae > Leptopterna > Leptopterna dolabrata. The sequence goes on from OX940980.1 coordinate 12,526,831, forward strand.
GCGGTCGCTTTCCACACTCCACGGATCCCAGAGGAGCTTCGAGACTTAATAATTAGGGACCAACAATAGTGAGACTATCAAGGCACCACCACAAACCGCTACTTCTATTTTTCTTATGTCGATTTTTCGTTACGAACAACGGAACGCATCGAGGTAAGTACGTCGGCATGGGGAGGCAAACCTATAATTTCTCGTTTCTTTTACAAGCATCTATAGACCTGTTCTGGTGGAGATTTACGATGAAGATAATGTCCGATCATCTAATCGTTCCTGATTGCCCCCTTTTTCTGGCTCATTTATTGGAACATTATGCCCTCATCTGATTATATTGGAGTAGGTATGAACGATCGGTGCCGTCCAGATCCCATTGTGCTGGTTCCGCTAAATAGACGCCCAGCAGTAGGCTGGCATTACAAAAGAGTTACCTAGTAAAATAGTCTACGCCTATTCTTTATTCAAATAATTAAAAAAACCAAACATCAGAATCCAAGAATTGAATTGAATTGAAGTTTTATTTACTGGTTTATTATTTTTGATAATGAACCTGTGGAATCGAGTATGAAACTTGTTTTTTTAACCCCTCGTCAACATTTGATGGTTTCCGTTTCAAGGTATGACGTATAATAATAAAATGCTGCGTAATAATAATTTGAAGCGTCTTTTCGAAAATATATCTTAGCAATTTTCCCTCTCAATTAGTACAGTAACAATATTACTAATATCAAAAATGACCATACTGTTGGAAAGGTGAGACCCTGACTAAGTTTCTCTTCTTGAGCACAAATGGAACTTGGGTTGCCCTCTTTGAGCTAGAGCGCTTTGCGTATTTTCTGTGATACGCTAAATTTCGATTTTCAATGGATAATTTAATAGGTTCAAACGACTCAAAAATTATTCATATTAGCATACTCTGAACGGATATTTTAACGAACTTTTCAAAAAAATACTTCAAATGCCGAAAAAATCGAGGGTGTTCTTTATTACTGGCCCCATTTTCAAAATTTAATTACTATGCGAAAACTCGACAAAAAAATAAGTTTCAAGAGCTTTTTGGAATCTAGAAAACACGCACTTTACCACCATTTTAGCCTTGAGAATGAAGCAATTACATGAATAACGATAAACGCGAGTTGAAAAAAAAACGGGGGCCAGTAACAAAGAATTTCCCCAGTCAAATTCTTTATTACTGGCCGGGAACTCTCCTTCATGTAGTTCGTTCTCCAAAGAATTAGTATTTTGTGATCTCAGACGGCTCACTTGGACTAATTGAAGCTTTGCGATTTCGGATGGATGGATGGATGCGATTGCGGATCAACTAATCAACAATTCAACTTTACTAATCTACGCAATGTGATTTTGTGTGGATAGGAGATGACAGGTAGATACCTAGTATCTGAGATTGGATCAAAGAGAACATCAAGATGTCTGTATCTGAGATGCGAGCAAAGAGAACATCCAGATGTCTCCTAACAGGCGACACATTTTAACCAATCTACATCCACCCACTTCCAGGTGAAACCGTGTTAGATAGCTGGTCTTGTTGCATTAGACAGAGACAGTATAATACCTATAACGATGGGAATCATTATTGATACAGACAGTGAAAAATCATGCACAGACCGAGGTTGTGTTTGATATACAGTATCAAGAAACTTATTTTCTTGTAGATGTAGAACTTTCGCGCAGCTAGCAATTGTATTTCAAAAATGGGGGCCAGTAGCTAAGAACACCTCAACTCGAAATCCAAGGGTTTGAATGAAAACTGCTAAGAGACTGTCGATCAGAAATGAACTAAGAATAGATTCCTGGCTTCTTGCAGACCTGTTCCCGGGACAACCTTTAGAGTAGGTGATTTCCGAACCCGGTCATTTTGGTTTATTAATCTCTGAATAATACACCTATGTATTCGCTCAGCAAAAAAATTTATAGCACCCCCTCAAAATTTGTTCTTTTACGTTTCAAGGTGCGTAGATTCCAAAAATACAATGTCCGTCCGCCGTACGCCGTATCATGCATATCTCCTCCAATTTCGGTCTAAAAAATTTGTTCTTTCGCACCCAGGCTCTGTATGAGCCCTAGTTGTGTCCCGAAACTTTGCAGCCCGATCGGAATATACTCAGGGGTGTTATGAGTGAAAATGGGTATAAAAATAGGCATTTTTTGTGTTTTAATAACACGAACTTTTGAGGTTTCGTTTTTCATGTTTTTTAGGGTGAGAAGACCGAATATGAAGTTCATTTTGACCAAAGAGTGAAGAACTGTAACGAAGGTTAAGCTCCCAAAATTCATTTTTTATGCGTCAAAAACCTGAGAAATTGTTTGAAACCACCATAAATTTGGATAATAACACTCTAAGCAGTATTAGCAGGTGAATCAGACAATTAGATGGCGATATCAATATTCAAAGATAATCTGTAGAGAAAAAGAGCCAAGGTCTTGCTTTTGGGGGCCAAAATTGGTGGAAACCATCTAAAATAACTATTTCAGTTATTGCGCATGAAAGAAACAATAAATGAACAGCAACATTTCTTTAGGTAAGTCTAATAAAATAATAAACCCGCGTGACAAGGAGTTTGCAGCGTTTTGGTTTATTATTCTGTGAATAATACACCTATGTATTCGCTCAGCAAAAAATTTTTATAACACCCCCTCAAACTTTTTTCTTTTCCGTTTCAAGGTGCGTAGATTCCAAAAATGCAATGTCCGTCCGCCGTCCGCCGTACGCCGTACGCCGTATCACGTGTACAGGCTTCATTTTAGATCTAAAAAAGTCGTTCTTTCGCACACATGCTCCATTTGGGCCCTAGTTGTGTCCCGAAACTTTTCAGCCCGATCGGAATATACCCAGGGGTGTTATGAGTGAAAATGTGTGTAAAAATAGGTACTTTTTGCGTTTTAGCAACATGTTAGTAAAATGAGCTTTTGAGGTATCGTTTTCCATGTTTTTGGGGACGAGAATACCGAATATGAAGTCGATTTTGGCCAAAGACGCGGAAATTGAGGTTTTACCAAAGGTTCAGCTCCCAAAATTGTTTTTTTTCAAGTCAAAAACCTGGAAAACTGTCTGAAATCACCATCAATGTGTATACTAACATTAGAAAAATTGTAAACAGCTGAATCAAGACCATTAAATCGCACTACCAATGATCAAAGATGATCTGGGGAAAAAAAAAGTGTACCTATTTCATGTTTTGGGGGCCAAAATTGGTGGAAATCATCAGGAATAGCTATTTCAATCATTCCACATGAAAGAAACTATAAATTTAACTGCCAACAAGAATCTCTAGAACTCCAATAGAATAATAAACCCATGTGACAAGGACTTTGCAGCGTTTTTGAAATTCTGATAGTCGCCGAACATAAACAGGACTCTCTACATGTTCCCAAATTTTTACCTAATTTGTATGATTTTTTACCGCGAACAACAAACTTGTACCTACCTATCAACAAATATCTACTTACCTACCTAAGAAAAATAAAACAATTTTAATTCTCGATTTCAAAGGTTCATTATTGAAATAATAAACCAAAAGTGCCTTAAACAGAAGTTTAACATTAATTTGATGTCCTCCACCTCCAGTAGATGGAATATGAAGAATATCACCAGTTGTTACAAGCTTTGTGCTTTATGAAATCAACAGTACTTCGTAGTTACGCAGGTATACAGTACAAGCAATGCTCCATGTGTCCGGGGACGATCTCTCCTTTTAATTCTGATTGGACGATACCGGCTTCCTTTAATCAAATGTTCGGCCGCTTTGTTGTTTTTCATTACCGAAAACCGGTGTTTTGAGAGGGCAATCCTGACTCAGGAGGTTCGCTCGTGCTACCTGAGAGGTCACGGGGCTACCGAATTGACTCGACCTTTTGACCACGACGCGGCTCGCTCTTCTGGAAAATTGATAGCTACCTATTGGGGACACCTGTAACAAAATACTGGAGAGGGGAAAAACGTGATACCCAACGGAATGGAAAGATGAAAATCACTGTCATCACGTCCGCAGCCTGACAATCAGTGGGCATCCACTGGTGCAAGTGAACTGCAGGATAAACCTCGAGGCAGACAGGCATCGGGGTAACTTTGAAGGAACCCTGAAACTTGATGAGCTGTATCAATTCGTACAGCTTCCCAAATAAGCTAACACTAGATTAGCTCGGCTTCTACGTATGCAACTGATTATCAAAGACCTTCAATGTATGGCATATTTATTTTTGCCAAATATTGCACTAAAAAGTACCTAACTATAACAATAGATCATTTATTTTTGCCTATGGCACTTATTTTCACCCCCCCCCCCCCCCCCTCACCAAGCGACTTTGATAGAAAAATTGCAATTTAAAATCATTGGTAATACTATTTACTTTCAATACCTACCTACCTACTATTTACAAATTAATGTGAAAGAAAAACAAAAAAATCGTTCGTCTGCACATTAATAATTTATGCGTTCACAGGCCAATTGTAAAACAACATTAGATGGGCTGCAATATTATTTTCTACCTATATTTTTATTTTCAAGATTGTAAAGGAGGTAGGTAAGTACATATTGTTATGTATTATATCACTGATTACACGTAACACGCATTACACTCTATTACACTCACGAAAATAATAATGTAGATGCAGAAGTTAGATGTTTAAATTAAATTCACAAAGTAATATAAATGTCAAATTATACCAGTTGGCACATTTAATTTTCTTGGTAGCGCTTCAAAAGTTCCATCGTTTATTATTTGTTGAAGGTGCTAAAATACTTCTTCCCATACTAAACATATTTTCATCACATATCCTCACTTCTGATACATCAAACGAACGAGTACACAAAGTGGTGCGATGTAATGGAATCTTCAGCAGTTTTGCTGCATTTTTTTCTGGTTTCTACTCCATATTTAACTCAAAACACCTCACCTTCTCACTTAATGCGAGGGTTTCTGATATTTCATTATTTTAAACATGAGCTCCCTCAATCGGTACTTCATCCACTCCCTTATCTTGAGCCACCCCAGATGTTTATAGTAAAGCGTTAGGTGCTCCCATTTGACAAACTCTAAATATGAATCGAACACATGCACGTTTTGCACGCTGCAAACCCATCAGATGTTTTGGAAGTCATATCCATAATAATCATATACCTTGAATTCTTTTTTGAATCTACACTACGCTCTTGAGCCATGTATGTAGTACTGTAAGTAAAGTAACATTCATTTAGGTAAGTAATTATAGTCTCAGATTCGTCCCAAAATTGCATTCTTGCTCACCGCATCGCTAGTTCGCAAATTATTCGACTTCATTTGCTTAGCACCATTCTTGATGAAATTGTATATCTGCTACAACTCCTTGCAGCAGTGACTACCTATTATAGGTGGTGCATAATGATCAAGACCCATCCATAAGTAGGTATAATTTATTTTATTCATCATGGAGCCTTATTTTTACTGTATTTGAGAGGCAATAATGGACTCTAAGGTACAGATAATTTAGACTTATAAAGTAAAATAAATGTCAAATTATACCAACAGGTAAATTTAAATTTCTTGATAGCGTTTCAACAGTTCCATCTCTCACTTCTTGAAGGCGCTCGAATACTTCTTTCCAGACTAAACATATATTATTTTCATAACATATAATTTTTTAAATTCAGACGAAGATTGAAGATTGATTTCTTATGTTATTTTTTGTATTCTGCCAAAATGGTAGATAACATAAATAGTTCTAGTAGTAATAGCCATGTAAGTAGGTACATAAAGACATTACTGGTACAGTGTTGTTGTTTACTGTATCAGACACGTACCAACTGAGCTCAGAGTGAGACAAGAGAAGTTTGTGGTGGAAGGAATCACGCAAACCAAAGTAAAGAGCATTACACTTAGCTCTTCACAAATCACCGTCGTGACGCGTACCCTCTGCCTTTTTTTATTCACGCACGGGGAAACAAGAAAAAACGCGCGAGTAAATCTAACTAAAAGGTTCTACGTCTTCGTATTTCTTTCATCCCTTCGAACTGTATGTTTTTTTGAAAATAGCTCCCTTTCAAAGTTCACTCTTGCAAGTACCCTTAACTAACTACAGTTTGATTTACAAACCAAGCCATGCGTCTTGGAACTACGCGTTTTCTAGTTGCGGTAATATATGGCTCTTGTTTCTTATATAGCAGAAACCAAATTAGGTATGACCCTAGGTACCTACCTATTTAGACTTTGTACATAAGAAACCATTTGGAACAATGTGTATGAAACACTTTTGAGACTCAACTCACAGTTGCATGGCTGCTTAAAGAATTTGGAAATCGATGTTCGTTACTTTTCCGATTCAAGGATTCAGGATTCAACCCTGAACTTCAACAATTTTTATATATACATAAATACACGTATGTTGAAGAACCCGGTAACCATCGGGATTTCCTCTTCTCCAACTTATCTTGCCTGAATATTGCTCCCCCTCGACGCCGCTATCTTCAGCCACTCACATACTTGTGTGATGGAGATTAGAACAGAATAGAACGCATGGGTCACAGAAGCGGTTTATATTATTATTTTGGTTTATTATTTTCAATAATGAACCATTGGAATCGAGCATGAAAAAAAAAATTCTTACCCCCCCTCAAAATTTGATGGTTTACGTTTCAAGGTATGTAGAATCCAAAACTGCAATAAAAATATTTCTGTCTGTCCGCCGTACGGGCCACTTTTCTTAGTTACCATGAAAAAAAATTGATGAAATTCGGGTTATAGGTTCCGTTCGGCGTCTAGTTGGTCCTCGAAGCTCGACGTTACTGTGAGTCATCTCTAAGGGGTTCCAAATAGGGGTTGAAATTTTCAAAACGCCTATACTATTTTTTTTACGTAAATATTTTTACGGTTTTAAATAGTTCTTGAACTTGCAAGTTTTTTAAGACCATCCGCAGCATCGTACGTCCAGCCGTTCGTTCACAGTAAGGCCCCGAAGTTTGCACCGACAGGCATTTTCGACTCCAGTGTGAATGAAATTGTATACAATTCAAACCAAATCTCGTAACCAGAGACGCGCCCACAATAGGAATTTGTGAATACGGCCAATCATTGGTAGGGATCACCTGATTATATTGGCGGAGTATGAAGTCGAGTTGGTTGTTCTGTGATATTATTTCGCTTGAAAAATGATGGCTCTTTTGGAGTTTGTTGGTAGGTAGTGAAGCTTGAACAAACGTTGAAGTATTATTGATGGGTAAATTATTACTACGGTAAATCATTACTCAACGGTAAATTATTACACAACGGTTCAGTATACCATCTACGTAGAAGGGGCTGGAGTTTGTTGGTAGGTACGTTTGCAACTTTTTTCACTCCTCATCAACAATTTCTTTTCAGAACTTCATTATGTGCGTTTCTTTTTGTTAGGTACTGTTTGTCATCGGCAGAATTATTTTAGCAACATTTAACTCGTGATTTAGGTAGGTACCTAGTAACGAGTACGGGGTTAGGTACTAACCTACGGAGGGTCTGCGATCTACATAATATGTATATAATAGAATAGTACATATCATATTATATAGAAGGGTTATCTATACATAGAGCTGTGATCTGTAACAGGAGGGTATTCTATACAAAATAATAAACCGTTGTGCAGGGATTTGCAGCGTTTTTTTTTTAATTTTTGTTATTTTTAAATGAAACTAGATTCCATTCGAGAACTCTCACCAACCGCACTGACCTACGACAGGTAATTTGTTATTTTTCTACGATTTTACCAGTTTTTCACCAATTGTAATGTCACAGTTGGCGGTGGTGGTGGGGGGGGGGGGGGGGGGGGGGTCCTGGCCGGCGAGAGGGGTGCAATAACGTCAGAATTTGTTGAAATCATAGAAAAAGAAATACTTATCGTAGTTGAGTGCGGTTGGTGTCAAAATTCTCACGATGGACTCTACTTTAATTTAAAATAATAATAATAATAATAATAAATACGCCGACTCCATTTATTCAGCGAAATGGACACAAGAAAGTTAGATAGGTTGGTTAGTTAGTGCAAAAACAAAGAAAAAGAACTACTTACCGTAGTTCTTTGAAAAACCTTTCAAAAAAACACTGTGAAAAACCTTTGAAAAAAACTTTGAAAACCCAAAGAAAATGAACTAGGTACTTATCATAATATATGAGTGCGGTTGGTGTAAAAATTCTCAGGATGGAATCTACTTTCATTAAAAAAAATAAAATAATAATAATTTAAAAAAGTATATATATACTCGTATATGGCAGGGCAGTCAGACGAAAAGCCCCAGCCTGGAATGGCTGTTTACTTTACTTACCTACTTTACTACTTTAAAATAATAATAATAATAATAATAATAATAATAATAATAATAATAATAATAATAATAAATAGGCGTCCTTACCCCATTTATTCAGCGAAATGGACACAAGAAAGTTAGGTAGGTTGGTTAGTTAGTGGTTCAAGAAAGTAAGTAGAAATAACAAATTCTTAACTAAATATTCTACAAATAACACAGAAAGTATCTTCATAATAATTATACTTTGATTAAGGGCCGGGAGTACCAACCCAGTTTAAACTTCAACTGTAGATCAAAGAAAAGTTTAAACCTGAGTTGTAGTTTTGTTGGTGATTACAAGCCCTAAACTTCAGTTTTAAAACCTCAACCGTGGATTAAAGCTGAACGGCTCTGCATGGGCGTTTAACAGGAGATTACCGTAAAACTATACATCTATAACCTATCAATTTCTAATAACCTATCCACTAACGACGTTCATCTGTGCTCCCGATTCCTATTATTTTATTAACATTTCGAGTTTCCCCCAGTTCCGTTTTTTAATTACCATTTACCATTACCATTACCAATTCGTTAATTCCCATTCAATTAATTCCCAGTCAATTCGGTTAATTACCATTTCGTTATTGACATCAACATGAGTGTTGTTGATTTTGACATCGAGGACATCACCGAGGATGAGGAGTTTGTAGACGTGATAACTGCGGTCTTCCTGAGGAGGCCGCGAGTGGTACGTCAACGGCCGAGGCACTTCGACATTTGGGGAGACAACGACTTCTTCCATCGATTCCGAATGTCGAAAGATACAGTGAGGTACGTGCTGTCGTTGATTGAACATCAAATTAGTTCACCTACCGAGAGGAACAATGCCGTCTTGCCTCAAACGAAGCTGCTCCTGACTATTCGATATTTTGCGACTGGGTCAATGATCAGGGCATGCGCCGACTTTTGTGGAATACACCGAACCACGGCTGGCAAGATTATCCACCAAGTGGCTGATGCAATAGCCAAAATGCGCCCTAGATTCATCTACATGGCTAGAGGGAGAGAAGCGGACAGGGTCATGGCAGAATTTTATGTAAAGGCCAGAATTTTATGTAAATTGAAGAGACGAAGATGTCAGAACCTCAGATCAGAAATAAACAGTGACTTGCATCTTTATCTCTGTTATCATCCCGCACGACACGCAATTGTAGACTAGGGAGAGCCAAACAGAGCTAATCGAGTTTAATCTTCAGTTCTATAAAACTGAGTTTAATGGGACTTGAAATACCCGCATTTTCAATTCGATGGTTTAAACTAGAGATCGCGTTCAGCCCGGGTTTACTCAATCTGCAGTTTAAACCTGGAATTGTACTCCTGGCCCTAAGAATTGTAATATTTAACTTCATAATTGTACTTAGGGCCGGTTTCACCATCACAGCTTAAACCTGGTATCAATAAATCCTGGATTCAAATTTGATCTGTGGTTCAGAGCTTCGACAGTTTCACCAACGTTTTTGATCCGCGGTTTAGCCGAACTTGGGTTTAAGCCGAGATTGTTCAGTTTGCATCAGCATTGCTATCCCCAGAAACACAAATCCCGTATTACAGATGACATGGAGGAGAGATGCTCATCCATGAGTGGTGGATCTGTGATGTTTCTTCTATGGATACTTAAATTTTGTCCGCCATCCTCTGTTGTGGAGACATTGAACTGCATAATAGTAGCCAGGTGCGGAAGTTTCGCGATTTTTTCTCACTTATGCCTCTGTCATTCTCATTCTGAGAACTTCTGCTCGACTCCACTCTGTCTTTACTACAAAAGATCATCTTACATCTTTCGAGACAGCTCTTGTAATAAATTATAGATAGCCTACCTAGGCTCTTTTATAAAAGGTATCTACTTTTTTACAATAATTCGCTGTATGCAGAAGAAGTTATACATGTACTTATTAGCGCAGTCTGCGAGTACCTACCACGTACAATCAAGGTTTGTTTACCTACTAAATAAATAATGATGGGTCCGACGTTGTTGCCTGCCTGGTTTGGTGTAAAATTATATTTATTACACATTTTTGGTTGCACTCACATTTCTGTTTCGAGAACTAGAAGGCTTTCTCTTGCATCGAGCACTAAGCTCATCCCTTCCTTGGGAAGGCGGAACCTCGCGAAAAAATCGCCATCATCCCACTTGTGGAAATGCTCGACCCTTTCGCGAATTATCGCCGTCTGGGCGCGGCCACTTCCAGAAGTTCATTGAAATATTCATCCAAGGATGACTCAAACACTTCAATGTAACGATTCATCGCACTAAATGTTGATGCAAGTTGAGAAGTATGAAAAACACTGATAAAATAGATTTCAAGATGGCGATGGCCTGGAGGAGAATCGGAGATCAACCGTAGATCAGAGGTTTAAACCACCTGAAACGAGGTATTAACTTAATGCGCCGTTGCCGCGACTTATTCCTAGATTAGGCGTTCGTGAAACTGACTTTTCTCAGAATCGATGGCTTAAACCTCAGCCGAGATTGAACTCTGGATAATCCGCGTTGGTGAAACCGGCCCTTAGGGCAAGAAAGTAGAAAAATAACAAATCAAATTCTTAACTAAATATTCTACAAATAACACAAGAATAATTATCCTTAGATAAATCGAGAAAAAGATATGGCTAATTTATACTTAAATAGGTATATGCCGATTGGAATTTTTGCCCCACTGTTTGTCTTTGAGTAGAGGAAGTTGTATACATTGTGAATAATGAAGGGTAGCACGTGGAGTTCCGCCTTCGTGTTTCTGGCCATTTCCCTGTGTAATAGATCCACTTACTAGAAGAATAGAATACGCGTAGTCAATTTCACTACTAGACCATCTGTCAACGAAGTGGAGGCCAGAGGTCAGTACTGGCACGCGAAAATTGAACTACGACTATTCGATGAGGGTCGTTCGACGAAGGGGGTTACGGTCTCTACAAAGGCAAACCTACACTACCCGGGTTTCAACTCCGGAAACCGGGTTTGTTCCGGCCCCCTGCGGCCCTCGGGCCCATCCGGAAACGGCGCCGATTTTAATTAAAACGCCCCACGTGTGCCCCGAACGCACACAGGCACACTTTCAGTTGCTTCATCCCGCATTGTAATTTGTAAACCCCGGAACATGTGTTGGACCGTTCCAGAGCCCAGTCGTCCGTGCTCATCACAGGTGACCGGTCCATCCTCGAAAAATTGTTTCGTCATTTTTTCTGTATCCCCCCCCCCCCCCCCCCAGCCAGACCACCACACTTCTTTCCTTCCAAAAAAAGACGATTTTCATATTATTCCGTCACGGGGGCTTTCACCCGAGAAATTGGTGGTTCACAAAAAAACCCATTTGATGACTATATCAGAGTGACGACCTTGTTAAGGTCCTCAACAAATTATCAAGTTGTTAAGCCTGCCTTATCAAATGCCCCTCATTCTAATTTCACCCCATTTCCCCACTTGAATACCTCACATGCCCACGCTCGTTAGTTTCAATGATGAGGTGTGAAGTAATTGGTTTTGTAGCTAATGATCAATCGGACAATATTATTATGAAGGATATTCTTTTTTATGTTTTTGGGGTCCAACTAAAAGTGTGTTAGGCAATTTTCAACGCTCCGTTTAACCACCCCGGGCAAAGATGGGTATTTCGGCTAGGTGAAACCTTGATGGCACTTGGTACCAAAGCAGGACGATTGCCGAATCGCAGAGCTTATGTGCCTCGTTACTAAGTGAAAGGGTTTCGGGCGGTTTTTAATGAAATCAGGTTAGTGTTATTTCTCAAACATCGCATTTATTTATTTTTTACCCAGATGAGGCTTTTATTTATATCTGAGGCTAACTTCTCTCAAATCTAACCTGATATTCAGTAATGAGAAATGAACGTGATTTTTTCAAGTTTACTTTTATTCTTTTAAATTGCAGGTCTAACGGAGAGCTTTCCAAAAAGGTGATATATGGTGAGTCGGAAATAAAATGAAGTGGGCGAAAAGAAGGAAGGAAAAAGCGTGTGACGTCATGTGGTATGTATTACCCTCTGGTATACATCTCGCCCCCACACACGGGAACCGATGAGAGGGAGATACACACCAGATGACCTCACGCGATTTTTACAGGCTTTTATTCACTTCTTCTATTCCCAGTGATTTTATTTGGGTAACTGTCTGCGGCGGTCAAATCTTTTAATTGATTTTTCGCCCACTTCCCAACGCACAATTGAACTGAAATTTTGCACAGTCGATGACAATACATGAATCGATCATAGACATCTTTAATTAATTACGTAATTAATTATGTAGTTACTTAATTGAAAATAAGCTGAAACGTTGCACAGTTATCTATCTTCGATGACAATGTTGAATCAACCATAAAAAACATACATTCATTAATTACCTAATTAATTACTGCCCCACGCTATTAATTTCAGTAATAAAAAATTCCATTGTCATTTCCCGGGTAGCACGAAAATGATTTTCGAAAAACTAAAATGAGCAAAATAAAAATAAATGAAAAACTCGTTTAAAAATGTGCTTTTATTTCGAAATGACCTATAAAGAATATCCTCCGAACGCCCCACGCTTTTATTTTTAGTCGTAAAAACTTCCATGTTCCTGGGTAGCTCAAAGAAATTATTTTACTGTTTTTAATCATTTCGAAATAAAAGCGAGTTTATAAAAAGCGTTTTTTATTTATTTATATTCTGCAGCTTATTCCCGCCAAACTACTCGGATTTCGGACTGAAATTGCGCAAATACCGGGTATTTTGAGGGTGCTGAATCCGATTCTGAGTCAACAACAGTGAATTCCGACCCACGTCCATTCCTCATTTGACATGAGGCGTCCTTGACCACTAGACATTTTTATTCAGAATATTTACATGTACAAGAGTAGGTAAATCCAATAAAAATAATGTACACACAATCCCATCGGTTCTGGGCCTAAGACCAGTGACCCATCCAGGCCTTCTCTGCCGGAACTCGCAGGTTCTTGATTCTACATTGATTCTACTTGTAATAAAAATTAACACATTTATTACTGTACTAATCATGAAGAGCGTCTTATTTCTAAAGTTTAAAGTTCTGCCTAATCATGACTGTATTCCGGGCTCATTAAGGCTTGGTGATTTCCTTTTTGATTAGAGATGGTGAATTTTTACTTTTGATCGGCATGGGTAGAATCCCGAAGATTGATGGCGCCAGCCATGGGAACTGTCTGCTATAGAAGTCATTTTTATGACGATCGATTGGTGACAAATTGTTTGTATTGCCTCTATGAACATTAACAGATTTCCTGGACGAACCCAAATATCTTTGTACATAAATAATTGTTGTTCGATAAACATACATTCTAGGAGGGAGGGAGTAAAAAAAAAAACTGTGTAGAGGTTGACTGTAGGTGTACCTCTGCCCGATTTCGCAGGTATGCGTAGCATAGTATTCATCACTACGATTACCATGCGGGGGTTGTGTCGTGAGAGCCACATTCGTATTATAATGAAGAAGAGGAAAGATTTCCTAACCCAAAAAACTATAACGAATTTGTTATTGATTGAATGATTTGTGGCTGCCAGCCTCCCCTTGACAGCAGAATACATCCGAAATACATTTATGCAAATAAATATTTCACTTCACCCACTCATTCGCCGTGGCAACCTAACGTAACAATAAATAATCGAGTAAGTAAATATTCCATAACAAATTATTAAATTACAACGTTGAAGTTGGTTTTGTGAAGGAGGCCCTGTAGAGGAAAACTCCATACTCTGTCGACTTTTTAACAACCTACTTGAATTTTTCGTAATTAGATTAAAAATTCGACGGAAAACTCCTGGCTCAGCGGCGGAGAAACAAAACTTTCGGGCGCCTTATGGGATAATTCCGACAGTCCATTTCACTACAAAATTCATATACCTTTTTTGATAATGACTGCAAGGCTGACTGCGCCCACCTTTGTATTCGACTTGTAGTCAGTTGAAGATAACAACCACTTTTGTAAGTGTCGTTTTTTCACTCGGGTGCCCAAAATGATAGTTGAATACTCGCTGCGATTATTGGGGAACCTGCAATTATTCGTTCCAGGTTACGTCTCTTCGAGTGGTGGCAATCGATGATTCGGATGTGAAGAATAATTCATTGGGGGAATACAAGGACGACCCTAAGTACTCCGTGGGTAATCATTAACTTATTCAAGACACAAAACTGCCTGTGTCAATTGAAAATGTGCAGTAGTAGGTACCGAAAAAAAACGCTGCAAATTATTACACAAAGGTTTATTATTTACCTGATAGATGCCCCTTCTGCTTAGATCTCTGTTTTCTGTGGTTAATACCCTCGAGCTCCCCCAGGAAATCCCTAAATCGAGTACTGGAGCCGGCCCCGGAATTAAAGTTCCATACATATGCGCGGGATCAATAATTCAATCATTAATTATTTGCAGTTATTCATGAAGCATAAGGTAAATAATGAACCGCTGTGTAACAATTCACCTGTATAGATGCCGCTTCAACGAAGATAGTATAATAAACCGTTGTGTAATAATTTACCCAATAATACTTGGACGTGTTTGTTCAAGTGCAAAAGTACCTGACACCAAAATCCGAAAGATCCATCATTTTTCAAATGAAATAATATCAAAGAACAACCAACTCGACTTCATAGAGCCATCCCCGATTATAATCAAGTACTCCCTAGCAATGATTATCTAGGCCGGGATTATACCGTTTGATTCACGATCAAGTTGACGAAGCTTTTCGGTGCAAACGAACGGCTGGTCGTACAACGCTCCGGGTGGTCTCAAAAAATTATTTAGTTCAAGATCAATTTAAAAACGTTAAAAAAAAAATCAGTCATGCAGCATGACTTAATGAGCGAATTTTCAAAGAAATATTCGAATTAATGGCTATGGTTTTGAATAAAGGAAAACTTCGGTCTAAAATTTGGTTTTCTATGTATATTCTCTTCGTATTTATTTTAATTTGTACGTTTTGTCCATCCTGATTCTACCGTTTGTTTATTACGTAATTGTACTAAGTGCTTATTTATTTGATCGCTGTGGGTAAATTCAAGGAGTTGTACTAATCGTTTGCCTCCCCCTTTTTTGCTTCGAACTCTCGTCTTCAATTAATACTTCTCACATTTTTCAATCTGACCACTCTAAGGGGGTGGGGGTAAGAGTTTAAAGATTATCCTAGTTTTGGGTAATTTTTGCGCACTTTAAATGCTCTAATTTAAGAACGGATTTAGATATCTAAAATCCGATTTCACTATCGTGTTCAGCGTGCAAAAACCTTTAAAATGAGGGGTCACTTGTTAGAAAATAACATTTTGGGGATTTTTGGGTAATTTTTGCGCACTTTAAATGCTCTAATTTGAGAACGGATCAAGATATCTAAAATCCGATTCCACCATCGTGTTCAGCGTGCAAAAACCTTTAAAATGAGGGGTCACTTGTTGGAAAATAACATTTTGGGGATTTTTGGGTAATTTTTGCGCACTTTAAATGCTCTAATTTGAGAACGGATCAAGATATCTAAAATCCGATTCCACCATCGTGTTCAGCGTGCAAAAACCTTTAAAATGAGGGGTCACTTGTTAGAAAATAACATTTTGGGGATTTTTAGGTAATTTTTGCGCACTTTAAATGCTCTAATTTGAGAACGGATCAAGATATCTAAAATCCGATTCCACCATCGTGTTCAGCGTGCAAAAACCTTTAAAATGAGGGGTCACTTGTTGGAAAATAACATTTTGGGGATTTTTGGGTAATTTTTGCGCACTTTAAATGCGCCAAAACCCTCCTTAGAGTAGGCCAATTTCGCCCATCTTCGAACTTAGCCTTTCGATTGCCAAGATAGATTTTTTGTGCAAATTTGAGCTGTTTATCTCAATTCTATCGAGAGTTATCGTCTGGAGTGACACATATATAAATAAATATATATATAAATATATATATATATATATATACATATAAAAAAGTGTTAAATTTCAGGAATCGTTTTAGAATGGTCTGAAACGGATTTCTATGAAGAAAATTTCCAAAAATTTATATTATTTAAATTTCGAAGCCATTGCAATAGCTTCATTTTCTTTGAAAATTCGCTAAAACACACCCTTCTATTAAATGTTATCAAGCTACGGCGTTCTGAAAATTGCAACCCCTATTTTTAACCCTTTAGAGATGACTGACAGTAACGCAGAGCTTAGAGGACCAACTAGACTGCAAACGGGACCTACAAACCAAATTTCATTAATTTTGGTTCATGGTAACTAAGAAAAGTGCGAAGTACGGCGTACGGCGGAAA
Source organism: Leptopterna dolabrata (assembly GCA_954871275.1). Classification (NCBI taxonomy): domain Eukaryota; kingdom Metazoa; phylum Arthropoda; class Insecta; order Hemiptera; family Miridae; genus Leptopterna; species Leptopterna dolabrata. The sequence continues at coordinate 12,543,392 of OX940980.1, forward strand.
GGCAGAAATTTGTTTATTGCCTTTTCGAATTCTACATACTTACCTTGAAACGTAAGCCATCAAATTTTGAGGGGGGTTAATTTTTTTTTTTTTTTTTTTTCATGCTTGATTTCAAAGGTTTATTATTGAAAATAATTAACCAAAATCAACGATAAAATACAAAGTGGTGAGTAGTAGATTATATAGGTACGTCTTGTAGACATACATAATGGACATCTATTAGATGGAGAAAGTTCGAACTCTTGTAGACGTCTACAAATACGTTAAATGTCTCTTAGACGTACAGGATGGATATCTGTTATATGGAAAAAGGTAGGTAGACCTCATGTAGACGTCCGTCATTAAACACACAGATACCTACGTTAGGTGTCTTGTAGACATACTTAATGAGCATGTATTACATGGAGAAAGATAGACCTGTTGTTGACATCTACAAGAAGTCTATCTTTCTCCATCTAATACATCCACAATATTGACATCTACAGCTGTAGACATCTACATGTACAGTTGTTGACATCTACAATTAGATGTAGACATGACAGATACTTCAGATTCCATCTATTATATGGAGAAAAGATAGACCTCTTGTAGACGTCCAACAGAAGACGTCGACAACAAGATATGTTAGATGCCTTGTAGACATACATACCTAATGGACATCATCTATTAGATGAGAACAGTTGGACTCCTTGTGGATGTCTACCACAAGGCGCTAGCATCGATAAGGCAGATACGTTAGACCTCTTGTAGACATACATGATGGACATCTATTAGATGGAGAAAGATAGAGACCTCTTGCAGACGTCGACAACGCAAGATACGTTAGATGTTTTGTAGACATCTAACGTATGGACATCTATTAGGTGGAGAAAGATAGACCTCTTGTAGACTTCCAGATGTAGACGTAGACGTGACAGATACCTTGTACATCTTGCAGACATACATGATGGATATCTATCAGCTATGGCTAACGGTCTACATTATAGAAGTTTTTGAGATGTACATAAGATCAATTTTCGTAGACCTAGACGTCTATAGACTCCTCTGAGTGGAAAAGGCACCGCCTTGGAGCATAAAAAATGTGTGTGCAAAATATCAGCTCGAGCTGTTATGGTTGTACGGCTGCAGCCCTGTCAAAGAACAACGAGAACGACAAGAAGAAGAAGAAGGAGAAAAACTTGAAAAATAGCGAATAATTCAAACTTCCCTAACTCCGTCACCTGATGGCGCCGAGTATTGAAATTTGGTACACGTCCTAATGGGGCCCCTCGAAAATAGGTGAACCAAAAATCAACAACCGAGACCCCCAGGGGCCCAAGATAGTGTAAGGGGGGGGGTTACCCTACTCACTTGTTCTGTCTTGACTTGTGCAAACTAAACAGTGTCTTAGTCGCTATAGGTAGGTATGGAGGTTTCAGATTTTTGTCGCGTATATGAGTACGTACATACGTGGTTAGGTATAGGTATCCACCGCCAAAAAGCGAACCTACTAAATCAGGGTCTGACCCTACTAAATCAGTGTCTATCAGGAATGAGTAATTATCACGTAGCCACAAAGAACAGTTCTGGTACCTACCTATTGATTTTTATAATCATGTTCCTCAGCGCATTTGAAAAAGTTGAAAAGGTGAGGGAAAAGCTGCTTTATGGATGAAGAAAAACACGTAAAAGAAAAGCTGATTCAAAGAACCCGTTTGCTCACAAGGATATAACGCCTCGACTGGCCATTTCCCAGTTGCTGCTATCAGCCAGCCTATCAGAAATCATACATCCAAAAAACTTCACAAACAACAGAAGGGCTCCTTTCCCCGCCTCTTTTTTGAAATCTCAAAGTTTGAAAGCCTCTCAAAATATGAAGCAGGCATATTTTCCCGGGGTCCTATGGTCGTCTATGTCATTGCTGCTATCAGCCAGCCTATCAGAAATCATACATCCAAAAAACTTCACAAACAACAGAAGGGCTCCTTTCCCCGCCTCTTTTTTGAAATCTCAAAGTTTGAAAGCCTCTCAAAATATGAAGCAGGCATATTTTCCCGGGGTCCTATGGTCGTCTATCTCATATAATGACATAAGTGAGAAAAAAATGCGAACAGAATTCATCTAAAGGTTCGTTCCAGCCAAAAAGAGTGGTCGAACCACGGTTCACTGCCTTCTTGATTAGGGTTCGAACCGTGGTTACAACTGGTTATGGTTCGGTTGGAACGCCTTCTGGTCAACCCCGGTTGACCATCACCTTCTTACGTGACTTTAAATTTTGTTTGAAACCCTACGTACACGCTAACCACCAGCTCGGGATCGGGACCTGTTGTTGAACCATTCCTGGTTTTCTATTCCAATCCAACGAGGTGAGTAGATACTTTTAAATATGTAAATAAATATATTTTTATAATATGTATATCTAAATATGTTCCAACGATTAAAATCACTTCTCAAGCTCTTAACTTTGAACCGCCTTGTGTGTCTTTTCTCAGCGAAAGAATCCATTCAAAACCTGGTTTCAAGTCAGTAAAAATGGCGAAGAGAAAATGTGATGGCTTAGCAGATTACAGCGGTATGTTTGTACTAAATTCATTTATTTAGTTTTGTTTTAACTGCAACTTGCTTGAATGAAGGCCTAGCTGTGTAGATAAGCTTATCGAAGAAAAAAAGCTGAGTGGAGCTAGCAACAGTCAATACCTGTACAATATAATGCATATTAGAAGAAAGTACCTAGGTACTTTGTTATCCGTGTAAATGATCAGATGATGCTGACTCAATCACAGTACATAATACATCATTTAATAAATAAGCTCCACAGCACCTAAATCAGGGGGAAAATACACGAAACTCGTGAGATACCTACATGAAATGTTGTGAAATGAGGTCTGCGCGTAGGTCACAAAAGCGGTTTATTTATTTGTAAATGAATGTTGATTTCATTCTTAGAACTTTGGCACCAACCCTACGATAAGTACGTACCTAGTTCTTTTTCCATGATTCTTCACGACTTTCACCTGTGTGGTAGGTTGATAGAGAACGTATTCTGTGAAATTCAAGTAGGCGCAGCAGAGCGGCTGGAGGCGGTATTTCGTGAATAATGGTTGGTTTTCTTAATAATTCATTTTCCCCCACTCTACCTTTGGCAAACTTTGGGAATGATTATTTTTATTCGATTGAATACAATTGTAGAGCATGTTGCATCATCAGTTTGCAAGCGGTACAATATTAATAATGTGTTACCGCCCCCAACGTTCTTTCTCCAGGTGTCACCAATTGTAGAGAACATGATGTGTTTGATGTTGCAACGCTGTAGACCGATTGTGAAGGGAGGTGTGGACCGTTGCTAACTTCATCCATCTGAAGTCAGAAGCACCAGTGATCCTGGCCCCGTTTTTCAGTCCTGCTTGAAAATTTAATTTTCGAGATAGGATAGCGTTCAAACATTCACCAGTCAACTTTACCAAAACTTAGTAGGTTCTATCTTTTTTCAGAGTTGGGAGATTTTTTGACTTTCGTTACCAGTGATGATGGAACAGTAACAGAACAGAAAAATTACGAAGAAACCATCCAGTCGTCGAGGGTAGAAACTCTTGGCGTATTCAATTGGACGGAAGGCATAACAAGGCGTCTGTTGGAGGAATACCGCCTCCACCACAAGAAAGTTCCTGCAGTTATTTCCTCCAAAAAAAAAAAAACTGTATGATATATTAACCAGTATTATAAATAAGACTTTTGGGACAAATTTAACTGCAATTCAAGTGGAAAATAAAATGAGAAATTTAATTAAAAAATACAAGGAGGTTTCAGACAATGATAGAGAGACAGGTAGAGGGAGAAAATATTGTGCGTTTCAGAACGAATTGGAAGACATTTTTGGTAAAAGCAAAAAAATAAATCCTGATATATTGTTGAGTGACAAGAGAGTGTTGTTGCCCCTCCGAAATGTTAATGGTCCAACTTCCCAAGAGGTAGGGAAAGGGAACGGTGAACAATGCACTGCTAGTACTGTTGACTGTAAGATTTCGACCCCTGTAGTAAATAATAATACAACTGCCCCTATCACTGATAGTCCCGCTGTAAAAAGGACACAGAAACCTGAACGCGATTCTTGAGTGGCAGTATTGGAAGCTATGAGGGAAGACAGAGCTCGGTATTACGAACAGCAACTGAAACTGTTAGCTACCGATGTTGACGAAAAAAAGAGGCGGAATAACCTAATCGAAGACAGAAATTCAGAAATAGCCTTCTTCGTGAATACATTGCAGAAAAGAGAGCTAGTCGTGATATCTGCGAGTGCAATAAAAGAAACGACAAGGTAATTCACTCCTAACGGGGAACTTGCACGATTTTTATTTTTATTTTTTAAACTTATTCCTGCCTCTTTTTATACTCCTACTTCCAAGTATTTTATCTTACCTAATAGGCTTTGTGAAGTATTACCTAGATTTACCTTTGTGATTTTTTTTACCTAATAGACTCGTATTTGGTACGGCACTAGAGCCCCACCTTTGTTTTCCTGGATTGTGTTATAGTATAGGTACCAGGTGTTGAAAGTTGACTGCAATGTATTCAGTTCAGTGTATGTAGGTACGCCTATTTTATGTAGGTACTGAAATGTAATTGTTTGGCAATTTCAAATTACCTATTTAGATCTCGTTTTGTGAATTTTACCTGTGTTTGAAGTAGGACTATATTTTGTTTTCTCTTCAACTACTTACCCTTGTTCCTGGTCAAATATTTGTGATACAGTTCATGAGTTGTGATACAGTATAGGTACCTGCTGTCGAAAGTTTATGGCAGTGTATTTAGGTACATACACTCATTTCTTTGTACCTAATTGTAGAAGTACTCAAATATACTTATAGATAGGTAGAAGTATAGTTTTATGGTTACATGTATTTTTTTTAAATTCAGATGACTTCCCTATTTTCGTGTCTACCTTTGTATGAAGTGTTATTGAATATTTGTTTTCGTCAACCGTCGTTTCAATGCAAATATTATTGACCATTTATCTTGTTGGATAAGTCTTATATTTTAATTATGAAGGCGTTCATGATTTAGGTGACTGCTGCAGCAGGTATTAGGTAAGGTATACCTTAAGGCTTATAGGTAACTTCAAGATAACTACGGTAGTGTAGCATACGACACTTCACATTTTGAAGCATTCCGTGAGTATACTTACGATCTGAAATATTTTGGTTTATTATTTTCAATAATGAACCATTGGAATCGAGCATGAAAAAAATCTAACCCCCCTCCCTCAAACTCAAAATTTGATGGTTTACGTTTCAAGGTACATATATGTAGACTCCGAAAATGCAATAAAAATATTTCTGTCTGTACGCTGTACTGGCCACTTTTCTTAGTTACCATGAAACAAAATTGATGAAATTCGGGTTATAGGTTCCGTTCGGGGTCTAGTTGGTTCTCGAAGCTCGACGTTACTGTCAGTCATCTCTAAGGGGTTCAAATTTTCAGAACGCCGTAGCTCGAAAACTCAATGGAAGGGTATGGTTTTGGCACCCCATTAGGTGTGTGAACATCAAAAGCAACTTTTAAGAGATCCATAAGATAACCACAGATAATTCTGAGCCAAAATTGCTCTCCTTCGATCGTGTTGTGTTAAACTCTGTTTAGATTTAGGATGCCTCAAAACGGATTTGTAAGTAAACACTGAAAATTTTCAACAAGTAACTTTCCAAAATATGTGGACCCGTTGCGACCTTTAGTTTTCTTCAAAAATTCTGTAAAATGAAATGAGTCTACGAACGACAGAACTATCAAAAACATTTTCTCTACCTGCAGAGGAAGACATTGTAGGAATTATAAGTATCTGAACCATAGTATTTATTTAAAAACAAGTAAGCAAAATAAATGAGACATAAATAAGAAGCAAAATAGAAGATAAATGTCAAGGCTGTGCTGATACACTTGCAAGGAGGAACTGGCGGTATGCCACACCCTCTCTAGTGTCGGGATGGTCATCGTGGTTATCTCCTGCAGTTAATAATTCCTCGTCTTCTACTGGGGCCTCCTCTGTTGCCGAGCTATCATAATAAGGAAGCGAATCATCAATGGCAAGGTTGTGGAGCACACAACATGCCCTTATGAAGTGTGCAATATTCCTGATGGAGCGAAGTTTACAGTGGTACAGTTGACGAAACCGTTGCTTCAGTACCCCGAAACAATGCTCTATGACGCTACGGCATGCTGAATGTTTTCTGTTGAATGTTCGCTGGGCCCTGGTAAGTTGACCCAAATCCTTGAAGGGAGGGATAAGATTTCTGAGGCAGGGATACGCGCTATCCCCTAGAATAACGTAGTTCCCACACAAATCTTGCAAGTTTCTTCCCAGGTCTGAGCAGTGGAATACACGAGCGTCGTGAACGGAGCCAGGAAACCCTATGAAAACGCTCCGAATCCGAAGGTTGTGGTCGCAAGCAGCTTGCATCTACAAAGAAGGGTTAAAATCAATTCGAATTTTTTGAAATATCATAGGTACATGTACTTTATGAAAAATTAAATTTATTGCTAAAGCAAAACCCTGAGTCACGCGGCATGGAGTTACGAGGACATTGTCTACAAATGTTAAGTTTGTCATACATTTTAACGCGGGGAGGTGAAACTGACCAGCTCTAAAGGAGCAAAGTTGGTTAGTTCGCTATCCCAACCTCATACCAAATTGCAATGAAATTTCAATTCACTGCAACTGGTCGAATAACTTTGCGGCCAGTTGCAGATGCAATAGGCACGGAAACCCCACGAACGAACTCGGCGTTTCTTATTTTTAAAAACCGTTTCCCAAATTTTTGAGGCCATTGCAATATTTAGCTTAATTTTCTTCAAAAATTCGTTAAATTGCCGCTGCCGTAAGTGGCAGGAAAGTTCTAAAATGATTTGTGAACAATAACAGGTACTTACATGAACTGAAAAATATTTCTTGCGGTTGCAATATGAATCCGGGTCTTCAGCTGGCTTGTCCACTCTTATGTGAGTGCCATCCACAGCGGCGATTACGTTAGGGAACCCTTTTCTCCTGAAGGCTGCTTCTACCACTTTTTTCTCATCGTTATCTGGTCACCTTATCACTTCTTCAGCCATCCCACTGATGAACATTATAAGGCGTACGTTAACCCTGTGGAGGGTGCTGATGGTAATATCAAATCTGTCTCCGACATCGCGGAAAGAGGAAGTCTGATGGCCTGCATACCATAGAAAAATAAGAACCTGAAACAGAAAAGAGAAATCAACACTACTTACTAATAACTAGGTACTAACTTACTCCCTAATCCTCACTGCTTACTTATTCATAATAAATACCCATTCAATGGGTTTTCGAAAATTATTACTATACCCATCATAGGGGAGGGGATGACAATACCGTAAGATGTGCCGAGTACTGAGTGTGACGGATAGCCGCAGTGTCAGATTATCAAGACTGCACTGTACTGTTTTACAGCTGTATTTATGTCCTACCTACGTAGGCGTTAGCCTGAATAACGTTTGTATTGTGATGTTATTTCTAGTTCATGCTCAAATTTCGCGTTACGGTTTATTTAAGTCAGCGTCCTGTCTGCTTTTCTACAGTCTTTACTGAAAATTGATAGGTAATAGGTAACAAAAAGATATGGGTATTTTTCGATTAGCTACGTATTATTCAATGAGCTAAATCTGATTATTAAGTTGGAAGCGTCTGTGGGGGAAACGCTCATCCGACATTCCACAACTTTTCCCTTTGGTTTGTTACTTTCAATAATGAACCTTTCTATTTGTCTTAAGGTACAGGCGACTGAATTTTCAGTTTTTGTTTTTGAAAAAGATCGCGGTAATTAGGTTAGGTACTGTACGTTACTGACCTGAGCGTAAGAACCCAGCTTCCCATTTCCTCCAGAATCGTTCTTGTACAATTGGCTGGCCTCGAATTTAACTGCGAGGCATTGTGATGTTACTCGGCTAACTCTGAAATGCTCACGAAATTCATTTTCGTTGTATTTGGCCACTACATCAAAGTAGTTTTGGTTTTTTGGCCGACACCTCTGTTCTTCCGCTAGCAACATTTCCACTTCACAGTCGCTGTCATCAATCACATTTTCCTCCCAATCGTCAAATTCGATGTCGACATCGTCCATTAACAGCGATAAAAAATCCATTGTTCCAACCCACACAATTCAGAGAGCGAAAAAATGTACCCGCACAAAAAATTCCGAGAGACCGTAAGCGAAATTAGATTTGTAAGGTTACCTATGCTTGAGGTAGGTTCAAATGTGGTTATAGCAACTACCAACCAACCGCCCTGAACCCCACGCAAGCGACCGGTCGAACCGCGGTTCAACCCGACTGAACCGTACTGGTGGGCTGGAACAGCGGTTGTCAACCGCGGTTACACTTGGTTCGTTGGTTGGAACAGCGGTTGACGAGTAAATCACTACTGCGCATGCTCGTTTCAACCGCAGTTCAACCGCACTGGCTGGCTGGAACAAAGCTATAATGAGGAGTAGGTACCCATGACTTTTGCTTATATTTTTGAATGCAAGTAGGCCCCATTTTAAGAATTTTAAGATGAATAGTTCTTTTTCTATGGGATTTCAAAGTTTCGGCTACAAGCGGTGACGTCACACTTAGCAATGGGGTTCCGCCCATGCGGGAAGGGTGCAACGACGTCACTTGTTGCCGAAACTTTGAAAAACCATAGAAATAGAACTACTCATTGTAGGGGAGTGCGGTTGGCCTCGAAATTCTTAGAATGGAACCTACTTTCATTTAAAAACGGTTAAATAATACAAACAGAAGTCAGGGGTACTCCTCACCGGGTACTCACTTGGGCCACTGCCCCGGCCTCCAAAAACATTAGGAATATAAAAAAAAACTCCACTGTTCAGTTGGCATTTGAATTTCCCTCCGTACAGTGTACCTAGCATTTTTCACAAAGTTCAACAGGGACTTGCCAGATTTCTCTGGTTATGGAATGGAAATTCTATGGATATTCCATATTCTAGTAGAGCATCCATGGTGTGCTCCATAGATCAAGCATGTTATCGGAATAAAGCGACAGCATCGATGTCCTGCAATCGAAATCGAAACCTAGGCTCCTGAAACTGGCAGGTAAGTTCTGGGTCCTGGGACCTGGTGACGCTATGGCAACTTAGAAAATTGGCCCATCCGCGCATGCTCAGTCGAGTAAAAATGATGTTCGCCACGCCCACTCTGGGCACCGTCCCCAAAATCTGATTTCTACTCCAAAATCGTTCGTTTTCACAATCGATTCGATCCCTTCGATTCAATTTGTCATCTCGATACGAGATGCTTCTTCGCCTTCTGATTTGTTTTTGTTGTCTCGAGTATTACATTTGCTTTCTCTGTTGAGTCAGTTGTCAGTTTTTAATTTTTTGCATCAAAGTGTGCGTTTTGCGTTCGGTCCGGGTCTGGTAATTTTTTTGTTTTGTATTTGTATTTGTTTTGTTCCTGGTATTCGTGGTTCTGTTTGTTGTTTGTTTTGTCTTTTGGATTGATCAGCGTCCTAACACACAGATGACTTCTTAGCTTCAGGTCAACAGCTTCTCCATTCAAGTAGGTACCAGCCGACGGGTTATTGTTTTGTTATATTTAAGTTTACTATATTTTTATAACACATGAATTCGGTGGCTAATTTGCAGTAGAAATTGTGGACGTTTTCGTATACCGATAGAGAGAAAGAGATAAGCCTTGCTGAATATCACTCAATCAGTAAATAAGGGAAGGGTGTTGTTGCCTTGGGGTATTTTGTAGACAAATCTGTTGGTTTTGTATTCTGGTTTGGTGCCCCACCGTTTTCAGAGCCCACGCACCGCTACTGCTCCTCACTGACCATTCAGTGATCTATATCGGTATCTATACAGGGTAGGTAATGTAATAGTAAACCGTTGTGTAACAATTTCCAGCGTTTTCAGAGTATGCAACCGTTTCAATTTCAATTTCTTTCGTTTCAATTTTTTTTATGGATTTGATAATTCAGACGTCGCAAACCCTTTTTGCGTTTCGTTGAAATATTCATGTCTTGATGCACCGTCGCAAAATGGGCATGCGGCTCAGATGCGGTTTTAAACTTTGAAAAGCTTATCTTCCCATCTACATCCGAACAGATCAAACGACGCAGAGCCGATTACAGTCCTTCAACAAACCCCTTTGACAGCGTCAAAACGGAGGGGTAAATCTTGGTCGGTAAAGGGGAGACGAAGGGAGAGGATTCGCAAATGGTTCTACTCATAACCAACAAAGCTCTTTAAAACGAAAGGTTGTGCACATACTACAAAAAAAATTGGCGAAATGGATGACATGGAAATTAGCGAACAATAGAAAACGACTAGAGTAGGAACTCAAAGGGGCGTCCCCTCGGGGAACCAAACCAAAGTCGCCGAGTGTAAAAATGAGTTTCGCCAGAGATTGCCAATCAAGGGAGCTAAGTGCATTACTCCCGGCGAGCCTCACATAACTGCACATCACACGGGGAAGTACAGTCCATTGAACTGCAATTGCATTTGGGTTGCAAGTTTCTCTCTGTCTGCAACTAATGAAACCTCCCTTTTCAGTCCTTTCAGCGAAGCACCTACTGCATTTTATTCTAAAAAGTACGCGTCCCCTCGGTCGAGGATCATTACCGCGCCCGGTCGAGCGGACTAGGAAGATTTAATACCGCGGTTAAATATTTCAGGGCCGGAAAGCGGCTTTCGCTCGGATTACCAGGTTTATGAAATGCATTGAATATGATGATTGCAGTTTACGAATGCAGTTGTGTACCCCCTTTTGATTGGGGGTCCGCACAAAAGCATAATATGACGGATTTATACTACTGGGGACATCAATTAAAACTGATCCGCGGATAGAAAATGACGACACTGCATTTCAAATCTTTGATGTCCGAAGTTCTTTTGATTAGCTGTGTGAGCTTTCATAATGAACAGAGCGGTAAAACCTTTGAATTCCAGTGGATAATTATTTTCCAAGCAATTTTTTTTCGAACAAGATAATAATTAATTTAATTTGAATTAGAAGAATCCCAAAATGGAATAGAAAACTCTGCAAATTATTAAATAACATTACTGTTTTCCTGTACGTACAGATGTCCCTTCTGCGTAGATCACTGTTTTTCTGTGGCCGCCTACCCTCGTGCCACAGGAAAACCCTAAATCGAGTACTGGGGCCGTCATCAATACAGAAAAATAATAAACCGTTGAGTAATAGTTTGCAGTTTTTTGAACCGTCTACGCGACTGTCACAACACCAACAGCCTTTGCTCGAATTCCCTTTCAAAATCGAAGTTAGTTCTTATTTCATACGTTTTTCTCCACCTAGCCACATTGCGCTAAATCTCACGCATCGAAATATTCGTCATCACTACTGAACGACCTCCTGAAATGTTGGAGGAACAATTCCTCCAACATTTCAACTCGGATTCTCGCTGAAATTTTGATAACGAAATTTTGAACAGAGACTTGTAATAATAACAAAACGCTGCAATGTCCTTGTACATGGGTTTATTATTCTACTGAACATACCTACAGGAATGTTGACTGTTCATTTATTGTTTCTTTCATGTTGTGCAATAACTGAAATAGCTATTCTTGATGGTTTCCACCAATTTTGGCCCCAAACAACTCGAATTAGGCTCATATTTTTGGTCATTTATTTTTGATCACTGATACTGCCATTTAATTGTCTTGATTCGCCTGTTAGTACTACTTCTAGTGTCATTATCATTATACAAATTTATGGTGATTTCAGACCATTTCCCAGGTTTTTCACTCATGAAAAATGACTTTCGGGAGCTCAATTTTCCACTCTTGGGTCAAAATCAACTTCATATGTGCTATCCTCGCCCTAAAAAAAAACATGGAAAAGGGTAACTCACAAGCCGAAGTTTACAAAGCCATTAGAAGAGCCGTTCACTGTTAGGTACGTTTTATAGATTGTGTCTCCCATACGCAACACAGCCCAAAAATTTGAGGTGCTGAATTCTAATTTGAAGTCAGCTTGCGTCAAAGTACATCAGCTTGAGCTCAATAGCCATGATTTAAAGGAAATTTCGCCCAAAATGAGGCTTGAACTGGATCCAAAGTGACTAGATTGGGTCCAGTCTGAAGTATGTTCGAATTGTCTCGTTTCGCCTGAAGCGAATTTTCAAAGGCCTTTTTCGGCCATTTTATTTTAAACGATTATAAGCGATAATATTAGACCCTTGAATAAGCGAAATTCGCCCCTAAAAATGTCATAGGCCTTCCAAATAACCATTTCTTTGGTAACCTTGACCCAAATTCGGATTTTCGGTCGGTTTTTCGGGTTGCTGAAGTCTAATTTGAAGTTAGTCTTTTGGTAAACACCATTAGCGCTCAACATCCCCATTCATACAGTATGAATTTACTTGAATCTCAGATGAGGAAAATTGACCCGAACGAGGCAGCATCCGCCTATTCGCCAATTCAAATTTCTCTCATGTACCGACACCTCACGGATGCCTCGCGTTCTGCCTCAAGCCGTTCGGCGAACGCCCGTACGTACTTTTCCTGGGCAACTCGTCCACACCGGTATACTCGCCTCGCCTCGGGCTGTTTGCTCGGCTGCCTCCTATAATTGGTGTGTACCAGTCTTCAACATTTAGCAGTTTCAATATTCAGGTTTAAGTGATCAAAATAGCACTAATATTAGGACCCATAGCTATTAGAAGAGCCTTTCACTGTTTTATAGACTGTGTGCCTCCCACACGCACCTTAGAGTTTGCTCAACGCGTGTTTTCAGTATTGAAATTATGACGATTTTCGCTCCTTCACTTTGTATTCGCGCAAGAGTCGAAAACAATTTATGTCCTCCGAAATGAAAATTTCCACTCGGATTTTATGTTTCAGACATCAAGGAACATATTTGGTTCCGTGTCTATCTGTCTATTTGAGGTCAGTTCCTTGTCCCGGATAAAACTATAAGAAATAATGGTCGTGATGAGTTGAAATTCGGAGGGTAGGTGGGGGTTCGGCCACAGATGTTCCGGTATCGAATTCGTATAAAAAATTCGTCTGCGCATGCGCCAACGTGAACTCCTTCTACAGCCCACAACTACCCTGGAAGTTGTCATAATGCGCTGAGATTTGGAGGGTAGGTGGGGTTCAAGTGTCGGATGTTGTTGTCACAGGCAAAACTCCGGAACTACTAGACCAATTTTAATGAAATTTCCAGGGATTGTGCGAGTAGACGGCCCCCTATGAATTTCCGTCGGACCAATGGTTGCTCTACCACTGGTCTAGATGATCAAAAATCGATATTTTACCAATAGTTTTACCAACTGATTCTATACACCGTCCATGTTACAATAAGCAAGGAAGCAATGCTATACAGCCCACTCAACTTGGCAGACGTTTTTTGAGGGTATTTGTTTACTAAAATAAAAGTAGGTATTTACCTGCCTACTATAGAATAACTGAACTGTATAAGAAAATATTCATAAGAACTGGAATTTCAGTGGAGAACCTTTAATCTACGGATTGGTCCTCAGTTCCTCCTCCTCCTCGGTTTCCCCTGATAACACGATCACATGCGCCGGTTTGTGCGATCAAATAGTAGGCAGGTGAGGACAAATAGGAGTCCGATTTGTTGACTTAACCTTGTGTTTTTTAATAATTTGGACATTTGTTTGTAAATAAATTTAACCTCCCCCCCCCCCCCCCCTCAAAATTTGATGGTTTCCGTTTCAGGGTACGTAGAATCCGAAAATGGAATAAACATCTTTCAGCCCGCCCGCCGTAGTTCGCACTTCCCTTGGTTACCATGAACCAAAATTAATTAAATTTGGTTTGTAGGTCCCGTTTGGGGTTTAGTTGGTCCGCAAAGCTCAGCGTTACTGTCAGTCATCTCCAAGCGGTGAAAAATAGGGGTTGACATTTTCAGAACGCAATAGCTCGAAAACTTCCATTACAAGGGTATGGTTTTTTTTAGGTTTTCGAATTGAACTTGAACTAAAGAATTTGTTTAGACCATTCGGAGGATTGTACGTGCAGCCGTTCGTTTTAACTGAAAAGCTTCGTCAACATGATCGTGAATCAAACTGTAGAACTCCGGCCCAGATACCATCACTAGGGAGCACCTCATTATAATCACGGATGGCTGAGTGAAGTCAAGTTGGTTGTTCTGTGATATTATTTCATTTGAAAAATTATGGCTCTTTGAATTCTGTTGATAGATACTTTTCCAACTTGAAAAAAGTTTTGCTTCATGAATAACAACAAATAATTAATCACTGAATTATTGAATCCCGCGCATTTTTATGAAACTGCTACTCCCCGGGCCTACTCCACTCGATTTTGGGGTTTCCGGGAAGGGGGGGGGGGGGGAGCACGAGGGTAGGTACTGACCACAGAAAACAGTGATCTAAGCAGGAGGGGCATACAGGTAAATAATAAACCGTTGTTTTTATTATTCATCAATATAATTATGTAAATATTGTTAATTCGTTACTGACGGCGAAAAAAAAACAACGAAATCAATCACTTTGTGTGTGACCCGGTGATGTTGCGGGTTATTAAGGCTGCGGGTTAATATGATCAAAAAGGGTTTGGCCCAATGGCTCGGATAAAACGGCATCCACTGTACTTATTTACGTTCTATAGAATGATTGAACTGGGTAAGAAAATATCCATAGGAACTGGAATTTCAATGGAGAACCTTGAATCTACGGATTGGTCCTCAGTTCCTCTTTTTTCAAGGGGATTTTCTTTTTCCACTAACGAAAAGCGGGTTTTCCACTTTAATTGCCCGGGGGTTTAACCAATCGTTAGAACTAAGAGCGATCATGCCGATAGAACTGTACAAACAACAATTTGCGCAAGTGTTTGAGATGGTTCATGGGTAATTAACACTGACGGTACTCAATGTCGGAGGTGTCGTATGGTTATTTCTCCCACCGCCGAGGCGAGGAAATGTAGAAATTCTCGGAGGCCCAAGAGGATAAAACGGTCGGTTCCCGTACCGCTCTCTTCAGTTGTCAGTGATGTTGGTGCAGTTGTTTTGGATTTCGGCGCTGCTTTTGACGGGCGCCGCGCCGCAAGACGATTTGGAGATCGTCGGCTCGGACAACCACCTCGCGTTCGAACACAGGTCGGCCAACGATGACGGGGCCGGCGACGCGTCGTACTACCAAGGGGACGATTTCGACAAGGAGTTTCAAGAACCAAAAATCGATTTCCCAGTGAAAACCGTTCAGAAATTCACGGACGCCGACGGGAACGTGAAGATCGTCACCAGTTACAGCAATCGCGACGACGACCCGTTGCCTATTTATAAAGACGTAGCGTTGCGGCAGAAAGGATTGGAACAAGCGAGATCGAAGAGCGTCGAGGAGCAGCCGACCGGTGCGAAGACGGTTCCGAAGTCCGTTCCGGCATTTCTGTCAACGGTTGGTCCTCCGTTCGCGGGGAAACTCGAACACAGGCAGGTCGAGTCGAGGTCGCGCCCGACTAAACAGGAGTACTCGGCCACGAAAACCGTGAAACTCCCGAACAAAGACGGAAAGCTGTTCGCCAATCAACACGAGACGTCGTCGAGCGACGGAAGGAGTTCGAGTTACAACCAGAAATCGTCGTATAAAACGAATTACAAAAAGCCGCCGTTGAAGGCGCCATCGCCCGCGCCGGCGGCGCCTCCTTCCGTCGTCATCGCTAAAGGAGAAAAATCCATAAAGGACGCTCCTTTGGAGGAGGCCGGCTCCAGCTACGTCTCGGACATCGACGACAGCGGCGTCATCGACGGGCCGGTCCTGGACGAGGCGGGCAGCTACGGCGGAGGCGAAGGGTACGCGGAAGGAGGATCGTCTTACAGCTCCGGCGGGAGCTACGAGGGCGACGGCCACGTCCACGACGGCGGCCCGCAGGTCTTCGAGCAGGTCGACGACGGGTTCGACGGCGGCCCCGAAGCTCACGGCGGCTACGGAGGTGAGCACCTGATGAACTCAATGGACCTACAACAGGTTTTCCCCAGTCAAATTCAGAATTTTCCAAGCCAATTTCCGAATTTTCCATTTTAACTTCTGAGTTTTCTTTAAAATTCAGAATCTTCCATTTCAAATTCTGAGTTTTCCCATATCAAATCAGGATTTAATTTCAAATTCTGGATTTTATTTTTCAAATTCATTACCTATTTCCATATCGAATTCAGAAATTTATTTCAAATGCAGAATTTTCCATTTCAAATTCTGAATTTTCTATATCTATTAAGAATTTCATTTCGAATTCTGAACCTTATTTTTGGATTCATAATTTTCCACATCGACTACAGATTTTTTTCAAATTCATAATTTTCCATTTCAAATTCTGAATCTTATTTTTCAAATTCATAATTTTCCGTATAGCCTACAGAATTTTATTTCAAATTCAGAATTTTCCATTTAGAATTTTTGAATCAGAAACAGAATTACCTACACAATGATTCCAAATTGTATTTCAAATTCAGACTTTTCAATGTCAAAGTGACCATTTCCTTTTCAAATTCAGAATTTTGGCATTAAGTTTGTTACATGAAGTTTTCTAGTACCAATTTTCTTACCAGTGGATGAGAATGGAGACGGGATTCTATGAGAAACGCTGCAAATTATTACACAACGGTTTATTATTCACCTACAGATGCCCCTCTTTTGCCTAGATCACCGTTCTCTGTGGTAAATAACTATCCTCGTGACATCCCCCCCCTCCCCCACCATCACCAGACCACCACCACAAGGGAAGCACTAAATCGCGTACTGGAGCCGGCCGGGAATTACAGTTTTATAAAAATGCGCGGGATTCTATAGTTCAACCGTTTCAATAGTTTAATAATTTGTTGTTATTCATGAAGCAGTTTGTTCCGGTTACAAAACTAGGTATCTATCAACAAAATTCAAAATGACCATCATTCATCAAATGAAATAATATCGCAGAACAACCAACTCGACTTCATACAGCCATCCGTGATTACAATCAGGTGTTCCCTAGCAATGATATCTGGGCCGGATTCATACCGTTTCATTCACGATCATGTTAACGAAGCTTTTTGGTGCAACTTCAGTGCCTCACTGCGAACGAAGGGCTGGTCTAATGCTGCGAGATAACGGCGCCCTGGAAATTTCAACCCCTATTTTTCACAGTCCCGCCGAGCTTCGCGGACCGGACCAACTAGACCCCAAACGGGACTTGGTTACCAAATGTCAATAATTTTCGTTAACGTAACTACGTAAAGTGAGACGTACAGTGGGCGGACAGAAATTTGTTTATTCCATTTCGGATTCTACCTACCCTGAAACGGAAACAATCAAATTTTGAGTGGGGTTAAACAATTTTTTTGCTTGTTCACCCTAAAAAGGTTCATTACTGGGCAATAAGAACCATATTTTTAAAAACCGGTAAAATTGACTAAAATCATCAAAAACTTGTATACAGGGTGACAAAAATTTGATGGACTACCACTTTATTTCTCTCAATTTACGGGGTAAAAAGAAAATCAGACCAACGCTTTCTCTGTGTTTTTTTCCAGTACAATTCTAATATTACACTTTTGTGCACTCATTATAACAAGATGTAAATAATAATAAATAGCAAAACACGTTCCACTGTTCTCAGTCATCGTGTGAAACCCAGTTTCTATTCGCCTTACTTTAAAATGTCAATTAAACAACAATTATTTTTGGTTTAGTATTTTCAATAATGAACCATTGGAATCGAGCATGAAAAAAAAAAAATTTCTAACCCCCTCAAAATTTGATGGTTCACGTTTCAAGGTATGTAGAATCCGAAAATGCAATAAAAATATTTCTGTCCGTCCGCCGAACGGGCCACGTTTCTTAGTTACCATGAAACAAAATTGATGAAATTCGGGTTAGAGGTTCCGTTCGGGGTCTAGTTTGTCCTCGAAGCTCGACGTTACTGTCAGTCATCTCTAAGGGGTTCAAAATAGGGGTTGCAATTTTCACAACGCCGTAGCTCGAAAACTTTTGATAGAAGGGTATGGTTTTTTTTACGTTAATAAATTTGTCTTGAGCTAAACTATTTTTTGAGACCACCCGGAGCATTGTACGTCCAGCCGTTCGTGTGCACCGAAAAGCTTCGTCAACACGATCGTGAATCAAACGGTATAAAAACGGCCGGGATATCATCACTAGGGAGCACCTGATTATAATCAAAGATGGCTGTATGAAGTCGAGTTGGTTGTTCTGCGATATTATTTCATTTGATAAGTGATGGACTATTGGATTTTGTTGGTAGGTACTTGTGAAACTTGAACAATCGTTGAAGTATTATTGATGGGTAAATTATTACACAACGGCAAATTATTACACAAAGGTTAATTATTACACAACGGTAAATTATTACAGAACGATAAATTATTACACAACGGTTCATCTACCAAGATGGGGCTGGATTTGGTGATAGGTACTTGTGAAACTTGAACTAACGTTGAAGTATTATTGATAGTCAAGTTATTAAACAACGGTCCATTATACTTGACCACGAATGTAGGTATTCACCACAGAAAACAGTGGTCTTCGCGGAAGGGGCATCTATTTCGCTCAACAATTTTCCTTCAGAACTCCATTATTTGCGTTTCTTTTTGCCATTTTAGTTATTGTTTGTCATGGACAGAATTATTTTAGCAACATTTAACTCGTGATTTACGTAGGTACATAGTAACGAGTATTTCAAAGGCAGGGTGAATGAATTGTATACTATACATTTAGCCAAATCTCATCACCACTTCACCAGGGACGAGCTAACAATCGGGAATTGGCCCGAGATAACATCATTGGTAGGGATCACCTGATTTTCACAGAGTATGAAGTCGAGTTGTTTGTTCTGTGATATTATTTCATTTGGAAAATGATGGGCTCTTTTGGAGTTTGTTAGTAGGTAGTGAAACTTGAACAAACGTTGAAGTATTATTGATGGGTAAATTATTACACATTGGTAAATTACTACACAACGGTAAATTATTACATAACAGTTCATTATACCATCTGGGGCTGGAGTTTGTTGGTAGGTACGTTTGCAACTTTTTCACTCCACATCAACAATTTCAGTTCAGAACTTCATTATTTGCGTTTCTTTTTGCCATTTTAGGTACTTCTTGTCATCGACAGAATTATTTTAGTAACATTTAACTCGTGATTTAGGTAGGCACCTAGTAACGAGTACGGACCCAAAAATTGTTCAGAAAGCTTTGAAAATTCGCTCAAAGCAAGTGGAATTTTTTTCCTCTTTGACTTCCTGCACGAATATAAGGCTACCGTACATTCGGTGTGAGGAAACAAAATTAAATATTTCAATTTACATATATTAGGTAAATATTTCAATTAGAATAAACTAAAATAAAATTTAGATTAAAACATTAAATTAAATACACACATTAAAATTAAATATTTAAACATTTAAATATTAAAACATTTTAAACATTTAAACATTCTATATATTTAAATATTTATAATTAAATAAATGTAATATGAAACTAACGCTACACAAAAATAACGCTATGATAACTGGACTGAAGGTGTAGCAGTGGATTCTTGATGTTTCAAGGCAATCTTTTACGTTTCAGGTGGAGGAGGTGGCCATGCACATCATGGCCATGCACATCATGGCCCTGTACATCATGGTCATGGTCACGCGTTTAAGAAAGGCCATGGCGAGTCCTATCACCACGGAAACAAGGCATCAAAGGGTGACAAGGGCGGAAAGGGCTACAAGAAAAACGAACATTACGAAAAGGGTCACGCGGAAAGCCACGGCCATGAGGCCCAAAAAGGTGGACAAAAGGAAGAAAGCGGAGGGAAAACGGGACATTTGGACGAAGGAAACCAATACGGCAAGGGCCACTCGGAGGCCGGCGGGGCTCACAAGGAGGAAAAAGGGCACTCGAAGGGCCACAAGAAGGGCCACAAGACGAAAGGGTTCCGCACCGTCCACCACAAAGACGAGTACAAGAAGGACGAGATATTCTACGACGAGGAGCACGACGCCGGGCACCACAAGGGCCAGGGCCACAACCACAAGAGCCACAAGCACGCCAAGGGCGGCGCCAACAAGAAGGGCCACCTCAACTCGGGGTACAAACACGCGCAGAAAGGGTTCAAGGGTGACAACGAGAAAGGGCACTCGTACAAAAACGCCAAAGGGCACTCGGGCAGCGCCGGGAGCAAGCAGCACCACAGCCACGGGTCCCACTACGACAAAGCCGAAGGGGGCAAAGGCGGCGAAGCTCACGGCTACGAGCACAAAGGGCACTGAGTGGACGACCACAAACAAACAACCACAAACAAACAGCCACAGTCTGATTCGAATCTTATTAATTTATACCGTAGCAATAATTTTCTATGGGCCGAAATCAGACGAATTGTCGAAGGACTTGTAAAGTTACCGCGATCCTAGTCAAATCAAAACTGCACCAAATTGCACTGCTGGGCAGACCCAGAGGGGGTGTGAGGGGGAGAGGCCAAAATTTGACCCATAAAAATTTTAAAATAGAAAATCCACCAATATCGCCAATATGACATTTTGAACCAAATTAGGATTTTAGGTCCATATTTTAGGTCGCTGAACTCGAATTTAAGTCAGCTTTTTGGTAAACACCATTATTTTAAGCTCAAAAACCACATTTTTACCGAACCGTCTCCAAATTCATTCTAGAAATGTTGGGCCCAAAACAAGTCGTTATGTAGTAGGTATTACGTAATGAGCGGTTTTTCAGAGATAAAACACTTTGCAGCATTTCAAAAGTAATTTTAACCAATTAGATATCAGTGATTTCTGAAGGTTAAATAATATTGAAAATTAACCCACAGAATGAACAGATACAGCTGGCATTCCTTATTTAATTCTTTCTTTGGTAATCATTGACATTTTGACTCAAATTGGGATTTTTGGTCCTTTTTTGTTTTTAGGCCGCTGAACTGAAATTTGAAGTCAGTTTTTCGGTAGACAGCGTTTTCTTTAGCTCAAAAACCACGTTTTTACAAAATTTTCTCCAAACTTATTCTTGAAATGGGCCCAAAAAAGTCGTTATGTAATATTACTTAATAAGCAAATTTCCGAAAATCAACACCGCAGCATTTCAAAAGTAATTTCAACCGATAAGGTATCAGTGATTTTTGAGCCTTACATATCGAAAAGTAACCCTACTATGAATGCACAAATATAGCTGGCATTCCTTTCTTTGGCAATCATTGACAATTTGAACCAAATGAGGATTTTTGGTTCATTTTTTTTGGTCGCTGAACTGAAATTTCAAGTCAGTTTTTTGGTAAACAGCATTTGCTTAAGCTCAAAAACCATGTTTTTGCCGAATTATCTCCAAATTCATTCTTGAAATGGACACAAAAAAAGTCGTTATGTATTATTATTAAATTAGAGTATATCCAAGAACAAAACGCTGCAGCATTCCAGAAGTAATTTTAACCGTTTGGTAAATAATCATTGACATTTTGGCCAAAATTTGGATTTTTGGCCAGTTCGGGTCGCTCAGTTCAAATATGAAGTCAGCTGTTTGGGTAAACAGCGTTAGCTTAAGCTCAAAAACCAGATTTTAATCCAATTTTCACCGAACCGATGCTTGAAATGGGTCCAAAAAAAAATCGTTAGCAGTAAGTACTACTAAATAAGCGAATGTTCAAAGAACAAAACACTGCAGCATTTTTAAAAGCAACGTTAAATGATTAATTTTATCAGTGATTTTTAAGCCGTAAATATTAGAAATTGGCCCCCAAGAATGCACCAATATTACTGCTCGCCTTCGAACTTTCTTTGGTAGATCTTGGCCCAAAATTGTAACTAACCTTTTTTTGTGATGCTGAATTCAAATTTTAAGTCATCTTGTGTTGAACTACATTAGCATGAGTTCAATACCCATGATTTAAACAAAAATTTCGCCCGAAATGAGGCCTGAATTGGATCTTTAAAAAAAAAAGTCCAGTTTGAAGTATGACATAATAGACGAATTTTCAAACAACAATACACTATCATATCATATCATACACACACATATCATCCAGATGACACACATATACATAAATACATAAATATATACATGTTTATCTGTACATACACACGCATATAATCAGGAAGTCATCAAACGTTGACCGAACCTGAACATCCTCGCTAAGTATACATGGAACGGTCGACAATTTGTAGAAGTCCAATCCACATTACAATACATATTACATAAGTATATAAATACAATTTCTTTTACATAAGTATATAAATAATATATAATTTATGTTAAAATCTAGGGACAGATTCAGAATGCTCTGAAAGGAGACAACAGTACGTGTACTCAACGCAATGTACTATAACTACCTTCTAAGAAAATTCGGTGAAAAGGTTTATGAAATATAGTTACAGGAAAATCAGTTAATAATCAAATTCAAAGAATAACCTTAATGATTTGTATAATACTATTTATTACTGCAGAGGTAGACACGTAAATAGAACCAAAGACGTACACACAGTAGCAATGGTACCTCTTTTCGAATGATCATGCCACAAAGTAGAGGTTCTATTGGATGGAATTCTATTACCTGAGCAAAATAATTCAATTATTTGGAAGCAACGCTATCTAATGACTTTTTGTAACGTACTACTCATTTGCGGTGAATAGGTACTGAATTCGACCGACGTAAATTTTGGTTTAAGTGAAGTGTACCACGTAGTACTAGGTAACGTGATTGTATTGTTGGCACACCATTGCTTGTATTCACACATTACGTGATTGTAATTGTTACCGGATGATGATTGGTATTAAGTACTGATGTACTGATGTTGTTATGTCCCACCAGTAGTTATGCGCACTTTTTTTTATAACTTGATTAATTTAAATAAATAATTGTTATTGCTTTGTTGTTCAAATTCGTGTTGTTTGATCCTTCTATTTCCCCTATTAAGTAATAAATACAATGTACCCACGTACCGGTGGATGTAAGTGTGTTGCACTATGAGGGGTTTCGTGATCTGACCCAAGTCCGAGTCCATCGAATCTATGTCACGCATGTTTCTAGGGCCTGGCGATTTCAACGTGACCGTAAGGACTGGGAAACCGAAGCCCTAAACCACGAACTCTACCTGTATTTCAACGAGGCAGGTGCTGATCCCGTAAACAGACCGAAAGACCAGATAGCCACCTGCTGGCAACGTAAAACAGCCACCAACGCAGTTTCAAATCATTTGGTAGTAAATTATACATTTTAGCCCCAAAAAATGTTATAATTATTAAGATAATGAGGAATTTTGGTATTTTTTGAAAATATTCTGTATGACTGTATACAGAAAGGGACAAATGAATGCTGTAAATCCAAAAATAAATACGTAATGTGGAATTTTCGTCGAAAATTTTGTTTGGTGGGGAGGGGGGGGGGGGACCAGAACTCTTGGAAATGGAAGTTTGAAGCCAGTTTTCAAAAATACGAGTTATATTTTAAATGAGGGTGATAGATAGTAAAAATGCGTCAAAAAATGACGTATCAGGGCTACAGACATTTGACTGGCTGTTGGCCCAAGGAGGCGAAGGTTCTCAGTGCTGCCAACAATCCAATATTAGAAACTGCAAACCTCCTGGCAACCTTCAAGAACCTCTGCAGTGACCTTCCCGTCGGTTTGATTTATGAGGACAAGTTTTAAAAATTTATTTATACATTATTGGTTCCATCCATTAGCACTAGCGCTCTAGGCGGGATGTGAGTTGAACTACTGGACATTATACCTCATACGTCATTTCTAGCGGGAACTCAGAAATTCAAATTTCACGCTCGTTTTCTGCCAAGACTTTCCGAAACACCTCACCATGTGGCCAATAAGTGTTAATTTCCGTTAGTGAACAGAATCTGGTATGAAAAGAGCTGCAAATTATTACACAACGGTTTATTATTTACCTGTATGATTTACCTGCGTAGATCACTGTTTTCTGTGGTCAATACCCTCGAGCTCCCCCAGGAAAGCCTTAAATGGAGTACTGGAGCCGGACCGGGAATTAAAGCTTCATACAAATGAGCGGGATTCAATCATTAGTTAATCATTTGTAGTTATTCATTAAGCATAAGATAAATAATAAACTGCTGTGTAATAATTTACCTGTATAGATGCCCCTTCTGCGTGGATAGTATAATAAACCGTTGTGTAATAATTTACCCAATAATACTTAAACGTTTGTTCAAGTTGCAAAAGTACCTACCTAATCAACAAAATCCAAAAGATCCATCATTTTTCAAAGGAAATAATATCACAGAAAACCAACTCGACTTCTCGCATTCATACAGCCATCCTTGATTTATAATCAGGTGATCCCTAGCGATGATACCTGGGCCGGATTCATACCAATTCATTCATGTTGACGAAGCTTTTCGGTGCAAACGAACGGCTGGTTGTACAGTGCTCCGGGTGGTCTCAACAAATTCTCAAAAAATTATTTAGTTCAAGATCAATTTCAAAACGTAAAAAAAACCATACTCTTTTCGGGCTAGGCGTTCTGAAAAGTTCAACCCCTATTGTTCACCCCTTAGAGATGAATGACAGTTACGCCGAGCTTCGAGGACCAACTAGACCCCAAACGGGACAAACAAACCAAATTTCATTCATTTTGGTTCATGGTAACTAAGAAAAGTGCGAAATACGGCGTACGGAAAGAAATTTTTTTTACTCGATTTTCGGATTCTACGTACCTACCTTGAAACTTAAACCATCAAATTTTGAGGGGGGTTAAATTTTTTTTGTTTTTTTTTCATGCTCGATTCCCAAGGTTCATTACTGAAAATAATAAAACAAAAGGAGAATTTGCAACCTAAGAAAATTGCCCATTATGTTATAATAAATTGTTAGGACCAGCTTTGGAATCATTGTTTTATAACCTGAGCGACAGTGAGATGTGCATGATGTGTAGCTGGCAGTTCTGGAGGTCTGTTAACTCGTTGATGTTATAAGTAATTATTTAAGCACCCACATAGAAAATATGATCCTTCGATCCCCGTGCAGAAAAATTGTACGCCATCAACTTATCTTGATCGCACTGGAACAGCTTGACGAGCCAGTTCGACGCCGTACGTGAGCACAGAGGGTTAAAACCGGTGTTACATTACATTCGCAGTTGTGGCAATAGTTCAAGCGGGCTCCTAGTCCCAGCAGCTGTGCGTTATTAGCTCGATATCTTCTCCTATCATAGAGCGGTCGGGGTTGAGGAGGTTAATATATGTAGAAAACGCGTATCGCGAGAGGGAAGCGTCGCGTCGGCGGTGGCCATATGCTGTACCTGTTCATACATGAATAATTCCAGTAAAGGAGCTAATGATAGTCCGGGTGAGGGGGTGGGGGGTTGCGGTGAGGGCTGTTAATTGAGGCTGAGTCACAATTCGATGCAGATTGCTGGATTCACCACCTGCCCTCGGCATCGACGACCGTAACTAAGTTGCAACCCCTTCGCTTGTCCCGGCGTTCGACGCGGGAGCGGTCATCTCCTGCTCTGGTTTAATGTTATCTATATAAAGGAGTAATCTGGGCGCAATCTGGGCTATATAAAGAGGAGTACAAGTGAGTTCAGCAGTGTGTAGGCTATCGTTGCTCTTTACAAGGCATTGGTGCTCCCGGTCCTCGAATACGCATCGGTCGTGTGGTCCCCACACTATAAATACCACATTAACCAACTAGAAAGAGTCCACCACAAATTCCTCCGATACGTGGCATTTAAGCTCCACATTCCCCGGGACTTGGTGGAGTTCGATTCGTTGAACGAGCAGTGCCGGACATTGAGCCTTGAGGATAGAAGATGGCAGGCTGATTTGTCCTTTTCCCACAAGCTGTTGGTGGGATGTGTTAATTAACCATCGCTTCTCGCCCAGATAAGTTTGAGGATCCCGCGCCTGAGCACGCGACCGGGCAGTCTCTTCTGGACACCCTTGACGGCGACAAATTACCTGCGGCAGAGCCCGATGTCGAGACTACCAAGACAAGCGAACCACCCAATCGAGCAGTGCCCGAAGTCGATTTTTTTGTCCAGTCCATATCCTCAGTGCGTCCCATCGTCTCAAATTATTTGAAAACTAAGCGTCACCCAATATAGAATTGGTAATCGAGCTTTGAACTTCCCTTTCTTTCTTAATCACACTTTCAACACACGGACATTTTGTTAATTTGTTTATATCCAACGTATCTTTGTACATATTTATCATTAGTTATATTTATATTGTATTGGGCTAGCCCGTATTGCCGAATAAATAAATAAATAAATCAGCTCCTTCCATGGGAATTCAGGGGTAAAGGGGCCAGGGTGACCGAGTGGACTAAGGCGTTGGGTTCCTAATCTCGTGAGACGCCTCAAACAGGTACCACCAGTACAAGTTTAATCACTTGCATGTCCCTTTACCGAATTTTCAAAGAAGATGAAGCAACTGCAATGGGTCCAAAATTTTCAGAACATGAATTTTTGAAATTTCTTATAGGCAAATCCGGTTCAGGGCATCCTGAATTCATCCCTAGATTTTAACAAATATACATTTATATATAGGTATATATCTGTTTGCGTCACTCGAGACGATATTATCTGACCTTGGGTACACGACAAAAATTCCAGACTTCGCCCAAAATGTTAGTATTGCTAAACAAAATGATGAGTTCGAATATGAACAATTTTCCAAAATTTCTAAGAGGGTAAAATTTGAGTTTCTAGGGGTCCAAAATTGACGAAAACGGCTAAAATTGCGAACAACTGAAAATCACTGAACGTGGTACCTATTGAAGACTGAGTTAAGACAGAAAAAGACCATTTCAGTTGTTTTTCACACAGAATAGGGAGCGAAATTGGATTTTTGGGGGTTAAAAATTGGTACCAAGGGCTAGAAGTTCATATTAAATCACCTGACGTTGTTTGGGAAGGCGATTTCACGACGGATGGACTACTTCGATGATGAAAATATTTTTCCCAAAAAAGAGTGGGTCAAATTTGACATTATGAGGGTAAAAATTCGATAAAAATGGCTAAAATCATGAGAAAAAAAAGATATAATTTTACGAAAAGTGGTACGGCTTCTCGCTATATTATATACATAACCTTTTTACACAATAACACGATTATTTCTTTGAAAATTCGCTCTTATAGCCATGCTGCATGACTGGTTTCACATCCTGGTAGCCTAAGCTCTTCACCGCTGATGCAATCAATGATCAAGCGAAGCCTAAAACAGCTGGGTTATACAAACAAAAGCTGATGCCTCGAAATTTAGTAACACGCTGGCCAGTTGTGACACCCGAAGTCATGGGTTAACACAAAAAATAAGCTCAGTAAAAAATTAAAAAATTAAAATGAAAATAAGCGGCCCCATTTTTAGGTATAATAAACCCAATTTTCTAAGTTCAATTAATATTTATGAAACATCTACATAGGTAAACCCGATTAAAAAATAATAAATAAAAATTTTTAAAAAAATTTTTTGATTTTCCACGAAGGTTGTAACAAGAAATGACCATTCGTCATCGAACGACTGCTTTGAGAAAAATACGATTAAAAAATATTTTCTCCTTACAAATTCAAACACAGAAACACCAGGTATCGTTCGATTTGTCTATTTTTACTCTGCATTTATTTCCGGGTTATTTTTGTGTTTATACTCGTATGTATAATATATTATGCATAAGCATGCAAAACTGAAAAAGAAAATTGAAATGCGATTGATTGGATTCAATAAAGAAATAATTTATAATAAAACGCTGCAAATCCCTGCACAACGGTTTATTATTTTGTATAGAATACCCTTCTGTTACAGATCACAGCTCTATGTATAGATAACCCGTCTATATAATATGATATGTACTATTCTACACATATTATGTAGATCGCAGACCCTCCGTAGGTTAGTACCTAACCCCGTACTCGTTACTAGGTACCTACCTAAATCACGAGTTAAATGTTGCTAAAATAATTCTGCCGATGACAAACAGTACCTAACAAAAAGAAACACACATAATGAAGTTCTGAAAAGAAATTGTTGATGAGGAGTGAAAAAAGTTGCAAAAGTACCTACCAACAAACTCCAGCCCCTTCTACATAGATGGTATAATGAACCGTTGTGTAATAATTTACCGTTGAGTAATGATTTACCGTAGTAATAATTTACCCATCAATAATACTTCAACGTTTGTTCAAGTTTCACTACCTACCAACAAACTCCAATAGAGCCATCGTTTTTCAAATTAAATAATATCACAGAACAACCAACTCGACTTCATAATCCGCCAATATAATCAGGTGATCCCTACCAATGATTGGCCGTATTCACAAATTCCTATTGTGGGCGCGTCTCTGGTTACGAGATTTGGTTTGAATTGTATACAATTTCATTCACACTGGAGTCGAAAATGCCTGTCGGTGCAAACTTCGGGGCCTTACTGTGAACGAACGGCTGGACGTACGATGCTCCGGATGGTCTTAAAAAACTCGCAAGTTCAAGAACTATTTAAAACCGTAAAAATATTTACGTAAAAAAATGGTATAGGCGTTTTGAAAATTTCAACCCCTATTTTGAACCCCTTAGAGATGACTCACAGTAACGTCGAGCTTCGAGGACCAACTAGACGCCGAACGGAACCTATAACCCGAATTTCATCAATTTTTTTTCATGGTAACTAAGAAAAGTGGCCCGTACGGCGTACGGCGTACGGCGTACGGCGTACGGCGGACAGACAGAAATATTTTTATTGCAGTTTTGGATTCTACATACCTTGAAACGTAAACCATCAAATTTTGAGGGGGGGTAAGAATTTTTTTTTTCATGCTCGATTCCAATGGTTCATTATTGAAAATAATAAACCAAAAATTAATATAGAATGAAATGCAGATATATTAAAATAAATCATTTTGAGAGAATCTTTCCCATACGAACGATATCGGTAACTAATCAAAAATTAAAATAATTAATGATGAGAATCATATCGTCAATTCGAATGTACCAGGAGACAGTCACGATACTTTGATTTAAAGGTTTGGCTAATCTCAACGTTAGATTTCACAGTAAATCTCCTCAGCTGGAGACCGTAGGCCAGGACAGGTTTCAGAACCTGTTTATAATTATATTAGCAGTTTATTGAGTAGTCCAGCTCTGAGTGGCGACCAGGAGCCACTATCACTTCCCGTTCTTCTCTATTTTTCTTGAGATGCTCTTTTAAATTACAGTTTTGCATTCAGAGTCAAGCCCAAATATTTAACAGAGTCTGACCACGGGATCAGTATCTCGTTCAGTCTAAATGGAATTTTCTTCCTTGTAGGTGAAATTTATATAACAAGATTAATTCTCATTAAATTTGATGCGCTATCTTTTGGCCCGCTGGCCTGACCTCATTTAAAGCAATGTGCAGAGCGTTGGTGGCTTGTTCTACGTTGTCAGAAGGCGATATGGTTTAGGATTTTCGGCCTGTCAAAGCGATCAGCACCTGCCTGGCTGAAATAGAGTTCCAGATCATAGTTCAGGGTTCTGTTTCCAAGTGCTTGAATGCTCACGTTGGAGTCGCCAGGCCGTAGAAACAAACATTTCGTTGGACTTATACAACCTTTAACTGCATTAGGATTGAAAAGATTAGGTTTGACTGCCAATTCCAGACCAATGAAAATTGAAGTAGGTACGATGAAGTACAATCAATGAAATGGTCTAGTTGATTTCAAGCAGGACCTCGGTGCAGGTGCTGTTGGTTGTGAAACTGCAGCTCCCAGCTCCCAACTATTTCTATCGGAGAGATTAGTGGGAATTAGTCATCCGCGCTTCGCCGAGCACTGACACCAACTGCGCTCTTCTTCGGAATGGATTTCGGCAGGCGGAAATGATGCCAGTGACCCGTCATTCAAAAAGGAAACCCATCCCGGGTCTCAACCCTAATAATCCTTCCACCCCAAATAATTGCTATCGAGCCAACGGGGTTGGGGAGAGTCGAAACTGAACCCAAAGGGAGAAATGCGGTTTGTTAGTGGACAAGCGGATCACCTGCTCAGTGAACATAACCGATTATGCTGTTGTGGGTACAGCAGCGGCCTTTTCATTCCAGGGAGGGTGGGCAGTGTGCGACTCTAAGTGAAGAAGCACCTGCGGTTACAAAAAAATTAAACAAGAACAAAAAACCATATCTGCAACTGTTGTTACACGTACCGGCATTAGGAAGTGGCTCGATTAACGTGATCCATCCGTATGATCGATGTCTGCCTAATGTCCTCTGCCCTCACTTGATGCCTCACCAAGCGAAATGAACTACGAAATGAATGACAACACCGAACAAACAACAGGAGTTCGGAAAGGGTCAGCTTATCTCAGTAGGGCGACATAAGTAATTTTGTCGGTGGATTCCACCTTTCTATTTGTCATGTTAAAAACGCATTAAGCTGCCAGGGTGAACCACAATCGATAGATGGACATCCGAACTAATGCCTTTCATGTGCTAAACAGGACGCCGAGATAAGTCTTCCACTGATATTACTCTCTCAACAGAAAACTCCGATACCGTTTATTGCGAATGGAACGTAGGTATTTATTTATTTATTATTATTAAACGGGCAAAAATTGCCCAATTTACAAGGATTAATAAGTAGCAACTAAAAACAGTTGTTCCGAATAATAGGTACACCTTATTTATAGTAGAAAATAAAATTTGTGCCCAAAATAATAATAATTTGGCCTGTCTCTTGAAAGCACTTTCACTTGAACAGAGTAGGTCCACTTCTGACAAACTTGTCAGACGGTTGAATGGGGTGTTCCAGTCATTTAAAAAAAAAAGAAAATTTTTCGAAAGTATATGACTTGGGGATAACGATAACCGGGTCTATTCGTCGAAAAAATGTTTTATAAAAATTGGAGAAGCCAACAGAAATTGGGGTTTGAAAAAAATGCGCTGCTATGACGTAGCGAGCCAGGGCTGTGACGTAGCGAGCCACGAGGCCTCGTCCTTTGGCCTGTAAGTGGCATCCACGTGAACTGAGTACAGAGAGAAGAGATGAAAACGGGTGTTACCCAACGCGAAGGTTACCAGTAAGATATCTATGCTCGATTTTCACCTATAATTTTCGTGGTGCTAGCGAATTCACTGAATACGCTTTCATTCGTTTTATTGCTTGATAATAATTTATTAACATGGCAAAAAGGTGCATTTTCCCGTGGTGCCCGTCCACGGATAACGACGGGAAAATAATGATTACCGTTCCGAAAGGCAAGGAAAAAAGAAAACTGTGGTTCCAAATAGCCCGTGTTGAACTGTCAATGACTTCATCTATGTACGTTTGCGAAGATCACTTTCAGGTATGTTTTTTAATCAGTTTACCTAATTTTCACATTTAGCCTTAGCAGTATTACTAGGCCTAACTATCCACCTAGCATAATTTGCCAGAAGATCGGTGCACCTACCAGTGGCGTAACCAGGATTGTTGAATGGGGGGATGGGGGGGGGGGGGGTATCGAAAATAGAAAAAGTTCCAGTCATGCAACATGGTTTGACCCCCCTAAGATTGGTTGAAAATCGCTGTTTGGAATAC
Source organism: Leptopterna dolabrata (assembly GCA_954871275.1). Classification (NCBI taxonomy): domain Eukaryota; kingdom Metazoa; phylum Arthropoda; class Insecta; order Hemiptera; family Miridae; genus Leptopterna; species Leptopterna dolabrata. The sequence continues at coordinate 12,574,886 of OX940980.1, forward strand.
GAACGTTTTGGCGAAATTTGGAATTTTTATCATGTACCCTAGGACAGATATCGTCTGGAGTGACATATAAACATATTTACGTATACATTTTTGTTACCATCTAGGGATGAAACCGCTGGCTTCTATCAGGGGCCCACCGAGCAGATAGTTGGTGGGAACCGACCGGAGGAAGAACTACAGATGCATACTGCAGAATAGGGCGAACCAAGGCAGTGTATAGCATTGTCAAGGCCGACGGATCATTAAACTCCATGGTGTTTCTCTTGATAAATCCAAGTGTCTTCATGGCCCTTGAGCAGATGTCATCGATATGGTCGGAAAAGCAGAGGTGGCTGTCAAACAAGACACCCAGGTCCCTAACAACCGTGTTTCGCTTCAATACCTACCCGGCAACGAAATAGTTATCGGCGATTGGCGAGGATGAGCGGGAGAACGATAAAACTGAACATTTGCCAATATTCAGGGACAACATATTCCTCTTACACCATTCATCAACAGCCGACAGGGATTATGAAGCTCATGTATAGCTTTTCCTAATGAAAATAAAAATTTTCCAAATTGAATGTGACGTTTTCCAAATTATAGTTCAAACATTTTCCAAATAGTTTTACAAATTGAAATAGACATTTTCCAAATACATTAAAACATTTTCCAAATAGAAATAAACATTAATCACACACGTTTAAACTATGAAAAATCGCCAAAAAAGAAATATTAACGAACAATCGATTACAAAACTAGGTACTTGGGCATTATGTGATGATTTTATAAACATAACGGCCCGTAATCAGTGAAGAAAGGAGGAAAGTGTTCATGACAAAGTTGCTGCAGTCTGAAGATATGATGGCAGCTACACTTCTTGTGATTGCTTCATCCAATGAGTGGTCTCTTACTTCGCTGAGGAGGCCCCGAACTACGGATTTTATTTTATAGAAAGCATGTTCTGCCGGATTAAGCATAGGGGAGTAAGATGGAAGATACATATGATGTTTACTTCTATTTGGAAAATGTTTATTACAATTTGTAAAATCGTCGGAAAAATGACAAAGTGGCGTATCTTTTTTACACCACCACAAACGGACGTAACTGCAAAAATCCGATTTTTGAGTTAGCTTCATAATAATACCCTGATAAGAGTTAACACAAATCCCCACACGTTTTCGTCGCTTAGTAACACAGCAAATGCTAGAGTACTAAAGACGTATCTACAACAATCGGAACTAACACACTGACAGACGGGCGTATCTATCAGTTACGTCTCTCTGTCATTGTGACAATCATGACTCGCGCCAGTTGCGTCACTTTTCAACTTTCCTCCTGATTTAGTTTGTGCGATGATGGTATCATCCTCTCGGAATACCATCATTTGTATAAGAGCCTTCAGCCATCCACTGCGCTAAGAAACTGCCTACCTACCTGAACCCAATGCGGATGAAGAATCCGACTACGAAACACTAGACTAGAAAAACTTTCAATTATTGATAATTCATTATTTTTGTACTAACCCAATTTCATGAAGTTACCGTTTTTCTTTCAAAACATTTAAGTCATTAGGTACAATTTCCACTTTTAGGTACAATTTTTATTAATTTATTAAAACAGTTTTGTAAGGTACCGTGTGATTTTTCTTCACAATAACTTTCCTCCATTACCTAATGAAAAGATGTTAATACAAGTGTGAAAAATAATGATAGAAAACCTCCACAATTGAAACGGTCGAGTGACGTACCTGAAAAGGTACCAATTTTTGGCAATGAGAAAAGGACGTATCTGCTACTAAGGCATCCTTGAAGGGCGAAGAGGGACAAGTTAGGTAATGGGTTGTTAAACAAGTCAACTATAGGTGGAATGAACGATTTTTGGTTGTGTACATTTGTTTTCTGATTTTTCTAACGCCCTTAAACTTTCAAACACGAATATCTCGAAATGCGTTTTTTGCAGTTACGTCCGTTCGTGGTGGTGGAAAAAAGAGATATGCCACTACGTCATTTTTCCGACGAAATGTTTCAATCGATTTGGAAAATATTTCATTCAATTTGGAAGATGTGTATTTTAACTTGGAAAAGCTATAACAACAGGTGCTATGCCAGAAGCAACTCCTCTGTTCGACCTTCTATATGTTTTCTAACGAAGTTTTTCCTACTTTCGAACAATTTTCCTTACAAACTTCCCCAAATAATTGCCATTACCAGTTACATTATCAGAACATTCTTCGTATTCCATGCAGAACACACCATAAACGACATTCAAACAACTTTGAGTGAATCCGGGGATACAGATGGTCAAAAAGAAACACCTCTTAAAGAGATCTCAGCAGTCCACAAAGAGGATATACACGTATCACGAACGAAGACGTTGATGAAATACAAGAAAACAATAAGGAATAATCAATAACAGACAGGGATTTCGCAATTAGAAGGAGAAGAAGTAAATATATGTTCATTATAATATTTAACAGCTAAATTAATATGATTGTTACAAAAGATGGTACGACAATGGACCTAAGTCCGTCTTAAGACTTGAGAGGGATTTTGCAATTATTTCTCTATGTGTGAAAGACAAATTGAAGCAAACAGTTTACAAAATTGAGGAGATGGATGACCATGGATTTGCTACTGTGACTCCTTTATTTCCATGAAATATACTGAATGAAAACTGCGTTCAAGTTTTCTGAAGATAGGCTATTGGTTGAAAAGGAGAATATCGTGACCAGCATTAAAACTCCTCTACCAACAGGAGGTTGCGAAAAAACGTCTGCTTGCCTTGCTCAATCCATCTGAACTTGTAAAAAACAAATATTTTTTAATTGCATTTTTCGTTACCAGTGTTACAAATACTGCTGTTCAAGTCTGAAGATACGTTATTCGTCATTTTTCGATTTTTATTTTTCCCTGTCATACCTGCTGTTTCTTACGACAGTGGTTTTCTAACCGTCCAGAGTAGGCTGTTCGCCAGTAAGCACTCATGTTCATTGAAGAATGCTGTTTGTTGCCTTAGCATATTTTTAGTGTGTGTAAAGGAAGTCCTGCCTACTTACCTAAAGCATTTCACATTACAAATTTTATATTTTTACCTTACTCACAATACGTTTATTGGCAATTTCAAAGTTTAAACGTGTAATTCCTTATTAACGTTTTCAAATGAGATAAAAATGGTGTTTTTATTATTTAGAAAAACCTGCCGATAACTGGAACACTTCCCTGTTGGTAATGGATACAAGCACGTCCTCAGTCATTAAAAAAAAAATTTAAAAAAATAAAAAATTGTCGGCCAACATCGAAACTTCTACTCGCTTTTTGCACTTCAAAGCTTTCTGAACGATTTTGGTTCCGTTTCGGTCTGTCTGTGGTCATCTCCTCGTCCCCGGCAATACTGTACGAAATTATGGTCCGATTTTGATGCAATTTTCAGGGATTGTGGGGGTCAGCCCCTAGACTGTCTCCCATGAATTTCATTGCCGTCGGACCAGTGGTAGCACTAGAATAGAGATCCATTTACCACCCATGAATGTCGGCGGATGGGGCTGCCGAACGACAGGGCACAACGAGGGAGCAAATAAAGCCTGTGTGAAAAAACAAAAAACAAAATTAAGCAAGATATCGATGACACGGTGGACGGTTATTGCAGATTTGTATTCTTCGTTTCTTGAAACGTGAAGTGACTAAGTTGATTGGTGGTGGTGGTGGTGGGGGGGGGGGAGGGGGAGCTAAGTGCTTCCTTTGGTATGAAACCTACGTAATAGTATGCATAGCGTACAGTGCAAGTATCGAAGCAGATGGTTCTTGAGTTGACCAATTAAAAGTGGGCTCGCTCGAAAATGCTAATGGACCACCGTCACGCAAATAAGTTGTAGCTCCTAAGGAAGTGTCACGTGCGCATATGGGGGAGCTTGAGGTGGTTAATAACCCGCTAGATACGGGACTGAATGGGCGTTTTTTGTTTTGTTGTTCTTTCCTTCTCATAAACATCGGAATGGCGGGCGACTTATTCGGGAGCACGGAGAAGGTTTTCCACTTGTTCCTTGCGGGTGGATGGTGCATACGGAAGAAATCGAGCACGTGAGAGGAAGTGACGGAGGAAGCGTGCGGGTCATTTGGACGCGAAGGTGGACACCTGTGGACACCTGCGGAGGGCCGTATATTCCGGACGAGAATGCGATGTCAAGTCTACGATTTTCAACGCCGCGTGTTGGATGACATCCGGCGCGGTGAGAACAGCACACAGTCCTAAGCGTACCTACCTACACTAATAACATAAAGTTATGTTAATAACATAAAGTTACATTCCTAACATACAGCTGACACTAAACAACGGTAATGGATCCACTGTCGTAGTGATGGCAGTGTCTGAAACTAATAGTAAATAGGCAATTTCACCGGTATTCTTTTATTTTATTTTGTAAAACATCTCGAAGAGCGCTTTTCGAAAAGACGCTATATGAGGGGTATCCGATGATCAAAAATGATACACCAGTGGAAAAAAGCGAAATGACGTCATAGGAAAAGGCCCCTCACCCCGGCGTCACCCTGGGGGGAACCCTCAGCGCTTTCCACTTATGACGTCATTTCGTTTTCTTTCTGTCCGTTTGTTGGCTAAGCTGCACGGAGTTTTGAAATGTATTGTCATTTTACTGATTTTCAGTCAAGTTATGATGCTGCTAGGTGAGCTCTTGCTCTCTAAGTTTAATAAATACTCTAGGAAACGAATGGTACATGATAAAATATGCCCTGACGTACCTGACAAAAGTTGTGTAACGCTAACGGTTAGAACATAGATAAGATGTTTATTTCATCACACTTACTTACAAGATTACATTTCAGATCAGAAAAGATGCACACAGAGATGAGAAAGCTCACGCACCAAATGTCTACCCGGGTGGTCGAGCACACTAATAAAAGAAATGAAAAATGAGGAATGATGTCGTCTGGTCATCATTATACAGCCAAACCTCGACAAGTCGAACTTAGGTATACACAACTCGACCATAGTCCTTGGCCCCGAGTCATTATACCTGCAATTCAACTCGATGAGTCGATTTCTCACCTAAGATAAGGTGAAATGTGTAAATAAGCCGAGAGGCCTTCCGCCTCTATAAGCCGAACTCCCTAGCGTCATCACCTCTATGAGTTGAACAATTTTGATCGAGTGTCGCACGTCCGAAGTTCCAGTGCCACACAAACAACCACAAAAAGAACCACCTAAAGTTCGGGTGGCCACAAACGCTGTGAACACACTTGGGAAACTTGCGAGGATGTCGACCAACACAGGTTCACCCACCAGACTGAAGTGTCGAAACTGATCAAGAAGAAAGGAACAATATAACTCATAAGAAGATCGTAGATTATTTCCAAGTTCCTGATCAATATGGCAACGATTAATGAGAATATGTGACATGTCAATACATAAAGAAGTACACAGCATTTTGAAATACGAAATTGATTTTGCCCCCTTTATGAAAAAAAATCAAATCAAGATGTTCCTACCCCCTTTAACCCCCCCCCCCCCCCCTTTAATCGACTAAAGGCTATAAAATTTTAGAATGTAGATAAGTCGGACATTAACCTCGATAAGTCGATATTCAATGAGTTGAATTTCAGATAAGTCGTACCAATTATAGCCGTCCCTAGCAGACAGACTTATCGAGGTCTGACTGCAAATGATAGGTATTGTGAAGATATTTGAAGGTGCGTAGATTCCAAAAATGCAATGTCCGTCCGCCGTCCGCCGTATCACGTGTACAGGCTTCATTTTCGGTCTAAAAAAATCGTTCTTTCGCACACATGCTCCATTTGGGCCCTAGTTGTGTCCCGAAACTTTTCAGCCCGATCGGAATATACCCAGGGTGTTATGAGTGAAAATGTGTGTAAAAATAGGTACTTTTTGCGTTTTAGCAACATGTTGGTAACATGAGCTTTTAAGGTATCGTTTTTCATGTTTTTGGGGACGAGATGACCGAATATGAACTCGATTTTGACCAAAGAATAGAAAATTGAGGTTCTACCAGATGTTCAGCTCCCGAAATTGATTTTTTATGAGTCAAAAACCTGGGAAATCGTCTGAAATTACCATCAATTTGTAGAATAACACTGGAAAAAGTGTCAACAGGTGGATCAAGACGATAAAATGGTACTATCAATGATCAGAGATAATTTATTTAAAAAAAAAAAGAAGCGTAGGTACCTTATTCGTGTTTTGGGGGCCAAAATTGGTGGAAACCACCAGAGATAGCTATTTCAATTATTTTATATGGAAGAAACAATAAATAAACAGCCAGCATTTCTGTAGACCAATAAAATAATAGAATAATAAACCCATGTGACAAGGACTTGGCAGCGTTTTTTTCCTTAATTCCAATGTTCTTTACTGAAAATGATAACCAAAACGCTGCAAATTATACCCCTTGGGCGTAAATCAATATTTTCTGTGGAACACATTGCACCTTTTTGGAAAGCTATCACCGTGATCTTTATAATATTTAGGTAATTGAAAAATTATTATGCAAGTTCCCCATTGGATTCAATGTAATAACTTTTACCTTCTCTCATCGCCATAATTCAAGTTATTATTAGGTAATTTGCAGCGTAACAGAGAAGGGAACACAAGCACAATACGGCTGTGATTTACACCGATCGCCACTCCACCAAATGGGCAGTCATAACTCTGTCAATTTTATCGCCCATCTGATAATTTTTCCCACCTCTTCTTCCTGGTTTAAAAAAAATCGTCCTTGCGGATCGTGTGGATCGTCCAACTCAAGCGGTTTTACCAACTGCACTTCGTCAGGCGATGTCGTGCTGAGGTCAAGTTTATTGTGTTGGTTCTTTTTCTCGACAATGATAATCCCCTTTACATCCTCGGCGTCCCCCTCCCTCGGTAATATCACAAATAAGATTCAGGAAGAGATATTGCACTTGTCTCGGAAATGAATAAATCCTAATGCTAAAAACGGACTGTGGTGGGGGGCAACGTTATTCCCTGATTAGCTATGCAAGCCGTAGACATAGGTGCCTTCCCTCGTTGCAGTGGTATCTTAAGCTGATAGATAGGAAGCTGAACGGTATAAAAGGTTAGACCATCACGAAGCAAATATCAATTAGCCAAAGATATGTCCGTGTCGAGTCCTTCTCGCTAACAACCTTAAGATGGGCCACAAGTAGCTAAATTTCCGAAGGGAATGCCACATTTTTGGACTCGTACAAAATGTCAGATACCTATTTCGTTCGACGATTGACTTGATGATTTGACATTTTGTTATATAATGCTCTGAATTTGCCGCAGTATTATGGGTTTCCAACTCAGTTCATTATTACAAAAAGCTATGTACTCGCGGTTGTTTTAAGTCAAACCAACCGATCTTAGATGGGAGACAAAATCACATCACGCGCGAGGGATATGCGTTCAAGATGGCTTCTACTAGATAGAACAATCCCATCAACCGTCTTGCTCAATGAATGTTTTGTAAGCCTACAGTGCACTTGGTTGTTTCATGTCCAGTTAATATTACATTATAATGTGATTCTGGTTTATTATTTTCAATAATAAACCTTTGGAAGAGGTCAAGGAAAAACAAAAAATACAAAAAATTTCCCTCAACATTTGAAGGTTTCCATTTCAAGGTACGTAGAATACGAATATGGAATTAAAACATTTCTGTCCGTCGGCCGTACTTCGCACTTTTCTTGGTTACCATGAACCAAAATTAATGAAATTTGGTTTGTAGGACACATTTGGGGTCTAGTTGGACGGCGAAGCTCAGCATTACTGTCAGCCTCTAAGAGGTGAAAAACGCAGCAAATTATTAGACAACGGTTTATTTATGCCTGTATAGATGACCCTTCTGAGTAGATCACTGTTTTCTGTGGTCAATACCCTCGAGGTCCCCTCAGGAAAGCCCTAAATCGAGTACTGGAGCCGGCCCGGGAATTAGTCTGATTAAAATGCGCGGGATTCAATCATTCAATCATTAATTATTATTTGTTATTCATGAAGCTTAAGGTAAATAGTAAACCGTTGAGTAAGATACCGTTGCGTAATAATTTACCTGTATAGATGCCCCTTCTCCGTAGATCACTGTTTTCTGTGGCCAATATCTACCCTCGAGCTCCTCCCAGGAAAGTCCTAAATCGTGAGCTGGAGGAAACCCGGGAATTACCTAAATTTCATCCAAATACGCGGGATTCACTAATTCAATAATTAATTATTTGGTTTTATTCATGAAGCATAACGTTTGTTCAATTTGAAAAGCACCTCCTTACAAAACCCAAAAGAACCATCACTTTTCAGATGGAATAACGCCGTAGCTCGAAAACTTTCAGTAGAAGGGTACATAGGGTTTTTTTAACGTTTTTAAATTGAACTTGAACTAACGAATTTTTTGAGACTACCCGGAGCATTGTAGGGATAATAGGCCCTGATTATAATCTCACTCCCCAGGGAACACCTGATTATAATCACGGATAGCTGTATGAAATCGAGTTGGCTGTTCTGTGATATTATTCCATTCGAAGAATTATGGTTCCTTTGGATTTTGTTGATAGGTGTAAACTGCTTCATGAATAACAACAAATAATTATTAATGATTGAACTATAGAATCCCGCGCATTTTTATGAAACGGTAATTCCCGGGGGCATCTATACAGGTAAATAATAAACCGCTGTGTACTAATTTGCAGCGTTTTTTATTATCCTGTCTGAATAATAAAAAACATATTTTACTGTGTCTTTTTTTGTTCGATTCACGTTTTTCCCCATATTCATCCTGTAATTCGAAATATTTTGTGATCCGGCACCTCATGTCCCGAATGTGCCGGATTAGAGGAAGTTTATTACAACTCTCATTTATTTAGTTTTGAACCAAATATGGACCAGCAGAAATTAAAACTATTTTCAGAATTTCAAAATAGCTTCATTAAAAAGTAGGCTGTACCTACTTAAAACATCAGACCTAGTCGTACTTAAGAGCCTTATTGATGCCTATAATGTATCTTACACAGATAGCAAACCCATGCCCTAAGTACCACGCGATTTAATTAAGTAGTAACGATGGTTGGTTACCGATGGTAACCAATATAGACGACTGATTGAAAAACAGAAAGCTTAGGTATCAATGTCGAGTACCATAATGGGAAACGAATTAAGCCATGTACATGTACAGTCTACTCACGTTAAATTTCGAAGGCCAATACTGAACGTTAGATGTGAAGATGCTCACCTGGAAAAAGAGGAAGAGGATTAGAAGACTAATAAATCAAAAATAGTTGAAATCAATCCGTAAATGGACGAGACAAGAAAATGTCTCGATTGACTTCCGTATAGTGAAGTACGTCATGTAGTTTTCTGTCCCTTCAACGCAAATGACAGATAGTAACGCCTATCAATGCATCTAACGTTTCCAGCTACGTACAGCAACTATAAGGAATACAATTTCGAAATATCTATAAACCTAATGAGAGTACCCCAAAGATATTTCACGAACGACCTGTTCAAATTATATTATCAGCCCCTGTTCACCAACAATCAGCCCTGATCCGTTCCAGTACAATCAGCCCTGATGTTGATCTGTTCAACTAAAATCAGCCCTAAATACACAGCGAGTTTCACATGTACCGAATTCGTTCTACATTAATCACACAAAACGAAAACCTGCCGAAGTTCGTCCGTCGGATAACTCTGTTATCTTCCACCGGTAAGAGGATGACGATATTCAAATCCAGTGGATTTTATTGATTTACCTTGCATTTCAAGTCCGCACGCTATCGCCAAAGGCCATACCACGTAGAACACACCGGTTCTCGTCCAATCACATTTATTGGAAAAATACACATACAAAAATAATAAGTACTCCATTAAAGATTTTTAAAAATAAAAATAAAATGCAGTTCTGAGTCTGAAGACCAGCTGGCCCAGTTTCCACACTGGGTGTATTTATGAAACCCTCACTGGGGGGAATCATAATGAGAGGATACGTGTTCAGTATTTAGGCCGGACGACGAGAAATAACGAGAGGAGACGACTTTTTCGGTGATACAGATGGCTGCAACATCACGATCACGACGTTTCACCTCTGCACTCCTCGTTCGAAAATACCACCTGATTTAACCTCTGTCCCACCACCAGTGCATCTCTGGTCCAGTACATCTTCAAATGAATGCGGTAACTGTGGTTTGAATTGAGGCGTGCGAAGGTTTACTAGCTTTTCCCACAACCCCGCGCAGTGTCAAATTCGTAAACATTTCGGATGACGTTCCCTCCTGGACCGGACATCTCTTCCCGACCGCAGTGTCTTGGTATTGTGAATTTGAGTGGACTCCAGGAGTGCGCCCATGTTGATTTTGTTGCTCGATATCTGACGTACTATCCGTACGTAATATACTATAATATCCGAATATAATATCCGTAGCTGCAGTAATAATTTACATTTCTTTATAGCTTGGCTGGAATCAAATGGTTATATTCCTGATGTGATTGCATTGACGGAGACATTTGGTATATCAGCTCAGGGAAGTTTGGTTAATATCCCTGGTTATGATGTATTTAGTTCTGCCTTATGGAAAAATAGGAACGATGGAATAATTTTGTATATAAAACGCTGCAAATCCCTGCACAACGGTTTATTATTTTGTATAGAATACCCTTCTGTTACAGATCACAGCTCTATGTATAGATAACCCGTCTATATAATATGATATGTACTATTCTATACATATTATGTAGATCGCAGACCCTCCGTAGGTTAGTACCTAACCCCGTACTCGTTACTAGGTACATCCTAAATCACGAGTTAAATGTTGCTAAAATAATTCTGCCGATGACAAACAGTACCTAACAAAAAGAAACACACATAATGAAGTTCTGAAAAGAAATTGTTGATGAGGAGTAGTACCTACCTACCAACTTCTACGTAGATGGTATAATGAACCGTTGTGTAATAATTTACCGTTGAGTAATGATTTACCGTAGTAATAATTTACCCATCAATAATACTTCAACGTTTGTTCAAGTTTCACTACCTACCAACAAACTCCAAAACAGCCATCATTTTTCAAATTAAATAATATCACAGAACAACCAACTCGACTTCATACTCCGCCAATATAATCAGGTGATCCCTAGCAATGATTCTATCTCCGCCAAATTTCCTATTGTGGGCGCGTCTCTGGTTACGAGATTTGGTTTGAATTGTATACAATTTCATTCACACTGGAGTCGAAAATGCCTGTCGGTGCAAACTTCGGGGCCTTACTGTGAACGAACGGCTGAACGTACGATGCTCCGGATGGTCTTAAAAAACTCGCAAGTTCAAGAACTATTTAAAACCGTAAAAATATTCACGTAAAAAAATGGTATAGGCGTTTTGGAAATTTCAACCCCTATTTTGAACCCCTTAGAGATGACTGACAGTAACGTCGAGCTTCGAGGACCAACTAGACGCCGAACGGAACCTATAACCCGAATTTCATCAATTTTTTTTCATGGTAACTAAGAAAAGTGGCCCGTACGGCGTACGGCGGACAGACAGAAATATTTTTATTGCAGTTTTGGATTCTACGTAAACCATCAAATTTTGAGGGGGGGTAAGAATTTTTTTTTTCATGCTCGATTCCAATGGTTCATTATTGAAAATAATAAACCAAAAGCCTCTACAAAGGAACTGATAATCAAATAAACTTAGAAGGTGCCAGTGCGATGCAGACTGAAATCTCTTTTGAACGTCAGAAATATTTTGTTATTACAGCTTACAGATCACCTAGTGGCGATCTTGCGTCTTTCTTGATGGGTTTGGAATCACTTCTCAGTGGGTTTGATAGGGAACAGAATGTAATTTTTTCTGGTGATATTATAACATCAACACTATGATACAGAATTATTCTAATGTTGATAGCTATGGTCGGGTTCTCTTATCTCATGGCTTTGAGTGTCTGATCACATTTTCTATAATTTGAGATCGGTGATTGACTTTCGCCGACTGAAGTTGCTGTATTTAACATTGGTTCAGCCTGTACTGAAAAATGCCATAGTCGTGTGGGGAAGCTGTGTCGTATCGAGAGTTAGAAAGCATGACATTTTGCAAAAAGATCTGTTGAAAGTGATGTTAGAAAAACATCGTAGATTCCCATCATCCGAACTGTATGACTAAGTTAAGGTTTTTACATTAAAACAAATGTTTGCTAAGGCATTTCTTCTGTATTTCCACAAATACACGTCCCTGGTTGTTGCTTACACAACTCATAATTACCGCACGAGGTTGGCGGGTTCGAGCTTCTCTTAATTCCCGACCACGTATTGCCTTATCAACTGGAAGCCCACTCTACGTCCTTCACATGTTGCATAGGAACTTACCGCCCTTAATGTAATACCCTTGATCATTCTCGAGGTCCCAATTCAAAACGCTGCAAAGTCCTTGTCACATGGGTTTATTATTCTACTGGACATACCTACAGAAATGTTGGCTTTTCATTTATTGTTTCTTTCATGCGTAATAATCGAAATAGCTATTTCTGATGGTTTCCATTAATTTTGGCCCCTAAAACACAAATTAGGCACCTACGCTCGTGTTATTTTATTTTTTTATTTTTTTTTAAACTATCTTTGATCATTGGTATTGCCATTTAATCCTCTTGATCCACGTGTTGACACTTTTTCCAGTGCTATTATCTAAACTGATGGTGATTTCAGACGATTTTCCAGGTTTTTGACTCATAAAAAATCAATTTTGGGAGCTGAACATTTGGTAGAACTGAATTTTCCACTCTTTGGTCAAAATCGACTTCATATTCGGTCTTCTCGTCCCGAAAAACATGGAAAAAGATATCTCAGAAGCTCATCTTACCAACATGTTGCTAAAACGCAAAAAGTACCTATTTTTACACACATTTTCACTCATAACACCCCTGGGTATATTCCGATCGGGCTGAAAAGTTTCGGGACACAACCAGGGCCCAAATGGAGCATGTGTGCGAAAGAACGACTTTTTTAGACCAAAAATGAAGCCTGTACACGTGATACGGCGTACGGCGGACGGACATTGCATTTTTGTAATCTACGCACCTTGAAACGAAAAAAAAAAAAGTTTGAGGGGGTGTTATAAAAATTTTTTGCTGAGCGAATACATAGGTGTATTATTCACAGAATAATAAACCAAAAGCAATCTTTTCCTGGTTTTTGAGAGAGGGGAGATCCGCCATTCTGTATTTCGTTAGCAGCGTCTATTACAATCTTTGACTGAAATATATTGTATGGTTTTCTATCATAAATAGGATCCTGTTATCACGCCTGGTGTAGGAGTGTTAGTTTCTAATTTAATTTATTATATACAACGAAAACGATCTGACCTATCGACTATAGCAATTTACTTATTAATACTACAATTCACTTAATTTATTTATTTTGTTTATTAGTGTTAATGTAATTAACCTAGTGCCAGTAATAAGTAGGCTTGAGGCTCATGCTCAGCAAGACAGGCATTGCCTACAGTTGAGCATTATTATTCAACGCTTGTATTACTGGTACAAATCTAATTTCGTTTTCTGCGGAATGTATTTTATCCGTGAAGTATATTCCATTTCTGTTTCTATTCATTAAATAAAACGATTTTCTTCTTCTTCATTATCAGCATATTGGGTCAATCAGTACAGCTCATTTTATTCCTTATTGAAAACGACACATCAAGTCAAGTGTGTCAGCTGTAGAACGTCTAATGCTCGACAAAATGGACGTGACAAGACACTGCGGTGACAAAAGACCTGTGACAAAATTGTCACATCAATTTTGTCGAGCATTAGACTTACTACAGCTGACATACTTGACTTGTATAGTTTTAAATAAGGAATAAAATGAGCTGTACTGATTGACGCACAATGCTGATAGTACGTCAAATATTGAGCAACAAAATCAACAAAATGAGCGCAGTCCTGGAGCCCACTCAAATTCACAATATCAAGAATGAGTGATGTTGATTCTCATCTAAGTAGTAGCAAGAATATTAAGGGAAGCAGAAACGACGACGGTTCTGAATGCCAGCTATTATTCAAGTGAAGTAGGATAACAAATTATGGGACTAACAAAAACCCTCCATTGGCAAGTGTTTTGCAACTAATGCGAGCCCCCCTTTTTCCACCATTCCCATAAAAAAGACGTTTACCCTCGAAATCTGTCATGACCGAATAGTTTTTTTTCGCTCCTGTTGCAGGTCATCAATGTCTCTACCCATCTCAGGGGCGCAGCTGTCAGCTCGGGGTCGTCCCCTGGGGTGTGCGACAGACCCCCATTCTGTTGAAATATTGGAAATCCAACCTTCTAGAAGGGGTGGACGGACAGGCCTAGTACTGGTCACGTTCCGAGCTTCACTCATTATCTCCCTTGTCCCAAGCTAGTGGACTCCCACACCCTCCAGCCACAGCATTTCTGGCCTACCGTAATTAATGCCCTCTAAATTACCCTCTGAAGCCCCCTTGAATTAGTTTCACCTAGTACCGGCGTTAATTTCAGGGAAGACCACTGCACAATATTCCTTTAGAGCAAATTATAGGTACCTACGTAACTTAGTAATGTTATACACGCCTTCAAAGAGGCAATACAAAACCGCCGGATTCGCAGGTTTTGGAGGTGCTTTTGAGCTCATGGCAACAATGCATCTATCATAACTTGACTCGTTGAACTGTGCGGTTTCATTATACATATAGCAAGCTTTTATGGAGTAAATCGTTCACTGAATGAGAAATACTATAACTGACTTGTGAGTGTTCACCACCCTTCGCTTACAGGATGAATGAACAAACAGTTTATACACGAAGGGATATACAGATATTAATACGTTTGCATCGATAAGTGAATGATCCATATGCAGTCAAATACACCAGGCCCATTAGCCCTTTTCAGATATAATATATATGTTGCAATAAGAACCCAAAATCCGTTAAAACTAGTTTGGACGGATTTCGGGTTTTTACTGTAACATACATTAAATCAGAACGATCCAGAAATCGATGGTTCTAAAAATCATGTGACTGAAAATTTTCTTTTAATTTTTTTCTTTTTTAAATGAAAGCAATTTCCATCCTGAGAATCCCAATAAATTTTGTTTCCATCCAGGGGGCTCGCCCAGGAGGGACGGGTACAATGACTTGACTGGTGTAGGAAAAATCATAGCATAAAAACTAGGTACTTATCGTAGGAAAGTGAGGTTGGTGTCAAAATTTTCAGGATAGAATCTACTTTCATTTTTTTTTTAACCAATAAACTGAAAGCGTGGGTAACGCTCATTGTGAAAACTATGACTGCAAATCACTCACTGATCGCTACAAATTACTTGAGTCTCGTTGAGGTACCAAATGGAAGATTGCCATTGACAACTTGCGGGTAGATGGATGGAAAGATGCTGCGGATGAGAAGAAACGAAGATGACCGGTACAGGAGGGAGCGTCATCCGAAATGTTTACGACTTTGACACTGCGCGGGGTTGTGGGAAAAGCTAGGAAACCTGAAGCCTTCGTACAAACCGCAATTACCGCATTCATTTGAAGATTTACTGGACCCGAGATGCACAGGACAGCGGTTATGTAAGGTGGTATTGTCGAACGAGGAGTGCAGAGGTGAAACATCATAATCGTAAGATACTGCAGGCATCTGCTCATCTACGTTATCTTGTTCCTCTAATGTCCCCAGAAAATGTGCAGGTAGTAACAGCTTCATATTAAGTAACCGAATTCTCCAACGTACAAACCGTCAACAGGTTTTCTTTTGTATGAATTCAAGTACGAGTGCACATTAAAATGGTGTAATGCACCGTGGCGATGCCCCTAATAAAACACAGATTTGGTCCAAAAACTTTATTCAAGTTCTGCAGGTGGTTACAAATTGCTTGGAAAAAGTCCAATATTGATAATCACAATATTTTGCGATAATTTACAAGTTTCGGTGGTTTATCGTCGGTTTCCCGTTTGAAATATGGGGAATCGGCGATTTTTGGATCAAAATTGCCGAATAAAATAGGTACCTAGATATTCTGATCCAAATGTAACTTGGTGAATGTGTTCAGGGCAGTTCAGATAGACACCAAAGGACACCAGAATCTAAAATATGGGTGGGCGGGTAAAGGAAAACTAGGGATTTGAAACAAACTGGATGATTGTGTCTATAGCTGTTAGTTCAGGGCGAAATTTGAAATCATTAGACTCGTATTTTACTTACAAATAATATTCATAATTGACACAAAACAATGTTACGTTGCAGTAAAGTATCTGTTTACCTTCCCAAATTGTACGAATGAATTGAATATGCTCGCATTTCATTGTATAGGAAACCCCCAATTTTTAATTTGATATACCTAATCACTATAGTGAGATACGGACCAAGTGGAGTTTATTGGTGAAGAAAAGGGGAAGCGGCAATTATAACATCAGTGACAGCAAGTTAGCGGTTATAACAATCTCGAAGTTGAATCGATCTTTGCTGCTGTTCGATCAGCACAAAACACGACTTGTCCTCCTCCGCTGATTCGATTTCCTGGCACATGATGAAAACCCCAATGTTCATCTCTCATGTTGGGCGGAAGTCGGTGCTGACCTCATCCTTGGTACTGACGGGGTCGTCACAATTCTACCTGACGCGTATAGTATTGCACCGGTGTCGATACGATAAGTACCTGATAAGGAGGATCTATTCCACCGGACTTAATTCCACCGAACGTTCATTCCACCGGAACGTGTGGGTTGCGAGATATACTGGTACATTCATAAAATACGATTTATTACCAAACATCTAGGATCAAACTAAGATGAAACCGTGATTTATGTTAACAAAATTAAACGGTTTATGGAGTCTAAGAGTAATAGTTGGACACCTACACACTTCAGAAAGTTAACTCTTTCAATTGTTTGAGCGGCGTAATCACCAAGTACCTTTTGGTTTATTATTCTGTGAATGATAAAGCTATGTATTCGCTCAGCAAAAAAAAGTATAACACCCCCTCAAAGTTTTTTCCTTTTCCGATTCAAGGTGCGTAGATTCCAAAAATGCAATGTCTGTCCGCCGTACGCCGTATCACGCGTAACTACTTCATATTCGGTCTAAAAAAATCGTTCTTTCGCAGACAGGCTCCATTTGGGCCCTAATTGTGTTCCGAAACTTTGCAGCCCGATCGGAATATACACAGGGGTGTTGTGGGTGAAACATGGGTGTAAAAAGGGGATTTTTGGTGGATTAGTAGAATGAGCTTTTGAGGTACCTTGTTCCATGTTTTTTAGGGCGAGAAGACCGAATATGAAGCCGATTTTGACCAAAG
The DNA here is from genome assembly GCA_954871275.1 of Leptopterna dolabrata. NCBI lineage: Eukaryota > Metazoa > Arthropoda > Insecta > Hemiptera > Miridae > Leptopterna > Leptopterna dolabrata. The sequence goes on from OX940980.1 coordinate 12,592,167, forward strand.
AGTGAAGAACTGAGATTGTAACGAAGGTTCAGCTCCCAAAATTCATTTTTTATGAGTTAAAAACCTGGGAATTGTCTGAAATCACCATCAATTTGTGTGATAATACTAGAAAAAGTGTGAACAGGTGAATCAAGACAATTAAATGGCACTATCAATGATCAAAAATAATTGGAAACAAAAAAGCACAAGTAATTTGTGTTTTGGGGGTCAAAATTGGTGGAAACTATCAGAAATAGCTATTTCAACTATTGCACATGATAGAAACAGTAAAAGAACAGCCAACATTTCTGCAGGTAAGTCCAATAGGATAATAAACCCATGTGACAAGGACTCCGCAGCGTTTTTACCGTGGTAAATGCTTTTGCGATGACCTACCGGCCGAAAAACGTCACGTTATGGAAAAGCGTTACGGAAGTAACTCCCACGCTCGCCTTGGATTGTCCCACTTATAGACCTTCCACCTGTTGGATGGTTCGTCCCAAATTCAGCAACATACGCAGAAGGGGTTTCTATACAGAAAACTAATGAACCGTTGTGTAATAGCGTGCAGCGTTTTTTTGTGTGTGTGTGTGTGTGCTTTTTTTTCTCCCTCCAACACATATAAGAGCACAATCAAATCAGGATGGGCACTGCTGATTAAATTTCTACTGGAAAGACTCACACCCATTGTAGTTCGCCCCGAGATGATATCTACGCTTACCCACACGTGCCGAGGGAATGTTGGATCACAAGTTACACTGGTTTCTGCGAGGTGATCACTTTAACTTGTGACTCAAGGATCAGCTGCTGGCATCAGGGACATCAGATCTCCGATGTATTTTCCACTTCTTCAGGGTCGAGAAAAGGAAGCTCGAAAATCAATCGGAGCCAGTCCCTTATTTTGCCTCGAAAAGGTTCTATCAGCGAAGGTCGTTGTCGAACTGCAAGCTCGTATCAGAAGTAACAGCTCACCTCCGGTGGAACTGCACCGCCACCCGTACAGACATTCTCAGTTAACTGGTCATGGACATGATTATTTCATACAGGTACAGAACACAAACAAACATTCGCTCACCCCTTAGTCACACATTACCGAAAACAGTCCAGATGACTATTACCATATCCTCCGCCCAGGTGTTCCACTGATTCACCATTATGCTAAACATTTTCGATTTGTTGCTCACGGAATATCTTCCCTATCAGATCACCGTATGTCCCTTTCCTAGGGGTAATCGGTGTTCATTTACATTTTTGGGAAAAAACACCTTGCACCTCCAACTGGTGCACTTGTGTCTCCCCTGAGCACATCACTGTCGCGTGCTACGCCCCTATCGCGTTAAACTACTTATCGAAATTCTAATGAGGTCATTTAACACGCTCAAATGCAGTAAGGCTACCGAACAAAGGGGAGAGTCCTTCAGGGTCGCGGCGTGGCTAAAACTGTAAGAATAGTTAGAATTAAGTTTACCAGCTATTAATGTCGGAGGAAGGGAATACTTTGTTGTCTAACTCGATCTCCCATTTTCAGTGGGATTCAATATTAACTGACAGGAAATGGAGTGTAGGGGTGAAAGTTTTTGGTCGGGGAAAAGTAACAATCGGAGAATTTAGTTTATTAGATATTATTATAAATTTTTCGAAGATTTAATGTGAACTAAATGTAAATGAGTCGTTCTCTAGTTTTGGTTAAAATCATTTTCAATAATGAACCTATGGAATGAGCATGAAAAAAATACGTTTAACCCCCTCCACCACCAAATTTGACGGTTTCCGTTTCAAGGTAAGAAGAATCCGATAGTGGAATAAAAATATTTTTTTCATCCGCCGTACTTCGCACTTTTCATTGTTACCATGAACCAAAATTAATGAAATTTGGTTTGCAGGTCTCATTTGGGGTCTAGTTGGTCCGCAAAGTTCGGCGTTACTGTCAATTATCTGTCAGTTTTTTTTAACGTTTTTAAATTGACCTCGAAATAAATAACTTTTTGAGGTCACATCCAGCCGTTCGTTTGCACCGCAAGCTTCGGTAAATGATGGTGAAGGAAACTCTACAAATCCGGCCCAAATATCATTGCTTGGGAACACCTGATTATAATCACGGAAAGCTGTATGAAATCGAGTAGGTTGTTCTGTGATATTATTTCATTTGAAGAATTTTCGGATTTTGTTGATAGGTAGTGAAACTTGAACAAACGTTGAAGTATTATTGATGGGTAAATTATTATTACACAATGGTAAATCATTAATCAACGGTAAATCATTACACAACGGTTCACTATACTTTTGTAACTTGAACAAAGAACGTTACGCTTCTTGAACAACAACAACAACAACAAAATAATTAATGACTGAATTCATTAATCCTGCGCATTTTTATGGGACTGCAATTCCCGGCCTGGCTCCAGTTCTCGATTTAGGGCTTTCCTGGTGGGGGGGGGGGGGGGGGGGGGAACGAGGGTAGGTACTGACCACAGAAATACCTAGTGATCTACGCAGAAGGGGCACCTATTTGCGATATGTTCTGGTCTTTTATTCGACCTCTCCCTCCAACCCACCTCACCCACTCAACTGATATACCTATTGATAACATTCAGCTTTTATTGATGGACAGGTTCTATATTGGTAGGTCCTTCTTTCTACTACGGACAATCTGGTCACCGTAACTACCCATATTATTTCAACTGCAAGAATCTAATCCGGTTTATATTATTTTTCAATGAAACTACTATTCCATTCTGAGAACTTTGACACCAACTGCACTGTTCTACGATAAGCAGTTCTTTTTCTATGATTTTACAATGTTTTCAGAAGTTCTGACGTCACAGTGGGCAGGGGGATCCCAGGCGAGAGGGGTGCAATGACATAAGATCATCTGGGATCTTCGAAAAGTCATAGAAGAAGAACAGCTTACCGTAGAACAGTACGGTTGGTGTCAAAATTCTCAGGATGGAATCTGCTTTCATTTAAAAAATAAAATGAATACGTGCGCATACCCCACTGTACGGAATACATGAAATAATAATTACTGCTCAAAACGAACTATGGATCATTAATCGTAGGAAAAGCAATGAAGTGGTAAGAAGATGGTAACGCTACGGTCCACAGATCTATGTTAGTGTGTATGAAATCATGAAAATCCAAACGGATACCAGACAGGAACAGGTTCTTACTTGTACTTCTGTAACACCCAAGACTGACAAGAGAAATATGAAGTCCCGCAAGAGCAACCAACTTTGTATTCATATCGTTTTGTTCGATCAACCAATATTGAGGTTTCCCGTGTGACATTCACAACTGCTTCAACAGCAAAACGTCGTTTTATAAAGATTCATCTTGATCGTGATTTTGTCAACCGGCGCCCTCATGAATTATGAAGCACCCGACATTTGCATATTTGCATTTATGCGTTGCGGCCAAAAGATTTTTGTGTCAGGACGAGTACCGATGGAGGAGGGGGATTTTCGCAAAAGATTCGGACGTGTGACTAATACGGGCCGGGTATTTCTTCATCTTGCGGTCCATATGAAGGCTCATGAGTGGCCCACGGGTGAAGTAACAGGATGGAAAGTTGCGACACCCGGAATAAAAGTCAACAAGGGTAGCGGATGGGACAAAAGTCTTGACTGATGGGTCCCATCAACCAACTGTTTCGCTCAATAGTGAAGGGTAGCGCATGAGATCGGGCTCTTATGCAAATATTGGGCCCTCGATAAAGGAGCTCCGCCCATATTTTACAGGTCCTGGACAGTGACAACCGGTGCGAAGATCATCAATCCTTCTCAAACGAGGCACCCACTTCTGCTTTTCTGCTCTAGTGCTCTACTAGCAGCAGTAGTAGGTGGACAGTAAAGGAGTTCCATACTACTAGCAGAAGTCTCAAGATGCTATAAAGATAGAGTATCACGATACACGACATCTCTTTAGACGGCAACACATTTTGAGAGGAAGGTATTGAAGTTCTCACGAATAAATCATCCGATTTTTATCAAATTCGGTGGATAGTTGTCGCTTCTAGGTTGTCTCCCTATGAATTTTAAAACGCTCTGATCATTTTTGTAAGGCCACTGCGAATGCGAAAACGCGGAATCCGTTGTAACCAATTACTTACGAATCAATGGCTTAATAAATTTTGCTTGAATTCAGTGCGTAGTTGGGATGTAGCGTCTAGATGGTCTCCTATGAAGTCCTAGACGCTCGGATCATTAGTATGACCACTGCGCATGCGCAAACACGTAATCTGAAGTACGCAATCTCTCATGAACCTGGTCTGGTATTGATGAAATTTTCAGGAACTTTTCTTCAAACTATACGGAAGAATTTTCTTTCAAATTTTGAAAAATTGCCTACACGTTATACTTCATGCATAATAACAAAAAACTTATTGAATTCTTGAATCTACCACACGTTTATAAAACTGTGATTGCCTGCCCGGCTCCAGTACTCGATTTCGGGCTTTTCTGGGGGCCCCACGAGGGTTGGCATTGACCACAGAAAACATTGGTCTAGGCAGAAGGGGCATCTCTATACAGGTCAATAATTAACCGTTGTATATATCCCAGGGTTTTCCGTTCCATACCGGATGTGAAGAAGCAAGTTTTCGTTGGTCAATATCAGTATGATTATTACGGGCATTGAAATACAAAATACATGCGTGTATGATTTCAAGAATAAATAATTTACTATTTTATTAAATCCAAATATATAAGATTTTTATAGAGCTCCCTATTGATTGACACAATTAATTACCTAGTAACTACTAAGCTTTAGTACATCCTGTCCGAGAACATCTAATCGAATTTTGATTTAAACCTACAATGTTTTAATTTTAAACACAATGTTGTTATTTAAACTAAGCAATTTTTACTTGTGCAGTTTTGTTGTAGGTACGTATAACTATTTTTAACCCTTTCTATCGATTCTATAGATTCTAGTCGGATTAAGTCTGGTCATGCGTTTTTATTGACGTATCACAATCAGACAGTACCGCGTCGCGCGGTTTTTCGTTGGATTCATTACTCAATGCTGTAAGCACAGGTCTTAATTAATTTTCAACTATGACTATTTTATGATTAATTTATTCCCTTTAAAAAAATTAAAAAATGTAGAAATAAATAACGTAATAGAATAGTTATATACACTTATCTTTTATATAAGAACGGAAGTACAAAAATTCAGAATAAAAAACAACAGTTTCTTGAAATTATTTATTTAAAAAAAGTCTGCCAATTTGAGTAGGCAGTACAACTTCCTCACTCGAATAACATGAACGCATAGAATTGTTGGGTAGGGTCATTTTGATAGTACGATTTCGACCCTCCAAATCTGAACTCATTTCAAGGATGCATAAGGTAGTTAGTTGTGGGCGTTTCAAGTATTTTACGTTCGCGCTTGCGCAGAGGAAACGATTTACATGATTTTGAAACGGGGCCATTTGCGATCCAACCTGCGTGTACCCTCAAAATTGCAGCTCTCCACAACTATTTTTCGTTTAGTTAGAAGTGTTACAAGGTAATGGTCAACATTTCATGTTCGCGCATGCGCAGACAAAAGTAACAGTACGATTCTGATGAAATTCATGTGGAACTATCAAAGTGTTATTCCTGATCGACCCTCCGAATTTGAACTCATTTCAACAATATTTAAGGTAGTTATAGGAGTGTCAAGTATTTCACATTTGCGCATGCGCAGATGAAACTTACAATACTTTTTCAACGATTTTTGTATGGGACCATCTGTGACCCAACCCGCACCTACCCTCCAAATTTCAGCTCATTTCGACCATTATTTCGGGTAGTTATGGGCGTTACAAGGAATTACCACAGACAACATACACGGAACCAAAAATGTTCCCTGATTCTGAAACGCAAAATGGTAGTGGAAATTTTCATTTTTGAGGACATGAATTTTTTTTACTCAATCATGAATCCAAGGCTTCCCTACCTTCGGTTGTGAGGAAGCAAAAACTCGTCCTGGTTGGCGTTTAATTCTTGTAACTTGATTTGAATATCCTGAGCAGGAGGGTTCATAATAGTTCATCAAATACTTGTACCCTTTTCAATCTGAATGCATTGTCACCTGTGTACACCCACTCGTCGCTGAATGAGCGAACAGCTGAAATTTTCAAATCGTTTCAGCGTCGACGATCCCAGCAATTAAACTCCCATTTCAGGCCAACTTCGCGCCTCCCCCACAACGTCAACGCGGCGCGTCAACTGTCAGTCAAAAGTCAGTCAGTTGTCATCCTGGGAAAAGCGACGACCTCTCGACCCTTTTCCCAGCATCCCAAGGTAACATCTGTGCGTATCACCGGATTCCGTTACCTGCCTTCGCCTAGTGATTTCTGAATGGTCTCCCATTAGACGGTGATAAAACGTAAGTGCCACCAACCCTTCTCATCCTCACTCTACGAGTTGTGCCCCTGCAGAGTAACTCTGTGATGGGTACAGGCCGCATCCACCGGTTTTCGTCACCTGCCCAGATGTCTAGGGGTGTCAAAACGTATCATGGAAAGGGTATGAGTTTAATTGGAATATTAAAAAAAAAAATTAGAGCCTCAGTCATGCAGCATGGCTGTAAGTGCAAATTTTCAAAGAAATATTCGTGGTATCGTGTAAAAAGATAACGAGAAACCATACGTCAAATTACACCACTTTTCGTGATTTCAACAATTTTTAACAATTTTTTAACCTTAATTTGTCCCACTTTTGTTTTTTGTATGTTTTTGAGAAAAATATTTGTATCATCGAAATAGTTCCTCTTTCCGCCGTGAATCACCACCCCACACAACGTCAGGTGAATTAATATTTATTTTACCCTTTAATACCAATTGTTGACCCCCAAAAAGCACAGTTTGACACCTATTCTGAATGAAAAACAACTGAAATGGTATTTTTCTGTCTTTACTCACCCTTCCATACCATTTTCATTGATTTTTGTATCAATTGTTCGCAATTTTAGCCGTTTTAACCGATTTTTTACCCTTAAAACTGGAATTTGATCCCCTTAGAATTTTTGAAAATTGTCCATCTTTGAAATCACCTTTTGTTTGGCGACATTTGGATTTTTTATCATGAACCCAAGGTCACATATCATCTGGAGTGACACATAAAAAAAAATAACTACATATATATATATGTATTATACATAAATTTTTATTAAATCTGGAATAAATTCAGGATGCTCTGGAACGGATTTGCCTATAAAAAATTTCAAAGTTCACATTCTAAAAATTGTGGACCCATCGCAACAGCTTCATTTTCTTTGAAAATCAGCTAAAAACAAATCTACAAAAGATCAGTTGAAAACTGTTATATGCAAACCACCTCATTTTTCGCCCACTCTCATTACTAGTAGGTACAAACAATTTCGCTGTTGATGCAATACCCCTCCTACTCTCTTCCAAAGAAAAGAAACCACTACATTTCTTGCCTATCTATTCACTTGGTTTCGCTTTCGTTCCAAACGGAGTTTTGTTGGTTATATGTTAAAAATAGTCGGAATGTTATAGGATATGTGGGTTATATAACCACCTGTTGATATTTCGAACAAATTACCTACCTACCTAATTTGTACCTAAAAATTACCTACCTACCTAAATTTGTGCCTATTGTGCACGACGTGTATTCACCCAACAACCAATAAAATCGAGATGTCCTGTGTCGAAAAATTTAGATAATAATTTAGGGTAGATGAGTTATGCAAGCCAAGAAACAATTATAGGAATGAGTTGATTTAGTCACAATAATCAGTGTTACATCTTGCTAGACCGACTGATGTCGCGTGGCAGTTTTTTACTTGAACAGTGTGATTAAAATACTTGCATAATTGGGCGCCAGTATCGGATGCCATCTACTCATACTAATACAATATTGTAGCCACTACATACTAATACTTTTTTGTAGCCACCAATTAAAATGGTATTACAGCGTCAATATTAAGGTTAATAAATTTGTACATATTCTTTAATCCACTTATAGACATTTAATGTCTCAAAATTCCGTCAATGTCATTTCATGCTGTCCCGTGATTCGACAGGTGAATAGACAGCCTCTTCGATTAGTTTCCTATATAACATGATGCCTGCACCAACCATTCTGCTTGATATCATAATTTTTACTTTTATATTCCCCATAAACCCTAAATCGTTCATTTGCGGAGGCGAATTAGACAGGTGAGACTTGTCGAAGTTATCATACGATACCGGTACCACCTCTTGTATTATATTTCAACTACTTACAAGCCACAATAACAATAAAACATAGATAAAATCAAAAGTTAGAATCACTCCTACACTCCAGTGCATTGTATTGGTTTCTATTTCGAATTTTAGACCCTTAGAAATTGTTTATAAACATCACCACTACGATTATTTTGCTTTCTTTATTTTTACTAGCGGTAGAAGTAATTTGTTGTGAAAAAACAAAACTTTTTGCTTTCCGAAAGAAAGAAAGAAAATGACTGATCCGATTACGATGTCTATTCCGGAATGTCAACCTCCGAAAGACTTCGACTCAATGTCACTTACCACCAAACTGGTGACGGCCCCAGGAGCAGAGAAGATGTTTTCTAGTAAAAATCTGGACTGCAAACAGGGGGTACAAACAATATTCCACCCACCACTCACTTTGAGACCGATCATCAAACCTCCTTCGAATCGATTCCGCCTTGAGGTAAGGTTGTGAACTACGAACACACCTAAACTGAGTTATAGCGTGAATCTTCAACGCAACAAACCTTATTAACATAACGTAATAAAATAAACATAACTAAATTTAGAAAATCTAGGACGATTTGAGAGGTTTGACGGGGGTGGACTTCTTGTTTTAGAGTACTTACCTAATTAATTGGATCTTGGGGAAATGATGTTAGTTCTACCTACCATTGTTCTATTTTTAATTGTTATTTAATTATTCTACCTACCATTCTTCTGTTTTTAATTGTTATTTAATTATTCTACCTACCATTGTTTTATTTTTAATGATGTTAGTTCTACCTACCATTGTTCTATTTTAGCATGGAACATGCTTTAGCCTTGGACTAACTAGCCGAAAAACGTTACACGGGATGGGTGACGCGGAAGTGGAACGAAATTTTAACAATGATTTTCACTTACAACCGAGTTGTTGCTAGGGAAATGAAACTTCTTTCATTTTCATCGGACAAAAATCGTTTTCCATTCGTTGGAAAGCTCTTGATTTATCACGAATGTATTTCGTATTTGTTCTTGGTATTTATATCCTAGTTTCATAATATAACTATATAAATGAATGTTGTAAATGGATAGTAAACAATGACGCTTGTTTGGTTGTCACTTGGTTGTAGTTAACTACGCGGCTAAAGCATGTTCCATGTTTCTTGAATTTTAGCCGTAGGCTCCAAGCAGTAAGCATCCGGGGGTCCAGGGGGCTTGCCCCCTGGCGAGGCGCGGAGCGCCGAGTTTAATTGTTATCTAATTATTATTCAATTATGAATTTATACTTGAACTGATGGGAATTTATAATAAATAGTTGAAACATGTATGATGGTGTTAGAATTTGATAGGTATTTTACTTACTTTTGGATTACTAACGTGAAAAGTGTAAGAGTAGCGAATAATTACATGTGGGTTGTAGTTTATTTTGGTAATGACACATAATTACGCCTATAGTTTTGCATACGACTTGAGCAATTTAATATTGAATGCAAAGTTCGAAGTTAGCTATACGTATCTGTAATGCATTATAATCATGCTTACATTGTATCGATTCTCCATTTACAATGAACAACAGTTTAAAATACATTAGGTACATAATTTTTGTCCATCCATGCATTATACGTATTTATAATGCATTACAATACGAACTAAATCACTCGCGACGAAATCGTGGAAACCCATTTCAAAGAAAAACGGAGTTATTGAAAAATAGTCTATTTCCACTAATACACAAAAAATGCAAAAAAACACTGTTATACCGGTTTCGGTGATCAAACCATCGTCAGTAACACACAATAACTTGTTACTTAATAACAAGTTATTGTGTGTTACTGACGATGGTTTGATCACCGAAACCGGTATAACAGTGTTTTTTGCGTTTTTTGTGTATTAGTGGAAATAGACTATTTTTCAATAACTCCGTTTTTCTTTGCATTACAATAATTGCTCATACTGTATCGATTCTCCATTTATAATGAACAAAAGTTCAAAATACATAAGGTATTTTTTATCCATTCATTTCATTTTGATTTTCATTTCTCGATTTTTTTGTTTTATCCATTCGGTCGATTTTTTTCTTTTTCTTTGAGTATGGTAAAATAAGTATGTGATAATACTGTGCAGGTGAACACTGAATTTTTACTTGACTTTATGGATCGGTAGTAATTCTGCCACTAGTAACTACAATAACTCACTCTCAAAATATTTTCAAGGGAAATTCAATAGAAGGCTTTCGAACGCAATGAGATCTATCATACTGATGCGCGCGTTACTTTCCTAAATACAACAACACCAAAATATTGAGTGTTTTGGACTTGGGACGCGCTCATTTAGGTAACAAATATTTACTGGGTGCTAAATACTCAAATCCTAGGAAATATGAAAAAACAGACTGCGTGAAGCAAACTCTCTCTCACTCTCTCTCTCTCTCTGCAAAAGTTTGAGTTGTGAGAGACAGACCTGGAAGGACCATAATAGCCTAAAACCGCACACCCACGTACAGTATGCACGAAACCTACGAATACAATCAATTTCTAATCAATATAACAACTTTAAATCAATATAAGCCAAGCGGCCAATAGCTGTACTATGTAGATGTTATGAGGGGAATGAAAACTTAACGAAATCATACGAAAGAGTTATTTTCACTCCTTTTAGAACAGTCACAATATTAGTACCTGGCATTTGGCAACATCCTGAATCGCAGGGATTGTTACTGTTTAATGGGATATTGAACGTTTCACAGGTATTGCGCAAATATCCCCATTTAGTCAACTGGGATTCGCTGCACGATAAGAAACAGGAAAAACTACGAGACCCGAATGATCCAATGATCTCAACATACGAGCGGGACTATGGTATGACCTTCAAAATCCCTTGAACATTAATACTGTCTATACCTACTAATCATATCTGATGAAATTGCCATCAAATATTCAGCTCTTTGAAGAAGTTATCTGAAATTCACAAATTCTGCCACTAAGTAAAATTTTTAGCTAAACAAGATACTTAGCACTTAGGGTCACTACAGCCCTAATCATAAATGGTAACAATTTTCGAACAAAAACTGAAGGGAAAAATAATATAGTTTCTGAACATTTCGTTATATCCACATAAAAACCATTTTCTGTTGTCTTATAATATTATTTTATGTACGTAGTTTTAAAAATATTACATAGGTGTAAGTGTTTTCTTATAACTTACAAAGTTGTACTCATGTTGATTAGACTTGTACTTGTACATGTACCTACTTAGAACTGTACTCATGTCATTGAGTAGAACACAATTATTCCAACTATTCTTTCTATTTTCATCTATTCTACCACTTTTCTGATGGTATACTTTATTAGGTTGGAGATATATATTCTGGATGAGGGTCATTCGGAACAGACTTGTCCATTAGAATCAATTTTGAAAAAAATACTGTTGAAAACAGGCTGTAGCGTTGGACGCTTTGAGCTTTACCGTTCAGGAAACGTTCAAGTACCGAACCAAGAAGAAACTGGTAGATTGCCAGAGGCCAACTACAAACCGAACGTTTGGTGTCCGATTTCAACGGAAATGAAGAGATTCTACAGTCTGCCGGGCGGGGGATGGGCATTAAGCAAGAAACTCAGACCGAAAGAGCCTGAAGCCATGAAACCACCTCCCGGAGCAGGTGATTATACCTTCGCACCATTGACTTTCTTGATTAACTTTCTTGGGGTAACATATTATAACATATTACTTGTTACATACACGTTACTTCTATTCACCAGGAATGTTAGGAAATCGAATCACGTTCTGGTTCCCTTGACCTGTATAAAATATGTTATGGAGATTCATCATAACTATTATTAGACCAAGCAAAACAACAAGCATAGGAAACATACAGTTCGGAAATATAAAGCCAAGAGTTTGAATACTATCTGTATGAGAAGTACACAAGCTTGACGCAACATTCCTCCCCCGTATTTGGCTTTTCTTGTGGCTGCTTTATGACTGGTGGATATACGAAAAATTGCCATTAATACAGAATTCATATTTTATATCAGAACTACGCCAAATTTTGGCAGCAATCCTGAACATGAGTTAAATAAATATACTCACTTATATGCATTTTTATGTATACAGTAGCAGATTGGGAAATACTGACCTACGCGACTATGACTCATTCACCCTCCGGGTTAGATAAGAGGTGTAAACAGGCGAGAAACTAATACGATAATTTCTTTTTGTCTGTGGAAGGAGCAATCAAAATCAAATGGGAGTCAGAATATCAAGCTAATATAAATGGTATTGCCAACTACATGAAGAAAATTGGAGCACTGACGAGAAAGTACGCCATAGTGCGAAGGATCCCAACGTTGCCAGACTGAACATTCAAGCCGTACAAGATGTTTTTCCGGGCTGTTGTACATAGTCTATAGAAGTAATGTAACGATGTATAACAATGATGAATAAACAGAACTATCTTATTGAGAATTCTTCTCTTGCAGTAGTTGAATCTCTACAGGAGGTGTAGATGATATCAGTAGGCCTGTACACAACTGATCCCAAATTCCTCGGCCACGTATTCTTCAACTTCAGCTACATCAATCATAGGGTCACAAAGCCCATTTAACACTGGAGATCCTGGTTTCGAATTCAGCACGAGGACACTTTTTTTCCCTGCAATACCCGTTATATTCGTCCAACTACTCTACATTTTTCTAAAACGATTGAGGGGAGGAGGTATTTTTAATTTTCGAAATGCAGTGCTCGCAAGAATCCAGACCACTAATCTGTGCAAAAGGGTGATCTTACATTCCTAACAGATCTGTACCAAGATTACTTATTTATACCAATGTAATGAACCATTATTTAGGTGTAAACCCACAACTTCTTTCGAAATTTCAGCTCGGACAACTTCTTTCGGCTTTCGGGTAGTTGCACATACACACAAACTATTAGGAAAAACCGATATTTTGGGATTTTATAGTCACGTTCACAATAATATGTTCAAAAATTGTGAAAGTTGTTTATAGATCAAAATTTTGAACCTTGTCCACAGTGTGCAATATCAAACACCAGAGGTTTTGGCCGTTGGACCGCTAACACATGAACAATTTAGTAGGCATTGCTTCTATCCAGCTTATGAAAAAGGATTTTACAGCACTAGGTACCTTGGGTTGATTAACCAGGTGTCAACCAACTGCAATGATATTATGAATTCTATGACGACGTCTGAAGTTGTCGTTACTCATTGCAACCCAGGACCCCATAGGTCACCCCAAGTTTATGACTGAGTACTTTGAATAGTGTGTAATGGATGTCTCGGCTATACCTTTTATCTTCGAGTAGGTAGTTACACGTCACTTAGGGGTTTACATTAACAATAATCCACCATAAATAACCCTCTCGAGTCCGGCGCGAAACCATAAAACTCCTCATGTTCACACAGATGTAATGCTCCAAGCGAAAAAAGGCCTTTCACAGTACATTAATTCGCGTATTCAAAACAAGTTTAATATCCCATTCTCGGACACTGCCTTGAGAGGGGGTTGAAGAGAAATGCGGACCCAATGGTGAACAATGCCCTCTTCAAAAGGAAGTCCGTTTGATTGTCAGGGGTTGCAACACGTCCTTACATTCAGTTCGTTAGTATCATTCAGTACGGGCACCCATTCAGTGCGTGCACCCATTCACGCCCTTCTGCACACGGTTTTGTAATGTTAGGAAGAATTTAATATGATCTTCCCCAGGGGCAAAGAAAGTCAATTGTTGAGCCATCTTGTACCTGTTTCTATAAAACTTCTGATGGTCAAGGAGCGCGCTCGTATTGTGCGCGGACTCCTACAAAAGAACTGGTGACTTTTGAAGGACCTTTGCAAAATCTTTAGGGTTGCAATGCGCCCGCATGTGCATTTCATCCTGCCCCCCTACCGGCTCGCCCTCACCAATGCATGTTTTCATAAGTGCAGTATCTTCTGACGGATATTTGCATGGAATACAATTCTTTAGGAGTCATTGTGCTGCACCGGCGGCTATGGCAGGGGCGTAGATGCCCAAGGCCGATAACTTTAATTCATGGACCCCTGAAATTTACAAAAGGCGAATGATTGCAATCTTTTTTCACGTCGTCGGGTGTCTTCAACATTATTTTGAGTCATCTAACGGATTCATTCCCCAATGTGCCCTAGCGAGGATTCGGATGTTGAGGGTTGCAATCCTAACAACTCAAGATACCTCACATACTTACACACTCATTACTACAATCACGTGGTGTCTACTGTAGCCACCATCGTAGTGCAGTAATTTCCCATGTTTTTGCTCATTTTACGTAGGTACTTAACGCTTTTTCTCAACTTTACGTCAAACTGCGAGTTCTTCTACACAAAATTTTTTTTAATTTTCTACATAGATACTTAGGTATCTACCTCATAAATGTCAATTTGTGAGCATAATAGTAACGATCCGAAATAAGGGACAGAAATATTGAAGGTGAGTCCAGGTGGTTTATCAAATGGCTCCATATTCACCGGTTCTGCACTTTGATTTCCTGCCCGTGTTCTAACGGTTCCCTACAATATGAGCCAAAAATGTACAGGGTAATGGGGACACGCCCATTGATGGTAACTAGGTTAGTAGGGTCCCATTTGGGGACCAGTTGGTCGTCCAAGCTCCTCTTTACTATCAGTCATCTTTAAGGGCCGAAAAATAGGTGTTAAAAATTGCAAGTTGATAGATAGTTTTGTACCTTCTGTTGATAGATAGTTTTGTACCTTTTGCTGATAGACAGTTTTGTACCTATTCGTTGACAGGTACAAATTTGTTGTTCACGGCGAAACGAATCAACCAGATTAGATGAAAATTTGGGAATGTGTCTTAAAGGTTCAGCAACCATCAGAATTTCAACATTACCGGGTGGGGAGTTTGCGAGGCCGAACTAACACGTTATAGGAGATGGGGGCGGTGGACAAACGCATATTTACGTAACTGTAATTGCCGAACGTTAGAGAGCTTATTATACTTCGACTCTGTTGGCATTTACTCGATTTAGCGCTTTCCTGTGGGGAAGCACGAGGGTAGGTGTTGACCATAGAAAACAGCTATCTGCTCAGAGGAAAATAATAAACCGTTGTGTAATAATTAGCAGCGTTTTTGTCAAGAAGTACCGTATCTCCTACCTACAACAGTCGCGATTCTTGTATGTATATTTATATACCAATCTGATCATGTGGGTGGTAAGACGGAGGTTCATGTGTCCACAACGTTTCGAGAATCGAATTCCTCTGCAGTACCAAGCATTCTGGTTCTAGGGCATATAACAACTAGGGAATACAACATTCAACTTAAGAAGGAAATCAACTGACTATGCAGCTATACAATTGTGGTGTACTGTTCAAAGGCCAATAGTATGAAACACAATGTACACTTCTCCTGTGCATACAAGTAGGTGATGTCCAAGCGAGCACATTGTGGTTGTATGTTATTTGATGTGTAGGTACTGAGATAGACAACAACAAAAAATCTATTTACTATTTGTGGTCCTAGATTACATTAATACAGGCGGCTGTTTATTACTGAGTGTTGATTATACGAGAAGTCGGGGATGTAGAAACGGCAGATAGGTCACTTCAATAATATTCAACTGGTTTTACAATGATAGCTCCAGGGAACTTGTCATGATTGAGTGGGCACTTTAGGCTATCACAGGAGTAGTATCGGAATATTCATCCTGGCTCACCGACTTCAATCTCTGTTAAAAATGCTTCTGACTTCAATCTCTGTTACAACTGCTTTTGTGCTAAACTCTGTTAAAAATGCTTTTCTGTTAAACCCCTGATAAAACTTTTCAACACAAAACATCAGAACACATTTTTCAACACAAAACATCAGAACCAGTGACTTTTTCATTTAGCGACTTAAATTCCTGGTAAAAATTTTTTAACACAAAACATCAAAACCAGTGACTTTTTCATTTGGGGAGGGGTAGTTAAAAGAATGTATTCTATAATAAAAATGAATAAGGAACAGCTATTGAAAAAATTTAATTTTGAAAGCTCCACAAATAAACTCTCAGAACTAGAAAAAGGAAAACCGTACAAGGTTCTAAGTTTTGAGTTCGTTAAAACGAAATACTCCCGGGAAAACTCTGAGAGTGTAATTGCCAACTTGGGAGAATTTAGAGTGTTCTTACCTGAAAGATATGCACTCACTTTTGAAAAATCCGATTTCTTATATCTACTCGAACGTGATGTTTGTTTAGTGTACAATGGGAGAGACACATATATATATTAGTTATTAGAGTTACACCTATAATTTTAAGAAAAAATCGTTTTTATAGGGGATCTCCTATAAAAATTATAATTTAGTCCTACCTGGTCGTCTATTTCATTTTCCATTTTCTTTCTCGTTTTGTGTTTTCGTAAGTTCCTTCAAATGATCTACGAACTTTTCTTTTTCTATTCCAATTGTATGATGTCCCCAAGCAAGAGTATCCATACCATTTTCTAGAATATACCTTTTATCATCGTAGGCACTAAGCGCTTTCTTGTTCTGTTCAATAGTATAAATATCATGCTTGTTTGATCTGAACATCATTTGTGTTTTGTAGATTGGTTTCTTGGTCAACAGACATTCCTTGAAATCATTGAATTTAATGTCCTGTTCAACAACATTTTTCTTAACACCTTTAGCTTTCTTTGTTTCTTTTTGATTCTCGAACGTTTTGTGCGCGTAAAGTTTCGATCTTAGTCCGACAAATTCCTCCATTACTTTTCCGTTCATTTCATCTTTGAATTTTCCAAGTACTTTCTTGTTCACCTGTGGAATTCCATACACATTTTCTTTCGGATAATCGGATGTATCAAATTGATCGAGAATGATGTTTTTAATGTCTGCGTAAACATCCTCAATCTTTATGTCCATGATCAGACTGTCCGTGTCACAGTACATTAATTTGACATTTTCTCCGTATTGTTTTTTAATTGTGTTATAATAAAAGTCGTACATTAGAGTTTTAGAAATTTCCAGAATGCTCATGCCAATGTAGATGGGTTTGTTGAAAAGAATTTTGGTCTTTTTCATGTGAACTGCTGCTAAGTTTTCCGTGAATATCGTTCTACGATCAAAAGTGGGTTTTGCTATCAACGATTCCAGTTTCTTTCCATTTGAACATAATTTAATATCGACTCTTCCCCTGATATTTTCCATCGTTTTTCCGAATACACTGTTGTTCATCAATTTAAAAAAGTCCTTTTCAAAATCATTTTTCGCTTTCGTTCTCAGTTCCGTGTTGAAGTCAATGTACACTTTCAACCAATCCGATTGATCAAACTTCAGTGCTCTATGTACTTTCTTTAGTTTCATTCCCATGCTCAGACACTGTTTCAAATTCCTGTAGTGTAAAACGTATTTATCTTTGTCGTACAAAGTTGTCATTAATTTAGGTAATTTTGTATTTCCAATCCTGTTTTCCGGTGCAAGTGGTAGATCTGAGTGTAAATCGTGCAGTTTCTTAGGATATTCCAAGTCAACTTCCAGAAAATAACCTTTAGGAGACTCATCACTTATATTTTCAACATCTAAATTTTCCAAGTTCTCTACCCATTTAAAACCTCCGTATGGCATGTACTGAGACATAGCCCATCCGTACAAGTTGTTTGCGTCAAGGTACATTATATAGTTGGAAGGTTTAGTTGGGTCATATTTATCAACCATGTACTTGTTGTTTGCTTTCGCGTGTCTGTTACTACATTGCGATATACCTCCTCGAATTCCTTTTTCTGTCATTAGAATTTTATTGTAATCAGTCAACAATTCCAATTTCACTTTTGTCATTTTCAACATACAATCCCATGCAAATCCAGGTGTCGTGTAATAAAATGCTGGATCCAGTTTGTAAGTTTTAAGGGAAATATCTCTAAAGTTTTCCATTACATCTGCAAGCTGTAAGACATCGCATTTGTTGTAATGCATAGTGAATTCTCTCATGTTTTTTATTCCAAATCTATCCCAAATCTCCTGCGCATTTCTGTACTCGGACTCTTTTACTCCTTGTTTGTTTAAGCTGCTGTAAAATTTCTCTATAGGTGGTAAACAGGTTTCATCGTACCTTTCCGGCCTATCCATGTACTCATATGGGTAAGCTAGTTTCCTTGTCATCAGTTCCAAGTTCTCTGTTCCAAAATGTTTCTCTAATTCCTTAAATTGATCTTTAGTTAAATTTCCTACTAGTTTTTCCAAAGAGCTTGCTAGAAATTTGTACGAATCTAAGAATCTTATTTCAATTTTATTCATTACTGGGTTTCCTTTCTTATCAAAATTTCCAGAGTCGTACCTGAGAATCTTTGAGAATGAAATGTACTTTTCCTCGGTGTTTGGAATCAACCGTATTTCCCCTTCATCCTCTCCGAGTTGTTTCGCGAATAGGTGGGCATCGTAACCAGCTAGGTTGTGGAAAAATACTGGTACGAATCTCGGGCATTGGTACTCCAAATTACACAGAGAATGGGCAGCACCTCTAAATTCTCCTGACAAATGGTCATGGTCAGCCACACGTCTTTTGTTCATATCGATATTTTGTTTCAGATCCTTCAATTCCGTTTGTATTTGTTTTGCATTACTTTCATCTCCTTGCATGTGAAAGTAGACCAAAGCTTTTTCCTTCACCTCGAGTTCCTTTTCTAACATTGGAGGCAATTCGTTAAAACCTCTCTCGCAAATGTGACAAGTTTTTACATTTTTGAATTCCTGTTCCTGTTGGTCAGTCAATGGTTTCATGGGTACATTTTTATCGTAATATTCCTTAGCAATGTGTAAAACTTCCTCTTTCAGTTTCTGATAAAATACTTTTGGAGAATCCGAACCAGAATATTCGACTGGGGGCTTATAATATCCGTTGGAATACTTTATGTAATATGAAAAACTGCTAGCTTCGTGTTTGTGTATTTTATTAGTAACCCTTCTTAATCTAGTTCTGATTGATTTTATGATAAATTTTCTAGAGTTTTTAACGGGTGTTTTGCATTTCTCTTCAGCTATAACAGTTTGAAGTTTTCTAAGCAAACTTTCAAAGTCCGAGTAGATAACGAATGGAACTTTCATGGAGCGTTTATAATTTTCAAATTGTAAAACATTATCATAAGGTTCTGGTAATTCTACTTTAACAGCTTTATGAGCTCCACAATATTCTTTATGGTCGTTTAATTTAATCTGAGTTCCAAAGCT
Source organism: Leptopterna dolabrata (assembly GCA_954871275.1). NCBI lineage: Eukaryota > Metazoa > Arthropoda > Insecta > Hemiptera > Miridae > Leptopterna > Leptopterna dolabrata. The sequence goes on from OX940980.1 coordinate 12,611,530, forward strand.
ATTTAAACACATTTTACATAAATACCTTCTCTTGTGATCCTTTGTTAGCTGACTATGACCAACCAGTTTCCATAGATCTTTGATCCAGCAGTAATGTTCAGTTTTCTCGTTTTTCAAGTACAACAAGTCAACGTGTTTTTCCTTTTCCTCTTTCGTTATTTCCAAGGGAACTATAGTATTTTTTTCATTCAGACAGTAAACATTTATGGAAATCCCAGTTCTTTTCTCAAACTTTTTTACGTCTGTAAGTTTCATAGGAAAACTGATATCTTTCAACGCTTCGTCAAACTCATGTTCCCATGTTATGTACTTTCCTATTCTATCAGAATTTTTATCAGCTGGATGTAAAGCTGAAAGAACAGACCAAAGGAAACATTTATTATCGTCATTTTTCACATTTATAATTGCTTTCCTACTTTGTAGAAACTTAGGGAGTTCAATGTAAGATGATCCTCTCAAAGGAATGTACTTGTTAACGTTAAGTTCCAAATGCTTGATCTTATGAAGTCGCCAATTAGATCCTTTAATTTCGAACGTTTCCATTTCATTTAGAATTTTCTGTTTCATTTCATCGTAACAGTTTGCAACTTCTGCCGACTGCAATATTATTACGTTTTTAGTTTTGAAATTGAGTTCCTGATACTCCATGTTATTTTTGTTAGTTCCTTTTTTAAATTCTGCGATTAAAACTACATTAACTTTTAGTTTTATTTCTCTAAGTTTCCATTTGATTAAACCTGTTGCGGTTCTTTCAATACTGTTCAGAAATTTGGAAGCATCTTTAAATCCTTTCGTATTTTTAATGTTGTAAGTCACTAATCTAGATTCAAATGCAGTTTCCTTTTCAACAACTTCCGTTTTCGGTTCTTTGTTTTTTTCAAATACTTTTTCACTAAAATTAAATACTTTGTGCAATTTCCTCGGTATTACAAATACAGATTTTGCTTTTCTAGGTTCTTTGATTTTTTCAAATACTTTTTCACTAAAATTAAAAACTTTGTGCAATTTCCTCGGATTTACAAATACAGGTTTCGCTTTTCTAATTCTGATAGTCATTGTCCGGTCCGGGTCGTTTTTTCCATGACGCTTAGACTTTAGGTGTCTAGCCCAATTTTTATAAGTAGTGCTAACATTGCACTTTTCACAATGCCTTCTCGTATCATACATTTTATTATAGGATATATAATTTTTCGAATCATTCATTTTTATTAGAAAAGAGATTCTTTTAACTAACCCCTCATTTTTTTGAATTCTTAAAGAGGGGAGGCGAATCGCCTGCCCTATTAAGGTAAACACAAGCAAGTAGATTTTTTCAATTCTTAAAGGTGGTGTCGATTCGACGCCACCTTTTTCTTTTGTCTATTATTGGAGAGATCCTTTTAACTTACCCCTCATAAAAACGTTTTAATGGAAATTTTCCATTAAAACAACAATATTATACTAAGACCAAGTTTTTTCAGAATTCAATGTCTCTTTGCATGTTTTTAAAACAGTTTCATAATCTTTTCCGTTTGAAAGTTCTTTTAACACTATCAAAGACAGATGACCGCAAATTGGAGGATCGTTATACTTTTGAATTTGTTCGGAATTGTAAAAAATATTTTTATTTTCCAAGTATTTTACCAACTCTTTAGGAGGTGGTGCGTTTCCATAGGAATCGAAATAATACTTTTCTTTTTCGGATTTTTTAAAATAACAAGTCCAGTGACTACCATTTTGATAAGAATTTTCCAAATTAATAATTCCACATTCAACGTGTTTAGATCGATCGGGGAGTTCATCCTTCATGAAAACACCTCGGAAATGTTTTATTTTAAAAATTTTCACGAAACGAGTTAAATCTAAATTACTCAAGGGTTGGTAGTTTTCCGTTTTTTTCTTTTTTTTAAACCGGCCCCAATACTTAGACTTTTTGCATTTTTAGCTAGTTTTTCCATCTCGAGATTATGACGTTTTATTTCGGCTTCTTCAGCGGCTTTATGTTTCGAGTCTATTACTGAATTTGCTACTGCTGCACCTCCACCTAATAACGCTCCAAGTGCTCCTATTCCTGCAAATATCAGTGGTAGGAATCCACCCGTGTGATTCAAATGTAGTTGTTCGTAATCCAAAGTTAACGTAATTCCTTTCTTTTTTTCTTTAGCTTTTTCAAATGCTTTCGATTGAGTTTCCCACAGACTGATTTTATGTTTTCCGTTTCCCGAAATTTGTTTCGCTGTAAAAAGAATTGTAACACTTTTACGCTTTTTGTAAGCGGCTTGTATTTTAGCTATTTGATTTTCGGTTAAATCTATCTTTTTCATGATCATAGTTATTTATTATAGTAAAAAATTTTTTTTTTTAATAACGAACTCCCATACCAAAGAATCGTTTACTCCTCATTGCAACTCTCACTGCAGTTGCACCAGCTTTTTCTTTCCAACTCGCATCACTCGAGTGCATTCTTTCTTTTGCTACTTCCTCTAGTGCTTTATCTGCCACATGTCTTTCTTTGGTGTCTGTATGATCTCTGTAAGATATATCGTGTTGCTTACAGCCTTCATCCAATTTATTAATTCCCGGATCTCCTCTTTTCAATCGTTTATCTAGTTTTGTAAATGGACCGCAGTAGTTGTATCCAGGTAAATGCATTTCGGGTGCGAAACCATCAAGTTTGTTCAACAATGTATTTAAAACTCCAGATCCGTTCTTGATGATTCCTTTCGGTAAACTGTTGACAACTTTCAACAGATATTCTATTCCTTTGGGATTATCTAAGTTTTTTTCCAACTGATCGTTTATAAACTTTACAATTCCTAATTTTTCATTGTGAAAATTGTTATTACCGGCTCGTTCTTGTGCGTACAAATAGTACAAACGCTGTTGCAACTGTTGTAAATTATCGATGTATTTATATTCCACAGGATTTTCCGTATACTCGATCAATCCAGATCCCGATTTACCTGCCTTCAATTCCTTCCAAATAGGAGCAATCAACTCTCTGTACTTTTTCCCCTTACTTGACTTTGGTAATCCCGTAGTTGGGTCATTCTTTTGGTATAAAGAATTCGTTTGAATGAGAATTTTCTTGTAAGTTTTCAAATCCTCTTGAGTGTATTTATCAGGATCAGGTCCTAGAGGATCAGTTAACAAACACCATAATCCGTGAGTTCCTCTATATTTTACATTTTGAATTATGAGATCGTCTTCATTTACCCGAATTTGTTTGTCTCCGATGTAAATTTTGTCCTCTTTTCCCCAGATGCCAAATTGTTTATCACCCTGTCTGATGTAAAGTCTCGCAATTGAACCAATTCCTTTTGGCCCTACACTACTGGATGGATACTCATTTAGATCTACCATGTCTACTATTGAGGAGAGATCGTTACTAGCTGGTTCAGCCATAGTTTCGCCAGCAATATCGTAGGTTTCAGTAGGATTTATTTCGAATGTGTTAGCTGGTCCAAAAGTTACAACTTTCTTTCTAGGAGAACTACTTGTCATTGGCTGTTGCGTGTATGGTACGATTTCCAACTTCTTTATATCTTCATCAGTTTGTTTCACTGCATTTTTCAATTCAACTAATTTTTCAGTGATGGGTGCGAACGTCTTTTCCTGAGTTTCTCTATCGTTAAATTTATCTACTCTTGCTTCTCGGAAAGCACGTCTCAACTCTTGTTCTTTTTCTCGAATTTTATTAGCTTCATTGACAGTCATTTCTTTAGGTTTCCTAAAAGTATTTCGAACTATCTTTTCAGATTTACTCTCAACAGTTTCTTGAAGTTTTTGGTTTTTGACTTTTGGTTTGCCTTTTGAAGCATTTTTATATTTTGCATCTAATTTTTTTAATGTTTCATCAATCATTTATTATAGGATATATTTTTTTTAACGATTCACCGAACGTACGTTAAACGTACGTTGAACGGTAAGCGTTGAACGTTAAGCGTTGAACGTTAGGCGTTAAGCGTTAAGCGTTAAGCGTTAAGCGTTAAGCGTTAAGCGTTGAGCGTTAAGCGTTGAGCGTTAAGCGTTGAGCGTTAAGCGTTAAAAAATATAATAGATCAAGATCTATTATATACACATTTGGTTAATGCTTATTTAGTTATTTCTAGCTGGAAATTCTTTCCGTATCGTCCACTCTCTTTTTTTAGTGTTGCGTCTATCGTTAGAAAACCAAATGTATCCTTCCAACATTCACCACAAATTTCTTTGAACCGTTCAAAAGTAAAATCCGATCCTACATACTCATCATAAATTGTTTTAATGTAAGCATTGCTCTGTTTAAAAATACAAAGAAAATTCACGTTATTTCTAATCAACTGTTTATCAACTTTAGTATAGGATTGAGTCAAATAAATGCACGAAATGTTTTTATGCCTACCTCTTACATAGTAATCCTTTATAATTTGCTGTTGTTGTTCATTCACACAATCATCGAAAACTATCAAACTGTTCGGTTGGCATTCATCTAGACCGATTAATTCATCACAGCTACTATAGAAATGAGCAATTTCCTTTCCAATTTTATCAGTTAGTTTTTCGTAAGCTTGTCTCAAGCCTTTATAAACTTGTTGTTCTAATGATTTAGAAAAAACATAAAAGTTTTCAAAGGGAATACCCCATGGTTCTGTAATGAGGTTGTACAACAATGTAGTTTTTCCACATCCACTCGTACCAATTATTAAACACCTAATTGGAAGTGGTAGTAAACCATCTCTCATACTAATCGGGTCAAACGGTGTAGGTTTTATGATATAGCTTTTGTTATATTTTGGATTCATTTTTTATTTATTTATTATATAATAAATAATGTTTATAAAAATTTCAGGAGATACACTAAGGTTTGAGAGTCCGATTCCACTCGATCCGAATAAAGAGTATCAGTTGGGCATGTCGGCTTTGTTGTTTACAACTAGGAAAACGTTTGAGATAAAAAACTTCGTGTTCGCTTACAGATATACTTTTACTGATGGAAAATATGATCTAAAATATAAAATCGATGGAACGTTCAATGTGAGTTCATTCAAAGCCAAGTTGATTAGTATTTTATCCAATTTTCAAACTAGTTTGTTAGAGAAAAAAGAAACTATGAAAAAGTATTCTGAAGCTCAAATGAAAGAAATACAACAAGTTACTCCGAATAGTTTGAAATTCGATCTCGAGTATTTAAAAGACGATTCTTACAGAATTGCTGCATACTTTCCCATGGACATGAAGATTGTGGATGAGGGGAATTTTTGTGATATATTTCAGTTGAAACATTGTTTAGGTTCCAATAATTTGTTTAAAAAGAATACCAACTACGTATCAGAGAATAATCCGAAACAACTCGTTTTTTCTGATAATATAGTCGAATGGCATTGTAACATTACGGAATATAGCTTTACAAATCATGATGAACATCCCCATTTGCACGTTGAACACGAGTTATTACACGTTTCTTTCATAGAGAAACTAATGCCACCTAATACTGTTTACACGGAAAAACCAAAGAAAGTAGTTTTCATTCCACTAAGAAAAGGACTGAAAGAAATAAAAATGATAAAATTGTCAACAACCACGGGAAATAACGAACAGATTAAATTCGACGATATTAAAGCTTACTTGTTGCTGAAAAGTAAATAATTTGTATAATAAATAAGATGAACAACATTGATGAAAACCAAAAACCGTCTGCTCCTGCTTTTTAACAGTAAATACATCGGACCCGTCTGGCAGACGGGTCCGATGAAAAGACGAATACAGTGAGTTGTGTTTTTTATGAGAAAATCTCATAAAAAATTTTTTCATAGTACCTAAATAAAAAATTTTTTCATAGTACCTAAATAAAAAATTTTTTCATAGTACTTACCTAAATAAAAAAAAATTTTTTTTTCATAGTACCTAAATAAAAAAAATTATGTTTACTATAATAAAAGAATGCATCAATCTAAAAAGGTTTTTGATAAATATCAAGATGGTATTGTACGAAAACAATTCCAAACTTTCAATCCTTCATCGACTTTGAATTTAAATGCCGAAAACAAAAGGACTACTTTCAAAATAGAACTCTATGACGAATTTATTTGCAAAGATGTAGAATATTACATTTCTGGTAAATGTGTTTCAACCGATTCTACGAAACCATATAAAAGTGAAAACAAGGATGTAAGACTTGTTGATAATTTCGTTGCAAACTTATTTTCCAACATAGAAGTGAAAAAACATAATGTCGTAGTCGATGAAATTGAAAACCCGGGGATTGCTAGCACGGTTCAAGGTTATGTATGCCATTCAGGGCCAAAAAATTATAATGGAAACGTAATCAATTCGGGGTTCAATTCAAAAGCTATCGGAGGTGGAAATTTCAGTGCGAACGGTAACTTGGGTGATTTAGGATTAGGATTTTTCAAAGATTTAACCGTTCCAATATTCAAGGGAGGTTTTGAAATAATTTTTATTCGAAACAGCGATAATAACGTGATATTTCGATACAAAAAAGACACAGCAACTCCGCTTCCACATGATGGAAAAGTAGAAATCACTTCTTTCGTTTTGAGAGTTCCGGTGATTGAATACGATAACGAATCTAAAGTAAATTTGATTACAGATTTGAAAAACATTCCATATCAACTTCAATTTAAAAGTTGGCAATGCATAGAACATAAAAACGTTTCCGGAAAAACGTTGATGTTCGATGTAACTAACATTTATAGAAACGTTTATAATCCTCTCTGGTGTTTCATAGTTTTTCAAACCGATGTACTCAATGATCAGACGAAAGATAATGCTAAATTTGTTCATAAAGATGTTAGGAATTACTGGTTGGAAGTCGGTGGAAAAAGATATCCCGAGGAAAATTACAATTTGGATTTCGACGAAAATGATTTTTGTTTAGCTTATTCCGCGTATTTAGATTACAAAAAGTTAACAAACTCTCAAGACAATTTACCGTATCATGAACCCGAATTTTTCAACAGAGATTATCCGATTTTCAGTATAGATTTAACGGATCAACCTAAAAGTATTTCCGGTGGTAAAAGCAACATCATTTTACACGTAGAATTCAATAAAGCGGTAGCAGCACCTTCAGGTGGTTCAGAAGGAACAACGTGCTACGTTGTTTTAGTCAGTGGTTCGAGCTTCGTTTACAATCCAGTCAAAAATACGATAACACAAGAACTTGCTTAAAACCCCGTATTCGACTTTAACGTTAAAGAGGGTGGCCAATTTGGCCACCCCACTTTAAGAGTTTCAAAACTCTTTTAAATGTTCTCGACTTGTATTCGACTTTAACGTTAAAGAGGGGGAGCGATTCGCTCCCCCCTCTTTAATAGAAATGTAAACTGACGGGCTCCGTATTTACAACTAAAGTAAGAATGTGTATTTTTAATGGAGTTTACTCCATTAAAAAAAAGTTTCCTTAAATAAAACATGGAGGATGAAATTTATTGCCATAAATGCAAAAAACAAACAAAAAATATAAACGCGGAAATTGTACAAACCGTGAACGGAAGGTGGAGAATTGCTGCTAAATGTGTGAAATGTAAAACTAATAAAAGTAAATTCATAAAAAATCCGAATGAGGAAACTAACGTAGTTCCTGAAACTGAAGTTATAAATTTATCTGAAAACGAAAAGTTGGAATTTGCGAAGGAATTACATAAACCCGTTAGAAAGAAATTTCAGAAAAGGAAAATTGTTACTCATGGAAAAGATGATCTTTGGGCCGCGGACTTGATTATAATGAAACAATACGAGAATGAAAACAAGGGGTTCGGTTACATGTTGAATATCATTGATACTTTTTCAAAGTACGTTTGGTCAGTTCCATTGAAAAAGAAAAACGGAATGGTAGTTTCAAAAGCTTTCAAAGGAGTTTTGGAAAATGTAAAATCTCATAATCATTCTACTCCTAAACTCCTTCACACGGACAAAGGTTTAGAATTTGAAAATAGACTTTTCAAAGAACTTTTAGACGAGTATAAAATTAAAATGTATCACACGGAAAATTTAGAAAAATCTGCAATCATCGAAAGATTTAACAGAACTTTGAACCAAAAAATTAAAATTCGTTTCGAGGTGAATGGAAATCAAAATTGGGTCGATATTTTACAGGAATTAGTTAATGAGTACAACAAACAAGACGTTCATCGATCCATTGGAATGACACCTGCTCAAGTTGATGCGAGAAACGAAAATGAAATTCTGAGATATTTATTTAAAAAGAGTGGAAAAAATGTAAAAAAGAAATTTAAAATTGGAAATCGTGTGAGAATTACGAAATCAAAGAAAACTTTTGCAAACAAATACAAAGCAAATTGGACGAAAGAGATTTTTGAAATAAGTGAGATTTTAGAAACGAGTCCAGTTACTTATAAAATTAAAGATTTAAGTGGAGAGGAAATCCAAGGAACTTTTTATCCCGAGGAATTACAACTCACGAAATTTTAAATTTTCCTACAATAAATATGTTCTGTTTGAACCTTTCATTGTGTATCGATAAGATATTCGTAATTATAATATTTTTAATAGCTCTAGTTTTCATTTACATTATAAATGAAACTGGAATCAATCACAGAATCAATCACAGAATTATCGGAGCTTCAGAGCAGAGTTTAAAAGTATTCTGGATGAATATGAGTAAAAATAGGGTTTAAGTCAGTTTTTATAGGGATTCCCTATAAAAATCCAATGTATAATTATTGTAAGTCTAAGTTTTGGAAAAGGAAATAACAATAAACAATAATAAACATTTTATTTTACATCGAGTAGTTTCATAAAAGAATAACTAGTAGATCGAGACGCTCCTATGGGAGCGCTTTGGGTGGGGAGAATCACGTCACATCGTCCAGCGGTCCTCGCGGTCCTTCAGATAAACAGGCGCTCCTGCAGGAGCGCTTTGGGTGGGGAGAATCACATCACATCGTTCAGCGGTCCTCGAGGATCGCTTTTGCATTCAGATAAACAGGCGCTCCTATAGGAGCGCTTTGGGTGGGGAGAATCACGTCACATCGTCTCGCGGTCCTCTTTTACATTCAGGAGATAAACAGGCGCTCCTATAGGAGCGCTTGGGGTGGGAGAACACGACCTTCTGATTCAATTCGTTTCCCAAAAATGTTTTATATTCTGTAATCTTTAACATGGATTCCACTCGTAGAACTGTTATTGGAAGTACAAATATTGATGCTTTTGCCACTAAATGATACTACCTTTAATAAGGGTAGTATTAAAATGATACTACCCTTAATAAGATTATAACAACACAAATTCTAGCACTTGAATGTTTCCATCTGTTATTAAAGTTCTTGCAACTTCCTAACTTTCCACTTCCTCAATAAAGTCTATACACTCATAATACACTCACTATACACTCACTATGGTACGTTTTGTAACTCTGAAGTTCCAAATAAAAGCCTTAATCTTCAACAATAGCTAACCACAAATAATCTTTAGGTTGAAACGTTGTGTGTGCAGAGCGGGCCACGTCTAAAAGATAACTGATAAAATCCTCGGGACGCCTCTCCCTGTTGTCCTTGAGTCATATCGGTGATGAGCCATGCAACTGGTTCACCGAACAGACGGTAGATTGCGCAACATGTCCCGTACACATTCCTGAACGTCCTTACATCTTGTTCAAATATGTTTTAATGGGGAATCCCCATTAAAACGAACAATTCTAAACTATTATTTTTTTACTGATCTAAAACCACTCTATCTTGAAACTCTCGAATGAATTCTTCACTTAAATTTTGCCAATTGTAAATCTCATTCCAATATCTTCTAAGTGAAATCCATTCCCAATCAACTTCGTTTTGAAATTCTCTGATGAAGTCTTCAGATAGTGTTTGGCTACATGAAATACATTCCCAATCAACTTCGTTTTGAAATTCTCTGATGAAATTTTCTGATAGGATTTGGTTATATGAAATAAATTTCCAATCTACTTTATCTTTAAACTCTCGAATGAATTCTTCAGTAAGATTTTGAAACATGGAGATTGATCTCCAATCTACTTTATCTTTAAACTCTCGAATGAAATTTTCAGTAAGATTATGATACCTGGAGATCAATCTCCAATCTACTTTATCTTGAAACTCTTCAATAAAATTTTCAGAGAGTTCTCTGTTATAAGAAATTATACCCCAATCAACTTCGTTTTGAAATTCTCTGATGAAGTCTTCAGATAGTGTTTGGCTACATGAAATACATTCCCAATATACTTTATCTTTAAATTCTCTGATGAAATTTTCTGATAGGATTTGTTTAAGTGACACACTTTTCCAATTTACCTTGTCTCGAAAATCTCTTATGAAATCTTCAGAGAGTTCTCTGATATAAGAAATTAAATCCCAATCGATAAATGTTTTCATACTCTCTTAATGTCTCTTCAGTTACTTTTGGGTACCACGAAATATTATCAGAAAGAAAATCTATATTTACTGAAATGTTCGTTGCTTGACAAAAGTTGATATGATCAACCGGATGGGTTATTCTATCTCGGATTTCCATGTAAATTTCAGTTGGTAATACGATTTTGTTATTCATCTTATATTTTATTATTATTTTCTTTCTTTTAAAACACAATTCCTTAAAGAGGGTGGGTCCAAATTAAAGGTGGACCCCTACGGGGTCCACCTTTAATAGTCTAGACTAGGGGTCGATATTTTCGAAATTTAGGACTATTTAGGGGCCGATATTTTCGAAATTTAGCTCCCTCTGATGTTTTCACTAGAAAAAAAAATAATGAACGCCTTAAATTAAAATATTTTAATTTTAATATTTTAATATTTTTTTTATTGTTTTTAACGGAAATTTTCCGTTAAAACGTTTTTTTTTTTTTTTATTAAACTTAATAATTAAACAAACTTGATGTCGTGCATGTCTTTTCCATTTTTCGATTTAATCATTCCAGTGTACACTAAACAAACACCGTGCTTAACTAGATCTTTGAGTTCGGATTTTTCAAAAGTGAGTGCATATCTTTCAGGTAAGAACACTCTAAATTCTCCCAAGTTGGCAATTACACTCTCAGAGTTTTCCCGGGAGTATTTCGTTTTAACGAACTCAAAACTTAGAACCTTGTACGGTTTTCCTTTTTCTAGTTCTGAGAGTTTATTTGTGGAGCTTTCAAAATTAAATTTTTTCAATAGCTGTTCCTTATTCATTTTTATTATAGAATACATTCTTTTAACTACCCCTCCCCAAATGAAAAAGTCACTGGTTTTGATGTTTTGTGTTAAAAAATTTTTACCAGGAATTTAAGTCGCTAAATGAAAAAGTCACTGGTTCTGATGTTTTGTGTTGAAAAATGTGTTCTGATGTTTTGTGTTGAAAAGTTTTATCAGGGGTTTAACAGAAAAGCATTTTTAACAGAGTTTAGCACAAAAGCAGTTGTAACAGAGATTGAAGTCAGAAGCATTTTTAACAGAGATTGAAGTCGGTGAGCCAGGATGAATATTCCGATACTACTCACAGGAACCTACCCAACTTTGGTCTAACCACTGGAGATCCAATTTATTCCAGATGCGTGTGCAAATGTGGTAAATATTATTCCCCACCATACGATTATATTCAAGGTAGATGCTCTCTTACAGATATCATTAAACGAGTTGAGGGTCGAATGGACATTTTCCTTCAAACGGCCCTCTATAACGACGCAGTGACCAGACCCCATCTTCGCCCCCTAATATCGGAGCTTATCTGCTGCGGGCAGTTCATGTTATGCTCGTCCTGCGGATGTCCAGCCCCGAAGAGTCCTCGATGGTTCCGGAAAGGACCCGCCACGCGTCCTCACAATGCCTTCCCTAATCACTCGGGTGACATCTCGTAAACTCGGATTTCCACGACGATTCCAACCAGATTTCCAGATCCCCACAACGTTATTTCATAAGGGCCGTGAGAAAGACAGGAAACCCAGGAAAAGGGCATTTCTGGGGATGTTGGGTAGTAATTCAATACTGGCCGTTTGACCGAGGGGTGGACGGTAGGGGTTGTTGGCTGCCGTCGCTATTCTTGTCGAACACTGCAAAATAAAGCGACCTTCGGGCGGTCACCGATCATTGTTAACCTCTTCTGGTTTATGAGACATTATTATTTGATGACCCGTATTCACAAGATTCATCTCCATTGTATCTCTTATTTCCAAAATCACGTCACAACGTTTGACCAGAGTGACGAAAGCCCCCTTTATTCCATCAATGCATCGAACGAGGAAAAGAGGAACGATTCCCACTTTTCGATTAATAACAACTCAAAGATCGAACCAGGAGATTGGGGCTGACGATCTCAAGAAATTTATAATATTTTGTCCGTTATTTATCTTGAAAACATTTCAGCCTTCTCGACTTCATCCAATTGCGATATTTTATTAGTATTTTGTTACTAGAACTCAAATCTGAAAACGTCCCCAAAGGATTCTCCTCAAGAAATTCAAAGCCGTAAACCTTCACGTGCAATTAATATTAAGAAACGAACCCCTTTGCCTCCCTCATCCTCTTCCTCCTACTACCACCTCCTCCTCCTTCCATCAGTTGACAAAACGCAAACAGAAGACGAGTTCAAGTTGGAAATGTTGACTCTTCCTCATAAATAACTAATAGGACGGATATCAGAGTCTCTTGCTTACACAAGAATCGCTGTGTAGCCCAACCGTTCCCTTATTATACTTGTTCCTCGAGCCCCGTTTTTATTCAAACTGGTGCCTCAATTGAAGAGTCGGATTTCAATCTCTTTTCAGGAGTTATGAAGTAAAAGGTTACGGCGAGATGATATCCCCCGCTATTACTTAATGATATTGGACTCCCTCGAGGGTTGAGTATTCACGTTTGCCCTAAAAAAAGGTTTCCTTCCTCTTCATCTCACAATGGGGATCGCTAACGTGTTATGGCAAAACATTTTTTTTTTCAACCGGGGTAGGGTGACTTAGTGATTCCACTCCTCGTGTAGGTGCATCATATATATTGTTGCTACCCTAATAAAGAAACTAGAATTTTCTCGTTTCTATACAACAGCACACGAATACTTAGTAACGCCTGTAGACAGATCATGTTACCCGATACTTGACGAGCCCTTACATTATTCATTACCCACCTTATGTCCATATGCAAATCGCTTACACATTTGAACCAACTTTGTGTCTATTGTACACCAGGCGGTGAGTTTTCAGGCTTCTGTGTACTGGAGGTATAAATAACCCATCGTTTACATTTTTTTTTTTATAGACAATGAAATCTGCGTCACACACCAACCGCAAGATGTTCAAAGCTTTCAAATGAAATGTCTCTTGACGATTTGAATCTGTTTTATTTGAATGTTTCAAAAATTATGGATTCTTGGTTGAAAATCTGCGCACGCAAAAACTCGGAATCCTTCCTACAACCAAACTTGTGTGTTACTGACGATGGTTTGATCACCGAAACCGTTATAACAGTGTTTTTTTGCGTTTTTCGTGTATTAGTGGAAATAGACTATTTTTTCGATAACTCCGTTTTTTCTTTGAAATGGGTTTCCACGATTTCGTCGCGAGTGATTTAGTTCGTAGGAAAACAAAGAGTAACTTTCGGTCGCTTCCAAAAATAAGTCATGAAAAAAATTCGAAAAATGGGTTATTTAAAAAACAGGTTGTTCCTTGGTCAACCCCGATGCCGAAAACGCATAGCAACCAAATCAATTCTCGAATTTACGCTTTTTTTTTTTAAAAATTAAAATTGGAAGCCAAGGCACCTAATAATTGTAGCTGCCATGGCAACCTCATAACGCAATGCACGTACTTAATATTGCAACAGGATTCGACATTTAAGACCTCGGAATGGGAACCACCAAATTTTGAGGGGGTTAAATTTTTATTTATTTATTTTTTTTTTCGATGCTCGACTCCAAAGGTTCGTTATTGAAAATATTAAACCAAAATGTTATAGGAAAAATATTTCCTGCCTTCACCAGAGGGCCATATTTTTTCAAAACATCTCCGCCGATTAATCTCACAAACATTTGTTTATGGCTCTGAGTTTTAGATTCTTGTGTGAGTAAGTCAGTTGCTGATCGGCTGCTCTGCTGAAAAAGAGTTTTCTTCTTACTTGCCTCCTGTTTTCGGGGGTATCTTTCTGTAAGAGTGGATTAAACTTCCTTTACGAGTTGATTAAATTTGCTATTGGGACTTGGACATTTCTGCTTCTCCAGCTTAGCCCTCATTCTCAAAAGTTGTTTCCTGTAGTAACGGTCTCATGCTTGTTCTAAGAACTTACTCTTCTGCTTTGATCTCTCACATGTCCTCCATATCGCGCTCCTGTTTCGTTTAATTTTCCTTCGCCCCGCTTTTCGTCTGCTGCTTCCTCCATCGGAAAGTGTCCTACTACTTCCAGCTTCAGATGAGTTCTATCAGATGGTTCAGGAATTGGTCCTTCGGGAGTGGAAGAGGAGTATCATGGCCAGCTTGATTCAAGACTTCTTTTCCCAGACGAAAAGCGGCCAAATCCTCCCTCAACTTCTTCCTTTTTGCCCTCCTGTCCCTTTCATTCAAGTCACACAGAAGCTTTGTTCTGCCACCGTTTTCAAACTATCGTCCTCCCTAACTTCGGGGTCATTTTTTCACCGGGCTCTTCTCTAACGTTCTGCTTCTTTTTTTCCCTCAGTTTCTCTTCACGCGAGACATCCAACCTCTTTCCACCACAAGGCATCGCTTTTGCGTCCCATAACAGGAAAACCTCTTTGATACCTTCACGATTTCATTGCCTTCTAGACTGTCATCTTCCTGCGAGGGAGAATGATTTGATTCGACCTCTCTATTTAGCCAACCCTACAATCAATTATATTCCTGTAGATCCATGGATTCTATTTCAGTTGTTCGTTGCAAGAGGACTTGAAGAATTTGTTAGGCAACTCTGGGGCTATGAATAAATATTATAGTCTAGTTTGACCCCCTGCTCACATTGCTTCATGAGTAAACAAACCTGGCGACCGGCCTGCCAAAAAAGGGTTGGAAAGCTGTTGTGAACCCCGTGCCCGCCCCTCCCAGCGCTCAACCGTGCGCCTAATGGCCTGGAAACTAGACAACTCTCACACCCATATCACGGCAGAAAGTCCCTTTTGTTCGAGGATATCCTTCCTTCGGACGCGGATAAATCTCATGACCCCGTCAGCTATTATAGGAGTTCCGCATTCATAAAAGACGGCTCTCGGCTCCATCGAGGAGGCCGTGGGTAAGGGGCAAATGTCGACAATGCTCCTGGTGGAAGTTAGTTACAGTCCATTTACCCCTTCCGCTCCCTACCTGGGACTCCCGACGCTGATGAGACGTTTATTTGACGTGGAACCTGTCATAACTTAGTTGACAGCTTCGGATTGAAAAGAGGCGTCGGATGACAACTTTGTTGACTGTGAGACAGTTGTAGCGCTCTTCACGGCAATCAAGTAACTAAATAGGAGGGGTAAGACGGGTTATACAATAACAATATTTATTATATTGAAACATAAAAGTCATGCAGTGATGGAAACGTATCAGAGAAGTGCTGACGTTTTCAATAGTTCCTTGCGTGTTGTGGAAGGAATTGGAGCTATGAATGACACATCTAACTGAAAATTCTAAAATAGGTTCGAATTATTTATAGCTGATTTCACCTCTAGATTCTAGAACCAAAATATAATGGTGATTTGCCAGTTTCTGCCACTTGTTCCTACCCCTCTGCAGAGTTAAATGGTTTTATTTGCCGAAACAAAATATTGCTGGACAATCGTCAGAAGTAGGTACAACGAATATATTATAATTACGATGCATAAATGACTAAGTTTGAACTAAGTCTGAACTTTTTGTTAAGTAACTGTATTTAAAATCCGTAAGAACGAATTCAGCAAACGCCAGCCGGCATGCCATGCCCCAAAATTCCCATAAGGTGGCCGATGCGTCCCAGCCGAGGCCGGACTCAACCCACCATGGCGGACTCCCGAGGCCGCTCATCTATATCTGAGCCGGGTGCATATTATATTATACAAGCCGGGTTTTAAATTAAATAAATAATTATGAAGTCACCCACATTTTTTTGGGAGACACGTAGCGCTCCAATATCTCTGACTTCCAGGGTATGTTTTCCCGTTCTCGTTGACTCATCATGAAGAAATAATTGTCCTCAAAAATCCCCCTACGGGTTTTACCGAAAGGTCCTTAGTGTTTACTCCCTGTATAAGTAGGTACTTCGATATGTGGAGATAACATTCTACAGTTCCTGTTGTAGAAATAATAATACAGTATACTTGGAACCCTCTCCTATAAAAATAACTTTGAGAGACGAAAACTCATGTTCCGCCCCAACACGCACTTTGCACAGCAGTTCCCTCTTTTTTCGACTCATTTAAAGCACTTCTCTATATTTAGAGGTTGATAAAAACAAAGTGAGACCCGACGATATTGCTTGTATTTGTTAGCTGCAGAGAAGATGTTTTCTCGAGGGGAACATCTCGGATGGAATGTCACGAAGGGGATGGAGAGCACTTGAAGATCTAAACATTTACGCACCGCACTGACTCACAGGGGTTGGTACATGGGAGGGCGTGGTATGAAGGCGTAGTCCCACCGAAGTGCAAGTGGCTGTTATTCAACTGGAAATCGTGATTTTTGGTGAATCAGTTTAGTATATTTCATTGTTGATAGGTACTTTTGCAACTTGACAAACGTTGAAGTATTATTGGGTAAATTATTACACAACGGTAAATTATTACATGGTTTATTATACTATCCACGTAGAAGGGGCACCAATACAGGTAAATTATTACACAACGGCTTATTATTTGCGTTATAAATTCTTTATGAATAACTACACATAGTTGATTAAATTATTGAATCCCGCGCATTTTTATGGAACTTTAATTCCGGGACCGGCTCTAGTACTCGATTTAGCTTTCTTGGGGGGAGGGGGGGGGGGGGGAGCTCGAGGGTATTGACCAAAGAAAACAGAGATCTACGCAGAACGGAGGGCATCTATACAGGTAAATAATAAACCTTTGTGTAATAATTTGCAGCGTTTTACTGTATAATCGAAACATGGAGAATGTAATGTTAGGACATGTAATGTTAGGAACAATTTTGATGTGGCGAATTGACGGTTTTTTCCAAGTAATATCTTTTAAATGGCTTTGTCGAATAAAAAGAGATTCCAGAATGTTTCGAATATGCCACCCCAAGTTAGCACCCCAAATGATATGTTAGGCACCAATTCTCTATCCCTACTTGTAGAAAAAATCATAATTAGTTTTGTTAACACTTACAGCCAGACTATCAATAAGCCATTTGCCTATATTATGTATACAATTCCCAATCCCGGTTTGCATTATCATAAAAATGCCTCGTTCCAAGAAGAGCCGTCACCCAGCAGGGCACAGTCGTTAGCAAACATGATAATTTCCTTTTTACAGGTAACAAGGCAATAGAAAACTTACGAAAAGTCAGAAATATTGTTGAGCTTAACGTCCCCCATTGGACTACACCAAATTCGATGGGCAGTTTCGATAGGCCTCGCTTTGGATTCAAATAACTTGCCACAACTTGCCTTCCATTTTCAAAGTTAATTAATGAGCTAAACAATGTCTTGCGGTTGTTTTATTGGAATTCAACAGATTCAACTCCATCTGTGACCCATATGACTTTTCAAAATGTCTCTCTCAAGGCCCTGACCACAGTTTCTGCCCTTAAAACGTTTTTCCATAGGAAAAAGTGTTGACAGATGGTCCTTCCACGTGTCTGGACTTGTTAAAAGGGATATTTACGACTCTCCACAGTTCTTATTCCCCCGTCGTCTGGGTCACTTCCATCAACTCAGGCTGACGACTCTATTGATAAGTAGGTACAGATGATGAAGATTCTGCGACTTTCATAATCGCACACGTTCGAAAGTTCGACAGAGGGAACAATAAGACTAATAAGCCTGTGTTGTTCCATCTATACTCGTATCTGCACTAGCAAATTATATGTAGAGTTATACATGTAGAAGATTTGTGTAAACTGCAATGCCGAGGTTAGCAACCTCAATTTAGTAGGTATCCTCTAAATCTAGTTACCTATTTACTTCACATATATTTACGCAAATTTGTTTTGATTTTGTAGATTATATTCATTAAAACTATAGCCATTACATTAATTAAGACGATACATTTAGAGGACAGTCCAATTACAGTTTATGTAACTAGCTGTTTTTCTCAGAGGGTTTAAGAGAAATACAAGTTTAGACACCATAAACGTGTGTCCCTTACTCACACTTAGCTTACTTGTACTTAGTTGGCCTCCAGACCACACCCGTACAGCCTACGCTAAAATCTAGGTAACTACTTTGGAAGACACTTTCCCTTTCGTTTATTTTCATGAGCTTTATTTATTTATTACCTACTTTTAGCGAATTTTCGAAGAAAAGGAAGCTATTGTTCTCGGTCCAAAAATTTTAAAACTCGAATTTCCGAAAGATTTTTATACCAAAATCCGTTTCAGACCATCCTAAATTCACTGCCGAAAGACACCAAAAATTATATATATATATGATATAAATATATATAATAATAAATAAATATTAAATATATATAATATATATATTTATATATTTATATATGTATGTGTCATTCCAGACGATAACATTCGGGACCATGCGAGGTACCTACAAGTATTCGCCAGGAGCGCTAACATTAGGGGTCTGACCCCCGAACGCCACAGTATATCTAATCGTGTTTTTTAAAAAGTCTCCCTATGCGCATGCGCGAACAGTAAATCAATATACAGCTCACAGATTTGCATAGTTTTGCTACATTCGAGAAGTTTATTGCCGATAGATTCTAATCAATTCCATTACTATCAGGTCAGTGGTAGACCTCAAGCATGATCTAGATCTAACTGGAACCTAAATCTAGAAGAACAACCGGGTTCGTTCAGATTTTCATGTTTTAAAGACAATAGTAGAAGACAAATATTATAGGTAGGTTTAATAATGATACATAATCATGGCTCAAACTTCTTAGTGACTACGACATTTTTGTCCAGGCCTTTTGCAATAATTCGCGACTTGAGGGACGATCTTTCATAAAGGGAACGTACAGATTGGCCCTTTTTCCCCAGGTTAATATAAAAATTTTAAAAAATTGTTCTATGATAGACTGCCTACGTAAACCAAGCGTTCAGTCCATTTTATTTATAATCACGTTGTTATGAATAAATATACGTGAATATGAATTATAAGAATGGCATGGACGAAGAATATAAATTTCCTTCCTGCATTTCTGAAATGGATGTTTTTGGTCCCTTCTCCATCTTCGAATCGGAAACCTCTTTTCTCGACGTCCGGACATTGCACAGATAAGAATTATGGCGACCCTCTCAAGTCAAAGCAATAAAAGAAGGGGGGCAGCATCGACCATAACTTGTCCTTTGGGGCACCTGATAAATCAATTATGGCCCTCTTGCCGGAACGTTATCTGAGATGATTAGGCTGACCCTAAATGAAAAGAAGTGGGAGGGGGGTTGTTAAGGCGTTGGGCTGAAAACTCGTAAAATACGCCGGGCCCATCGCCTGACACGTGGAGGGTCCATCTGTTTAAGGGTTTTTATGGAAAAGTTTCGAAAGGGCCGATGATGGTCAAGAGCGAGGCGAGTTTATGACTGCGAAAGATGTGACACAGATGGAGATTATGAAGTAATTAAGAGTAAGTGCGCACTGCCGGGTGCGTCACCACATCATAAATTTAGCATAGAGCGTCCACTATGACCAACCCTTCACGAAGCCAGATCGAATATGTAATAGGTACAAATTAGAAACAAACTGATTAAGAAATAAGTGCCGATCAACAGTAATTCTTAAAGGGTTCAAATGAGTGTATTGACGTCATTGTTGTTGGCTTGTAATATGATGGTGAACAACAACGCAATTAAAGAGGATGCTCTGCAAGACATAAGTCAAAAATCATTCGCAAATACAATTAGAACGATGATGAATAATGAAAGAGGAGCTGTCAGTTTCTTTCAGCAAACTTCAAAAGTGATAGGAGTGTTATTGACGGCCCGGAGTTTTAAGTCATTGACAGACATGGACTCCGTAAATATGAGTAACCGATTCAATAAATAGACAAACAGTAGTCAGTTCCTGCCAGCGATCATTCATGAGGGGTCTAAATGTGAGGATGAACGCAATCCGGGAAGAGTCAGGGGGAAATCATAGACACTGAAAATGAAAGTAAGGCAATGTAAAGGGGATGTCAAAAAGGGAAAGAATTAGAAAAAATTGAAAAAAAGGAAAGAACAAGAAGCTTTGAATGTCTGATATTTAGCTTCTTGATCGATAATGACGCGACAACTATTAAGTGATAGTCGCCAGTTTTGGGGTATCAGCACATGCTATCCAACACGTGGTCAACTATGCATAAGCATGTGCACCTTCTTAACAAACTAATTAACACCATTCAGGGCACACGTAGAGGGCACTGGAGGTCCTGTTATTCACCCACCTAGATACACTGGTGCCAACACTATTTCTAAGTACATGCCCAAATTGGAGGTTCTTCATAAAGCGCATCAACAACAAATTTTCTTTCCCAATTTCAGAATGTCTCTATTAATGAATCTGTCACTCGAAAATGCCTTTAGGTTACAATAAAATAATAGTACCAGCCCTGGATTCCATATAATAGCAGACGATTTCAGTTGTTTCGAATATCACCAGATATAGTTCGTGTTCAGATTTTAAAATTCTGATAATTTTGGCGTGGTCAAACTCAGGGAAGTATGTTGTATGGAAATGGAACTGTATGGAAATCATGCGGAAATGCACGTCGGTGTTTGAATAATTTCTCCCAACTTACGTCAAGAACTTCAAGAATTATAAAAATAATACTCGTACCGCTGCACTTATGGTATGACTATATACTTGCGACTTATTTCGTTTTGCACTCATAAAGTTGATAATAAACATGATTTTGCCACCAGTTTGCTGTTGACTTTCAACAGCATTTTTCGTTGGGCATTTTTAATTAGACGAGCTGCAACAGCATGGAATTCCTTTTCAAAAGAACTTGACCAAATCGAACGGCTGCAATTAACTACGTGCCAAAAGCCGTACAAACAAGGAAACTAATCAACATCCCAACTTGCAGGACTTCAAAAAAAAAAAACTCATGACCTTTTTCTCTCTCCTTATTTTACTCGCCATAAAAGGATCAAACGTTTAATAATTATCCAAGGGGATTTTTAATATCAGGTTCCGTTCCGTAAAGGGTGAACGGTTCTTTGTTGTGACCCAACAGTGACCCTTCGGTCACCCTCAATCCGCCCTTTATTTCAATCCATGCGTGACTATAAAGGGCTTTTTAATTGACGGCGCTTTAAGATTGCCCGCCCTCTCTGCTTTTTCCGCCGTGGTCTCTTCACCGCTAACTTACCGGTCGATGATGAAGTCCTTTCTGGGGTGTTGACGAAAACAGCGGTTAGTAGTGACATAGGGGCCGTGGACGTTTGATCTGATGGTTTCATGACATTTTTCATGAAGTTTTCTTGTTTGAATTAATATTTTATAATCATTACAACTCGAGCTTTTCTACGTTGAAGATGACCTCAAGCCGTGTATGCACTGTCTGAAATCCTTCTCGTCACTCCCGATAACATCTGTTATTGGTTGTTGTGTTCATAAGCCACTAACTCGACTTTGTTGCTAAAAAGCTACCCCTCCCTCCTTCAGCGAAGAATGGCCGTTGGGTACAAGTTATACAATCCCAACCATTTAGGGGTTCTCAAATAATAATGCGGAAGTGCACCTGTCCGTCTCACATTAGCAACACAATGAAGAGAAGGCCTAATCTAACAATAATAAATACGCCGTCCGTGCTACTACCCCAGCTCCGGAGGGTTAAAAACCATCCCCGCACCTGTACGGTCTTTTTTCGATTTTTCTGAATGGGGGCCGTCTCTCTGCTGTAAAACCCAAGTGACTAAACATTCGGCAGCCCCTCTCCCGCCGATACACGGTATCTGATGCCCAAAGTTTAATCCAGGGTTAGTCTAATTCGCTCAAATCGGATTGCCGGACCCCATTCAATCATCCACTTCCAAAGGCACTGAAGAGCCCTCCACACATCTGTTCCGCCGAATTCCGGGCAGGCCCTCTTGAGACCTAAGTGGAATAACACTGACACTGTCATCCGTCAACTCGAATGAAAATTACCGAGTAATAGATGAGCATCAGATCGCTTTTTTTTCCACACCCGAATGTCCGTTTTTTACCCCAAAAAACCGTCCCCTTATTTCGCCACCTCCGGCTTAACTGTCCCTCCTTTTCCTTTATTAGAACTGAATCCAATAAGCGATGGAGTCTCCCTCACAATTTTCTGTATATCACATCAAAAACAGATTCGTCACGGTACTCTGAAATTCAGTAAAGCAATCAAGATAGATTGCGGGTTATCGGATGATTTCGTCATTTTCCACCACAACTATCTTAAAATAACTATTTCTCTGTGAGAACAAACTATAAATGAACCAAGGTACAGAATTTTGTTTTACTAATAGATTTTTAAACATAGTAAACCGATAATTTGATTAAAAGAAAAGAAAGTAATGTTGTTTTACGTGTATAAATTAATGTATTTTATATTGTGGGTTTACTTGATGGTCCGTTCAAATTCGCTCTACAGTTTTGGTGCCAAGACGGCACCAGGGAGAAATATATTTTAATCTAGGTGCCTATACCTATAAATCTGGCTTAAGATTATGGATGTTTGAAAAGGCACCTACATAATTTTAAGATGGACTTATACTCACATCCATACATGATGAGTATGTCTACATATCATAATGATGTGAGGAAGCCACGAACCCACTAATGTGATACTGATGTGATGCTCAAAATTGATAGTAGGTACTACCAATAACAAAATTATGCTTTGGTTTTCAGAAATAAATTGAAATAAATTAATCAATAAAAATATTGTATGAACCAGCAGTGTTAGTTGGTTGCTAAAACGGTTCGTAGTGCTGACCACAAAATAATATTCCGTATTAGGCTTGTAGTTTTCAAACAGACCTGTGACACAGAATATTTTGTTAGGTAGTACATTTCAGACGTAAATAACAGCTACATATTTAGGAAGGGCCCTATTGTGAAATACTTCTTAGCGAATTGCCGTGAATAAGAAAAAGTTTATATAAATATTATAAAATTGTTAGAACGTACTAGGATATATTGAAAAATGTTCCATACAAATCGGTTTTGAGATCATAATTTTTTATTACGAGAGAAAAAAAAGGTATTTTTGTTTTATGTGTAAATGTAAATGTGAATTTTGTAAATCAAGGCAGGTACTACTATCTATTTATAAACCTGACGTTCGATATGATGGATGAATAGGTGGGTACCTATATAATTTACTGAACGATACAAGATGGACTATACTCACATCTGAAGCCAAAACCCTAATCCAACTGGTGGTACATTGTTCTCAAGGAGCCTTATCGTTATTGAGCGTTCCAACACAAAACAGCGCTCAAAGTGTTAACACAAAGCGGCGCCTCTGAAGTAAGAACAATCACCCTCTAATGAACGCCAACCCCCAGCAAAAGCGTCGCAAACGCCTTGAAAACCTCTTCACAGATGATTGATAGCAAACTCCATCCGGACTCCCCAGAACTCCCTTTCTCATTCCACATCCTGAAAGAAGGAAAAAACCGCTGGGAATCCTGCGGCAGGGGAGGGGGTGCCATAGTGCTGGCTTACGGCATCCCATTGAAAACGTCAAGATCCCATAGCGTGTTCCTGTAACGCAAGAAAACAAACGAGTTTTCACAACCCCCACCGCCTCTCACCGCAAATAAGTATGAACCAGGCAAAAGTTTGTAAATTAAATTGTCCCTCCTCGAGGTGAACAATGACAAGAGTTGATAGATGGATGCCGCAGCTGTTATGTCTGATTAATGGTCGTAGGTGGCGCGGATGCGTGTGCACCTCCCTCACTTATTAAATCCATCTTTGATGCCTGGCGGACATAAAATTCACTTTAAGACGACCCCGCTCTCGTCGAATTGACAGGGCTTTTTCTAAACTTAATTTAAAACTCGGTTGGGGTAAAGAATTATGACGCGTGTTGGGGGATCACGTAATGCACGGACTTTGAAAGATCTATTTCTGGTTCGGTTTCTTAAATCGACATCAGATATGGAGACGGAGCGTTTCCTCCGGGCATTCGAATTTTTATGGCATCCATGAATCTGTGGCCTCTAACGCAGATATTGTCTGTTATGATAAGGAGTAAGTGACTTCTATACGGGGTACAGATCTAAAATAGCTCACACAGAATAATATACTAACCGTCAGCCGAATGAGTCATCGCCCATAAATTTCTATAATCATCAAGTCAGAAAGTCTGTTGTAGATATTGCCGTCATAATTTAAAATTATACTTCCACTAAGCTTGTAGAATTAGCATCCAACAAGGAAATGATTACGAATTAGTACTGCTCTTCTTCCAAAACTTCTCATTCCATTCGCATAGGTCAGCTCTGTATTCAAACTAAAATTACATACAGGTTTGGGAGTTCTACCTCAAGAATCTTTCAAAGAAAAACGGAGTTATTGAAAAAATAGTCTATTTCCACTAATACACATGTAACGGAGTTATTGAAAAAATAGTCCATTTCCACTAATACACATGTATTAGTGGAAATAGACTTATTTTTTCATTAACTTATTATAGTTCAATAACTCATTATAGTTATTGAAAACTCAGTTTTTCTTTGAAATGGGTTTCCGCGATTTCTTCGCGAGTGATTTAGTTCGTGTCAAGAATCTTTGCCAATGTTCTCGGGAGGAAAGAGTATTCGGAACAACGTGAAACTTTCCAAACCCCAGATCGTCAATATCCCCTCCACACGTAACGTTCAACGGAGCATGAATGGTAATGCGACTATGCAAACATCCAAAACCTGTAATCTTGGCTTGAAAATTGCTCTTCGGTTCCACCTGGTGTGTGCACCGAATTGGACAGGAGGTGTGCAATTTGATCACCAACAGGGACTTCTCTTGTTAAAAACGTTCAGTCCATTCAAAGCCGTCCTCCTCACTACTGCACCACAGTAGTTTGTGAGGAACAGCATCGTCCATAAGTACTTCAGACTTACCTCTCAATTTTTTTTAAATATACTTTATTTATTTATAAATGGAATATCTACATGTTTACAAGACACAAATGCTACGACGATAACTCGTTCTGGGCGTTGGAGTGCTTAAATACTACTGATTTGGAATATCTGGAAAGTTCCAAATTTAAGAGTTTTAAATATCTGGGTAGCCGTAGACAGTTTTAGCCTTTCGTCGACTTTAAGCCACTCAAGCTGTCTATAGTACCTCGTGACATGCGTATCAAGCTTTAGCCTAAAAATGAACCGCACAATGGCATTCTGAGCTCTCTGGAGTTGCTGAACCAAATCTTCCGTTAGATCACAGAAGGCTAAACTCGCATAGTCAAAATAATGCAACATAAGAGTCTGAGCTAGTTGCAGTCTTATCTTAAAGGGAAAATCAATTGCTATACGCCTCAAATTGAAGTTACATGGTCCGTCCACGACAAGCTATTAGACATATACACGTTATAATAGACATTTTTAGAAAAAATATATTTTGAGGATTGGCTTTGGGTGGAACCAGAGCCTTATTTCCCAACACGAGCTTGTACCTCATATAGGAAATTTACTTTTTCCTCCTTAGTAAGTAGTCAGTTTTTTAAAGTAGACCCTTGTTTGCCCGTCAAGGGTGTCGGAAGATAGTTGATGCGCGACACCCCTCAGAAAGAATGCAGTTTCTGTCCTGCTAACAGTGTTCCTCTTCGGAGTCAGCGAAGTAATCCTATCTGCAGCCCTCGTAACATTCATATTCCTTTGAATCTTACCGCGACAGTACTCGTTGTAAGTAAAAATCAAAGTAGTTTTCATTGCAGTTATACATGTAGATCCAAAATTGTTAAATCTCTGAAGATCACCGTAGAACGGGATCTGACGGGTTGTAATGATCTTTTTAATTTCAAGTTCACGAAATTGTGTAGTTCAAATCAAATTTCGATCGGTTTACGTAGCTTTGAATTCACCACATTAATGTGCTCTTCCCGTTTCAGAGTTCGGTGAAGGACCACTCCCAAATTGTTGATGGGTACGAATCTGAAAAACTGAAATTATTTATCAAGGCTACTAGTGTGCAGGTCTGTGAGGCTGTTTTTAAATTAAATTAGTTGTGCACGTCAATGGTAGGTATATACCCACAATATTTTTGCTGTGCCAAACAATAATCTACACAATTGTATGTATATAAATATCATAATAAAAACAATGTGGAGGACTGATAAGTTATTATTATGTAAAAATTAGGTACGCCTATTTATAGGGAAATAAGGTAATCACAATATCATGTGAAATTCTCGATAACAAGATGATATCTAAAGCGTGAGGTTTTGAGTAGGTACGTATCACTAATGTCGTTGGATCAGCTCAACTGAATTTCCTGAGAGGGTGTACATAGAAATAGCTCGAATATCAACGCCGTATCGTTAAGCCTAGTGGTTATATCTCCATGGCATGAACGCTCACCTCGAATCCGACGCTGCAGGGGTCCACATTACCGCAGCCTTATTAACCGTGTCTTCTGCTCTTAATCGACCTAACAAAAGAAACAGGTGTGACCTGCCCTCATCGCCAGTAACCGACCGTGACTCCTTTGTTAATTAAAATCCGGGGCTTGTCACATAAAGAAGTGGAGCAACCAATTCGGTTGATATTTATCGTTGGCGGTCTTTAGTAAAAATTAACATGATACACGTAGGACAAGACAATGTGTCAACCGGACTAGCAAGTTATTCCCTCCCTCATTGGTATTTATTTCATAATTAAGGGGAAGTAATGAGCCATCACTGCCCGGAACATGAAATCACAATATTTAAATAGCTGGTTTTATATGTGTGAGACAAGGGTTCGAGGAGTAAATTTTTAATGGAGTATTTAGTGAAGTCAAAGTACGAAGAGAAATTGAGAACTTATTTACACACCAACCAATATATATGATATTTTTGTCGGTTTTCTTGTAGACCACTTATACTGAACCGACCAGTGCGAAAAGTTGGAATGGAATGCTATGAAGAAGGAGAAAATGGCATTCGAATGATGAAAATGATTGGATCAGATTTTCACAACTTCATCTTAATAAATTCATAATTGGGTACAATGATTCATTCAATGTGTCTGATGCAGGTTGTTTTAATCAAACCGAGCTCTACGGGGCAGGCATACATGCTAACAGATCATCGATGAAACTGATTTGATACATCTCTGATCAACAAGTAATCATACACATGGGGATTTGTGGTATGTTATGACATGGTTATGATGACTCACCCAGTTATTATTTTATTCATCGGGAGAAACCAACCTTTCTGTCTTATTCCCTGCGTTTCTAGTTGAATTTTAATTCAAATTTCAATTTTCAATTGAATTTTAATCTATAATGTACTGATGTTCTATGTAATTCTGCACTGGGTATTCTGATATGCTCTCTACACTCTCGGACTGAATTAGTGGAAACTAGGCATCATAAAGGTCATCTTTATTGAAATTATCACTCACACATCCAACAAAACTTGATATATGGTTCATTCCAATTGTTGACTGTGATGAAAATCCATTTCCTCGCGAAGCAAGTTAGAGGACAACAGCCTACACACGGACATGTGTTGTACTCCTTCAGCAACAAGAGCTTACTTTGTCATTGAAAATAGACTGTTAATTTTGTATAGAGGCTACTTGCGCAAAAGTCAGTTCTAATAGTTTGTTTACAGTGCATGGTCGCAGATAATAGCATCAAAAATTATAAAAATGTTATACAAATTACGACTACTTAGAGAAATGTGTTTAAATGCGCACCATCACGAAGTTCTAACGGAGAAGGCGAATCGTAATTACATAATTTTATCTGATTTATCATATCAGGACGGCATTTTCCGTAGAAACTAGTGAACGCTTGGACTTCTGCCATGAATTTACTTTGAATTGAAAGAGTTGAATTACATCATAAAGTACGACTTCGTTAGCTCTGGATGAAGAATAAGAACCTCTTCAATATTCAATTCTCACCTTTCACGCGGCTCTACGACACTAAATAATTGAAATTCTTGAAAGGGGCGTAGACTACATAACTCACGCTCGATCCGTATCATTGTATAATAGTTTCGCATTTCAAATCATTTATTCACCCCGCATCATTTGTAAACGCCAAGGGCAGCGAGTTCTTCCGCTATTAACCGTTCAAGACCAAGGTCCAAGAGGCGTAGCCCATAACTGGTCAGAAATTGTTTGTTCTACCTACCCATTCTACACCGTGTTGACTTTGGATTCCAAATTAAGGAAGGTTTATATTCGAATTTTTCCGAACCCTTCCAACGTTCTTCTACGAGAATGTGAATTTAGAAACAGAATGTTTTCAAAATTGTCGCCGCACTTATTTTCAATAATAAAAGTAATTTGTACAATTATTATAGATTTACTCTCAATTGCAGTTTTTTCGATAAGCCTTGACTGCTACTTATAATAATCACAATTTATTTTAATGGTCATTAACGTTGTTTATTCTACAATTATTATATTCCTAAGTCAGCACATGATACGTTTCTCATGTTTTGTGCCTTACGGAAATGGTTTGTCTACATAGCTAAATAGCTGATCGTAACTTTCAACTGTTTACGTATTTAAGAATTATAACACCATTAGCTGTAACTTATGACATGCCCAGAGCAAATACAAAAATATTATTATTATTAAAATATTACCTATTATTCGAATTTTTCCCCGTGCTTAGTAATATTGAGATAGGTTTATGAAGTGTACTCATAATAAAGTCTACTTCCGAGAAACTCCAACTGATAGTACAGAATTCAAAATGATAATTTCATTCAAGTGACATTTAATACATTATCCATACGTATTCATACTTATACATATGCATTAGCTAACGATATTATTCGTTTCTGAAGCAGAAATTCAAGCAGTTTCTCCTGATCCCCAAGGCCCATTATCACGTCCATGGAGAATCTGAAGATGAAGTAAATGTAACGTAGGATAAATCACAGTCCGAAATACCGGACCGGAAGACCATTCCAGCGTCGCAGGTTCTGTTAATGAGTGAGGAGACCCCGATAGGAGTTTCCTCTTATTTATTGCTTATTGTTTCCTGCTCGCTTGCCCTCCCTCTCAATAATTCCTCGTTAAATGTCCGCTATGATATTTATTGCAATCATCGGACCCCCTTCGAGAGTCCTTTTATTGTTCTTGGAGGACTCCTATCATGCATAATGTAATCCTCAATCACTGCCCTTCTACGAGTACTATCGGGATCTGATCTGCTCTTCTTCCTTCATTGAGCAGCTTCCCCTGGCTGGACCCATCGTCCAATAATTCGTTCCGTTTCTCCCCACGCTTTTTCCTATTTGGAATGAGATACAGTGGCATAATAGCTCTCCGGTTCGTCATGGTCATTTTAAACAGTAGATAAATCTCTCCTAGTACATTTACGAGGGCCCTATTCACCTACCCATTCATCATTGTTCACTAGACAACGTTGCAGGTCGTATTAAAATCGGTAGCATTTATTAACCCACAAGATTGATAAGCGGACCTACTCACCTTAACATTAAAATGAATAACAACGAATTGACCCGCTATAAATCTACTGTTTATTCGAAGCTGATTGACATGTATTGCATTGAGATACAATTCACCCTGGCCTAAGGAAAATTTATCTTCCCTAATTTCGCTGCTCTGATCAAGGGTAGCTTCTTATGTATTTAATAAATTTTTCATTCAAATGAAACCTTTTGTGAGATTTAGACATAGAATTTTGAAAACAGGATCAATCTTTTCAAAACTGAGTTCAACCTTTCCAAACTTTTTCAGGTAGTTGTTGTATTAGGTTTTGTTTTAATGTTGGTGAAGTAATTTGTATAAAAAACGTTGAATTATTCAACTGTCGACTGTTCGATGAAACATTTTATACCATCTAACCTTACACTTTGCGGCCGTGTTTCGAAACGTTACTTAATCACATCCTTTCAATACTCATAAAAATATCATAGTTTTTTCTGGAGGATTATGTTCAGTTGATTATAAATAAACTCATTTATCCCCTATACAGTGGATTATTTGATCAAAACATTTCCCTTGAATCATGTTATTGAAGATATGAATTTATGAGAAATAATTTGGAGGAAAAAACGAATTTTCGCAAGAGATAGTCAACCTCACCTTACAAGGTGATCTTGATACAATATAATTATGTAATACTGAGTAGGAAACACGATCTATGCCATTCTAGAGATCATTATAAAATAGATTTTTAACAAAATTACTGGTACAAAACGTGTTTGCACATGTGCAGACTAAAGCATCAGTTGCCATTGGGTGGATTTCAAGCCTCCCAATATCATCTCATTACGACCTTTTATTGAAAAATTATGTGTTTCAAGGAGAAGACGTTTGTCCAAAAAGTACCGAATCGAACAAAATTATTAACGTAACGTAAGAACATAATAACGGAAGGCTAGAAACACGAAGGTAAATATCCTCATGGTTTGAAATTTCACATTTTATTTCAACACTATTTAAATTAAATTATTAAAATTTCGCTGTTTTTTGGCTACCAAAAGTTCATTCTCTTGCCTCAGAAACCATCGCAAACTTACATTACTGGATTAGAATCATTTCCAGCATTGTCAGAAATAATCGACACCAAAAGTATAATTTTAATGGACTAATTATTATAGGTACCTAGTAGGTTAATAGTTGTAGCCAACGGCAGCTGGAGATTTATAGTACCTAATGCTCCCTCAGACCCGCCCTTTGAGTAATAAACTTTGAATGTAAGTGCCTACGTCTACCATATCATTCACAGTAATTTTCATTTCAGTGCGTAAGTACGAAGGTCATACTTGAAGGTGGGCTCGTAGCAGGCTCGCATAAATGAGAGAAATGAGCGACGTATGGCTCCCACTGCAGTGGGTATACATTTGTCAAAAACCATATTCCCAAGGAAAAATACGACCCGTGAATCGTACCTGCCAACTCGCTGATAGGCCCAAGTCGTCCAATATTGCCCCTCTTCCACACGACAAAACAAAGTGGAACCATATACAACCAGAATGGGGTCATTTAAGGGTTGAAGGTTGGAAGCCAATAGATGTTAGGGGCGAGGGAGCCCTTGAGAATTGTTGTGGCACCCACATGTTACCGATGGAAAGCTACACCCACCCCCCCCTCCCCTCATCACACCAAAACCATCTCATTGTTTCACCCAGTTATACCCCAAAAACCTCGTTCTTCTGAGAGGAGACCAGCAGCAAATGAGAGAACAATTCTATGGCCCCCATTAGAAGGTCTAGGTACCTTTTCCCTTCAGGCTCGGACATTAGTGCCTTAGCCACCATTAGGCGCCTACACTTTTATAAGGTTGGCGCCGGATTCCAATTTGTGGGAGTCTGCCCTCCTGGGTTTTGGTCGATTGACGGGTAAACCCGTATCCCTTGAGGACGTTTCTCGACTTTCCCGCCCCCCCGAGTGTCGTCGTAGCGAACGACACTAAAAACAAAGTGATGCGGCATTCCTGAGTTGCCTCCCACCCTTCGGTACAAATGCACGGGGGCAAGCTATTGCTTTGATCATAAAAACCGAGAGCAATATATTGAATTCTTTCCGTTCCAAACACTGCGTTTTCAGCAGAGTATCGCATACCCAGACATAAATTCGGTGTCTCGCTACTCTTTCAATAACATTCGCAGCTTAGCACTCATCCGCTCTCATCCGAAACGAACATATGAAACAACTTTGGGGAGGAGAAACGTCTTAACATTGATTCCTCCAATCACATAAACTCAGCGATTTATTCGACTCTTTCGCCCTCAGGAACGGAAGTAGGAACTGCGATGGCGTTAATCCTGTTAACAAACGATAGACTCTAGATTTCTCAAGACATATTCTCAGCCTCTAACACAGAACCTTTATTTATTTAACCCCCCCCCCCCCTCACCCATTTGTAAATGGAAAGATAATTACTTGTGCCGGGGGTCGGAGTGCTTAAATATCTACTATTAATATTGTTATTATTACCTTCCTAATTACTAATTATTTTGCTTTGCGAATCTCGTGTCAAAAAATAAATAACATGAGCAGAGCAAAAGAAAAGGAAGAGAAGGCCCAAGATGGATTCCTAGTGGTACAAAGCCACTACTACACGTAGTTGTAACAAAACAGAAATAGGAGAGAGTCGAAGCAATAATTGAGAAATTGAGAAAATACAAATTAATAATACAAATTAATAATGAATATATCCGTCCAGAAACGTATACTGATAACGAACTATTCAAAGAAGCAAAATGAAATACTTTTTCAATTTCCCCTTAAGGACCAGTAGACTCATGCTTATCCGTCAAGGAGGTTGGAAGAGAGTTGACACGTGATCCCCCCCCCCCCCCCCCCCCGAATACATCAGTATACATCATCGGAGTCGGCAGAGTAATCCCATCCGCAGCCCTAGTACCATTCATGTTTCCTTGAATCTTTCCATGACAATATACTCTTTGTAAGTAAAGATCAAAGTAGTTTTCTCCGCAATTTTATATAGATCCAGGACTGCGAACTCTGAAGATCACTGCAGAAGGGAATCTAACGGGTTTTTTGTCATTTTTGTGTCAATTTTAGAAGATTCAAGTTAGATTCGAATGTGGAACCCCGAGCAACACACGGAATACCAACAGAGAACGCCATCGCGCCGTAGAATAATCTTTACAAGTCTATAGAACTGAGTATTTCGAAATTTTTACTTATTGTGTTCTTCCCATGATGTCAAAGTTTGGCCCACGATCAATCCGAAATATTTAATAGAATACGGAACCTGAGAAATCGAGGGGAAGTACATCTTCAGCAATTGTCATACTGGTGACACTATTTGCCCCATCGAAGGAACAAAGGAGGTTTTAAGGGAGAAACAGACGAATTTGGCCTTGTCGATGTTCAATTTCAGTATCATTTCACGGAACCATTCATTCATAACTATGTGGTTTTGCACAGTCCTAACATGAGGAGGACATCCCAGGAGTCACCTATTACCACCACTGCAGTATCATCACCTGCAAATAATATCTATTCCCCATCAATATAAGTCATGAAAATACTGTTGACATGGACCAAGAAGAGCAGAGGACTTAGAATAGTCCCCTGGGGAACACCGTGAGATAATTTGCAAGTATCATTGAAAATATCACAAATCATACCCTTTGAGTACGGTTTTCGAGATGGTCACCCCATAAGAGCCGAAAGGCGTAGGTATGGGGGCTTGACATGGAATCTGACGGTTTTCAAGATGGTGGTTTGTAGGTTGAGGTTATCCATTTCATACAAAAGCCTACTATGAGAAAGAGTGTCGAAGGCCTTGGACAGGTCCAAGAACACCAACAAAACCTTTCGACCCTGATCCACATTAAGCGCTATTTATTCAGTCAAATACACAATAGTATCTTATGTGGTTTTTTCACCACGAAATCCGAACTGGGTGTCGTTTAATAAACTATTTCCCTACAGACAGCTAACCAAGTAAATTATAAATTATGCGTTAGTCCTTCTTGGTTGGATCACATGCCTACTATTTCTGTTCGTTGTGAGCTGCTTAAGCCTCGGAAAACCGTGGCGACGTCTTATTACCGCGTATTCCATGGACTGATAGCAAAATACATAGCAAAATACATTTGAATACCTTTTAAAGATAATTCCTCTGATAAGACCTCTTCTTAGTCGCCATCATGACCCTAATATCGAGGACCGACGTATCGAGGATACGACAACCTTTTGCTGCCTCTGAGTAAACTAGTCAGTTAGTCTTTTGATCATTCGTCAGTCCAGTGGAAGATATTGAGCTTGAATAACTTTTATAGAGCCCTGTTTGTTATTCAAAAGGGTTTCCGGGAGCCACGCAGCAGGTGCCAAAAAAAAAAAATCAACGTTGGCCTGGTCTTCACTATGGATTCCTTCTATAAAGAACACTGCTGAAAGGACAATACCTACTCAATTCCACCAGAATCCTCCGTATTGCCTCAAGGAAATCCCAGATAGCTGGAGGTTTTTTCCCTCCTCTTCTTACAGTCGGAGATAAACCGATGAAAGGCCAAAGACTCCTTCGCTAAAAGGTTTAGTAGGAAAGTAAGCCGCTCCAATTCCGAGATAAGTTTTTATTGAGTTGTCACCCCTTTAACCACCTGAAGATAAGGGACTTACAGCCGAAAGGGGTTGCAGTGGATTAACGATCTCCCTGAGTGGAGGCCTTAATGAGAGCAGGGTGCTGCGATCTTTAGAGTTGGCTCATTCCGTCTTCATCATCATATCTGATCTTCAAAGGAGTTTTAAGCTTCGAAGGTTTAGCACCCGGAGTTCCGTGGCAGACGGTTAGAGCAATAATTCTTCGTTATCACGATTCGCGCAAAATTAACTACTTTATTTCTCATCTTCGATATAAAGATCTGAGTTCAACCAGATTTCATATTAGGGAAGGAATGAAACAAGTACGTTTACCTACCCATCAGATCTGTTGAAAGACTGTTCGTTGTAATTCTACTAATATTTCACCATATTTTGAATTTCCACAATCTACACAATTCAACTGAGCATCAACGGCGTTTGAGAACCATTCTACCGTTCAATAGGTTAACAGGTGGCACATAATTATCAATACGAACCCCCACAATGTCCTGATCAATAGACCTCAACGTCTCACGTCAATCAGTGCATCCAATCAGTGTCTCCCGTTAATCATCGCTCAATCCGATCACGTCCCCAACCGGATGATTTCATCAGACAGAGTAACACTAGCGTTTACAGGCGTCGAAATCAATCCCTCGTCAACAGACATCGGACGCCTTCCTCGATAAATCAAAAGTGTTTTCTTTTATTTTCGTCCGGCAGATGTAATTGTAGGTTTCGTTTAACCCTAGAAAATATCCTGTTACCCTCTCCCTGGACGGCCCACAATAATCCTGTGTGGGGTGCTTTTTCTAAGGGTGCCTTTATCGAGGGAGCTTTTTTGTGGGATGATTTGTCGGTTTGGCGAACCGATGATCGAATCCAGTGCGGTAGATTGTCTTTTATCAATATTATCTATCAACGTGTTCTTTGGATCATTTTTTCTCTTTCGTTTTTTGCCCGATCGATCTCGTGGCGTCGAAGGGGAAGTCTTTGGTCATCGTCATCTTCGAAAATCACCCTTCAAACGGAAGACAAATATCAGAGAAGGGGGAAGACCGGAAGGAGAAAAGAAGATAATATCCGTGTGAATGAATCAACTGCATCCCAAGAAAACGATGGGCGAACTGCGGCGGAAGGCCATTGTAAAGTTGAAAGGCAATAAGAAAGACCATTTCTCATCCTACACTGCATAATCAAATGATTGAATGATGATCGGTTATTCCCTGCCTGGCCGCTACAGTGTCTCAATAATCCGATAACTCACCATCGTTTTAGAGGTGATCTTTATCTTGTTTTCATTTGTGTTTAAATATACAAGCTGTCTACAGATGAAGTGAATACAACTTCAGGGATCGTTTCAGTACATCCAAATGAACAAAACAGACAAGGTTAGTTACAGGAAAAAAAGATTACTTTTTGGATTCACAAAAAATGCTCTTCAAAGCCATTATTGTTCACACTAAAACAAAATCCATGGGTAGCACTTAAAAAACTGGAAGAGTAAAAATAATCTTAACGTTTTACGCAATCAATGGTAAATCAAGTTTCAAATAGCTACTATCATAGAAAAATGAGTTGAAACGCATTTTTGTAGTTTTCTTCACCCGCTCACTAGAACTCCTCATTACTAACCTCAAACCATACAACTGTCAACAAAATGTCTTCGTTCCCTAAGCTATTGACTGATACGACAAAATTTCTCGACCGCGTAGTCAACGCTTAGAAGGTAAGTACAGACGGGGCTACTAAATGTTGGCAACATATTGATACTATTGCTGGAAGATGTATCCAATCAACAATCAACAAGTTGACGATATACACTGCAACACCGGGCGGCATGGGATCGAAGACATTTTTTGTGACTGTTGCTTGTATCCCTGTTTTCCATTCCTCAATAAAATTTCATTAGGCAGGTTACAATAGATATTATTTGTGAATATTTTATTATTTTTAGTAGGTAGGTTATTATTAGGGACTTGATTTGTATGTATTTACATATTTTTCCTAAGCCTTGTACCCATTTCTTCAAAATATTATTTTACGTTTCTTAACATTTAAAACCAAATATAGAATTTTTTATTCACATAGGTACTTCAAAAAAAATATTTTGGTCCGCATAAGTATATACAGAATTTCTTAGGAACCAGATTTTGTAAATCTGACGAAATTACGGAAATTACCATCGTTCAAAAGTAGCTAAGACACCAAAATGTTGCTATTTAATAGAGCATAAAAAATGTGGAAATGCAAAAACAATAAAATCAAATCATGGTTTACTGATGATGTCATCATGGTTTACTGTTGGTTTCATCATGGTTTAATAAAATAAAATCATGGTTTACTGATGGTTTACATTTATATACATGTATGTTTTTCTGGTTTGAGCATTGAGCTGTACCAACGTGCACCGGTGATTCTGCACAACATACTTGGGGCCTCCTGATATCAAGACATCACTAGGGATATTGTACATATAAATGATGAAACAACTGGTGCTTATGATGGTGCCAACTGAAAATATTAATGTTTAGAAGGCACTCGTTATGGAATACTGTATCGATCTTCGAAACCAACATCAATGGAAAATTATCCGCATTCTCTTCTAATTGTTACCTGAATAAAATGATGTGCAACCAACTCTCGAAATCCAAGTGCCTGCAATACATGCAATCCGCAATGGGAGAGTTTCGAAAGTACGTAATTTCTACTGTATGCAATTTCAGCAGTCATTTGTTCCAGTGTCTTGAACAAAATGAACCTGTAGCCAACAACCTATTACTATTATTAAGGAGCGCTCTAGAAAGTTAGGCAAATCCTTCACGGCCACAAGAAGATTGGGATTAGATTGGCCGCCTGAGGCCATTCATTGTTGCAACAGTCACCTTATCGTGTTAAAATGATAGTCCATGTAAAGAAGCACTTGGAGCAGTGTTATCCTTGAAGCAGTGGTAGGGAACCACTTGCAATCAATTTTCAAGTCGAACTTGACGTAGATACTACAAGACGATAGTATCGTCGATGGGACTAATCTTGGCAATTGGTAAAAGTAATTCCTAGATCAGCGGTGGGCAACGTTATTGGAATTGGGGAAAAAACCAAAACCGCCAAAAAGTCAAATGAAAAGAACACTACGTGACCTACCTTAACAGTTTTTTCGTGACACTCGTAATTTTTTTCAAGTTCTGAAACACCCCACCCTTTCTGAATTCTGTGCCCTTCTATTTAGGTACCTACTTTTGGTTTATTATTCTGTGAATAATAAACCTATGTATTCGCTCAGCAAAAAATTTTTATAACACCAAAAACTTTTTCTTTTCCGTTTCAAGGTGCGTAGATTCCAAAAATGCAATGTCCGTCCGCCGTCCGCCGTACGCCGTCCGCCGTATCACGTGTACAAGCTTCATTTTCGGTCCAAAAAAATCGTTCCTTCGCACACATGCTCCATTTGGGCCCTAGTTGTGTCCCTAAACTTTTCAGCCCGATCGGAATATACTCAGGGGTGTTATGAGTGAAAATGTGTGTAAAAATAGGTACTTTTTGCGTTTTAGCAACATGTTGGTAACATGAGCTTTTGAGGTATCGTTTTTCATGTTTTTGGGGACGAGAAGACCGAATATGAAGTCGATTTTGACCAAAGAATAGAAAATTGAGGTTCTACCAGATGTTCAGCTCCCGAAATTGATTTTTTATGAGTCAAAAACCTGGGAAATCGTCTGAAATCACCATCAATTTGTATAATAACACTAGAAAAAGTGTCAACAGGTGGATCAAGACGATTAAATGGCACTACCAATGATCAGAGATAATTTATTAAAAAAAAAAAAAATAAATAAATAAAATAAAATAAAGCCTTATGAAATAAATTAATGCTTATTCGTGTTTTGTGGCCCAAAATTGATGGAAACCACCAGAGATAG
The DNA here is from genome assembly GCA_954871275.1 of Leptopterna dolabrata. Classification (NCBI taxonomy): domain Eukaryota; kingdom Metazoa; phylum Arthropoda; class Insecta; order Hemiptera; family Miridae; genus Leptopterna; species Leptopterna dolabrata. The sequence goes on from OX940980.1 coordinate 12,649,672, forward strand.
CTATTTCAATTATTTTATATGACAGAAACAATAAATAAACAGCCAACATCTCTGTAGGTATGTCCAATAGAATAATAAACCCATGTGACAAGGATTTTCTTAGTTACCATGAAACGAAATTCATGAAATTCGGGTTATAGGTTCCGTTCGGGGTCTAGTTGGTCCTCGAAGCTTGACGTTACTGTCAGTCATCTCTGGGGTTCAAAACAGGGGTTGAAATTTTCAGAACGCCGTAGCTCGAAAACTTTTGATAGAAGGGTATGGTTTTTTTTACGTTATTAAATTTGTCTTGAGCTGAACAATTTTTGAGACCGCCCCGAGCATTGCACGTCCAGCCGTTCGTGTGCACCAAAAAGCTTCGTCAACACGATCGTGAATCAAACGGTATAAACCCGGCCCAGATAAACATCACTAGGGAGCACCTGATTATAATCAAGGATGGCTGTATGAAGTCGAGTTGGTCGTTCAGTAGAGTCAATATGCGGGTCCTGGCGCATTCCTGTTTGAACATGCTCGTCAGTCTAACCAGCTGCTGGGGGCCTTAGCGGGTGGCACCACCCCCTCAACCCACCCTTACCAACCCCCTCACCCGCCCATTACCAACCCCCTCGACCACCCCTTAACCCCCCTTATCACCCCTCACACCTCCCTTATCACCCCCTCACCCCCCTCCCCCTCACTCCCTCACTCACCCCTCACTCCCCTCGCCGCTCACTCACCTCACCCCCCCCCACTCCCCCTCATCCCCTCACTCCCCCCTCGCCCATACCCTCATCCACCCCATTACCCCCCCCCCCCTGGACGTTGTCCTATCGCCCCCTGCCGCCTACAACCGCCCCCTGCCGCCTCCAGACCTCCACCCACCCCGCCACCTGCCACCTCCAGGCCTCCACCCACTCCGCCCCAGCCGCCTCCAGACCTCAGACCCTCCTCCAACCTCTCCGACCACAAACCTTCACCCATCATCCCCCCCCCCTCCCATCATCCATCAACCTCCTACCACCCTCCCCCCCCCCCCCCGCCTCATCCCCTCGCCATCGCCACCCTCACCGCCTCTCACACCACCACCCCCCTCACCCATCACCTCAACCTTTATTATGAATGCCTACCAACTTAATTGTACCTATCAAATAATCATTATGACGTCACCCCACCCCACCCCTCCCCTACCACCATCTTGGAATTTCTGGAAAACCGTTTTGACTATGAATACCTACCTACTTAATTTTATCAGTTAACCATAATGACGACCCCTTTCCACCATCTTGGAATTTCAGGAATTCCGTTTTGATTATGAATACCTACCTACTTAATTCTATCAGGTAAGTATAATAAAGTACCTCGGAATTTCTGGAAATACGGTTTGACCATGAATACACCTACCTACCTACTTGACACTCAAAACAGCGGACTTATTATAATACCCACATACTTATGTAAATATCAGGGTGAATGTTTGAAATTTTGATACCCAGACATAATGAACAGTCATTATTCTACACTCTTTTAGAACGTAAGCCTATCATGGTTTGTGAACATCCTGTTTGAACTTGGGTACCTACCACTGGATCATCCTAGGGGGGCTTGATGACGTCACCTAACAACCAACTCCAGACCCCTCCTCGTCCATGCTAAAAGCATTATGAACAAGAAGGAAAAAAAGAAAGGAAATAATAAATAAACGAACCGAGGATCAGGGATCTACAACCCCATATAAAGTGGTGATGATTCACTTCCAGTGAACACACCAGAATCATATGAATCCAAAACCCATTTCTGAAGAACCCGACGACAGCAGACCTCCTGAGTCGGTGTCTGGAAAGTCTGCTGATAGGTTACTAAATAATGAGTTACTACTAAGAGAATATAATTATTGTATCTTCGTCATCGGTGTCCGGTGGGGTTACACTGCTCTCCAATGGGGAAATAATGTCTGGAGAACCCATGCGCATTCTTTTTGATGGTACTTCATCGTCACTGCTTTCCTCTTCTGAAGATGAGGTAATAACGATTAGACGGTCATCATCTGATTCTGAACATTTAGTTGAATGAAGAATTGTCTATGAATATCTGAAATATGCATTAATTTTTACAATAATAATTACCTATTATTATTACCAAGCTATATTTTCCCTAAATATTATATATATAACGGAGGACCTCGTCCATTTTATTTACCTACAGGATGAATACTTTTCCATACTTTCAAATTTAACCTTATTTACACAACTTACCAGTGGTGGGATTTTTGTAATATCTTGAAGACTTCATGAAACACTGGCTATATGAAGCCCCAGTATCGAACGTGAAGCACATCTTACTCCACAGAGAGACACTTTAAGCTCGTTGATGCCATTAAAGTTCTTCCATTCTGTACCCCGCCGGCTCGAGTGATGATGAAATACCGGGCCTCGGGCGATATGGGGTTCAGCGCGCCTATTTGAACGTGATCGCGTCCAACGTTACAGAAGCGAACAATACTGGATCGCGTCCACCCGCATACCAGAGACCTTATGTTTTGGCCTGTATTCCTCCAGCATAAATGTAGACATGTTTACTACTACCCTTCTAGACATGTGAGAACATAAACCTATACAACAACCTGTTTGATCAGCTCTGTATTATCATCACTTACAACCCACTTTCCAAATGGGCTACATTTAAAAATTAACAAGTACCTATTCCCCCGTAAGTGGATGGGGGTGGGTCCATTAAGCTGTCCAAGATAGTAGCTGATGGAAAAGCATGTCTCAGTGTCCCAAATGACGACAACCTGTTTCGCCATTTTAGCAAAGTTTGTCCCACGTCGTTCAATGAGGGCATCAAAATACCCCCCATCGCTATGATTCCCCACCTCCCTACACGACATTAAATTATTCTAAGCGAAATCACACTAAATGTAAAGAAGTTCGTGTGTCCCAAGAAGATCGTGGATAGGGAGTTGTATGACCACAGGAACATCCTAATGCTAGAAGAAGGGGATATTACGTAGGAAAAACGCGAGGAAAACCTCGGTTAGCGTTGAAGGAAAAAAATACGAGAGGCTACATCAGCAAGCTGTGGGATCCTCGGGACTCAGCCGTTTCATCCAAGTCGTTGCAGTCGATAGAATCGATTATCTTCACCATCCATTCTTTGAATTTCCATCAGGTACCTACCTATGCGTACTGTATACCTATACTTTGAAATAAATATACTTAGGTTAATATCCGCTAGAAGCCAGAGAGAAACCGATATTACCCTGAATGGAACCACTTTTGAATGTGTTAAGGAATTCAAGTACTTAGGTACGCTCTTGACCAATGAAAACAGAATAAGCGAGGACATCCAAAAGCGGATAGTCGCAGGAGGGAAGGCTTACTTTGCTTCTATAAAACTGTTCAGGTCCCGTCTCTTGTCCAGGAGAACCAAGCTTAAGCTCTATCGCTCCCTGATACGTCCTATAGTAACCTATGGTCGCGAAGCTTGGACGCTAACCACCAAAGACGAAAATGCTCTTCTAGTTTTCGAACGGAAAATTATGAGACGAATCTTCGGAGCCAGATGTATAAATGGAGTTTGGAAGATTCGTAACAACGCTGAACTAGATCAACTGATAGAGGGGGCGAATTTGGTGAGGTTCGTAAAGGCACAAAGACTAAGGTGGTTTGGTCATGTGCAACGGATGCCTGAAAACCGGATTCCTAAGAAGGTGATGAACCAATCATGGGCTGTAGCGCCAGAAGAAGAAGAAGAAGAAGAGGTTCCAATGTTTCAAATGTACTCGTATACCCACACCAAAATAGTAGTTTGAAACACATATCATCAATTTCGCAGTTACAAATTTTTCCTACTACCGCAGCCGCAGATACCTAGGTACTGTACAATCATCGTCATTGAGTCAGATGCAGAAGAAAGGATTTCAACACGAAAATTCACACATGTCAGTGAAAACATATCCTTAATAACTGTTCGCGAATATATATATATATATGATAACTAGTAGGTACCATTTGAAATGAGTTCATACAGATTTGTTGGCTATGGGGGCCCATACAACTACTAGGCACTTACAATAAAAATAAATAATAACTAAATAATTAAAGTAGGTACCTATACAATACAACATCCAGCACATCAGAACCCGGAATAATTGATATTTGAACCGATCATCTGCGGGATCAGTCAGGCACGTCACTGGAGTCGTTCTCGCCAAAAAGATCCGAACATTTATGAAGGTGCAGTCGATAGCATCAATCATCTTCCCCATCCATCCTTTGAATTTCCATCAGGTACCTATGCGTACTGTATACCTTTACTTTGAAATAAATATACTTAGTCATCTCTTGCATACTTTGCTATCATAATACACGCAACAGACTGATTCCTTGGAAAATGGGGTCGCTAAAATTCACTTTTTACCCGTACTCAAGGATTGACACTCACTTTTTTCCCTTGTCACGTGGTACAGTGTCCAGTAAATTTGCTTTTATTTCTTTGATGAAGACCACTTCGATAGTGCTTGAAGATTCACCATTGAACACGAAGGGTAGTAGAGCCTTCCAGCTTTTTTTTTTTCAGAATCGAGCAAGGATTTTCCAACGATGAATCGTCTAGCGCAGTTAATTTGGGACAATGAAATTGAGCCAAATCATCCAAATATGAGGGAGTAACTCTCTTAGTAACCTGTAGAAATTCAGGTATTTTATCGTATTACCATCTTCCCATGCCAAGTCGTTGATTTCCTTGCGACACTTTCTTGATTGTATGGTGTCTCCTCCTCTGTAGAGGGTTGTTGGAGGTAGGCAAAACGAAATGTTTTAGGAGAAGAACGTGCAATTTGTGATCGTAGCATTCAAGAAATCGTTAACTTGCCTGGATGCTACACAGATTTATGGTTACCTGTATAAATTACCTTTGTGTGACTACAGGATTAGGAGTTTCGAGGTAGGAGGGAGGGATTAATGGTTAACACACCAGTACCGTTGCACGTTCTATCGACCCTGTGCCTTCGATTTCATCTAACGAATCCTGATTGGACTCACCTGTACTTACGAGGAGATAAAACAAACTATTCAAAGAGGATGCGAACCACTGCAGGGAGAATTTTACATTTTGTTGATTATGGTTCGATACTTACGAACCCTATAATGAATACTGCTAAATGTTAACTTGAGATGGAAGATAAATATTGTCGAAAAGCTGCATAAACCTAAACGATGTCGTTATCACAGGTAGGTGACTTACTTAACTAAGAATTATTATGATAGAGGGTTCCAAATATATTTTATTGACAGTAATTCATGTTGGATCGAAAAAGCAAGGGCAAATACCCTTGAAGAAAAAAAAAAAAACTTGACAAAGATGTTAGCATCAGTTTTCCGAGTCAGCAAACTTGTAGAGTACCCAAGAAATCTACTTGTCGATTGTGGGAAGGAGTTGTACAACAGCTTTGACTGTAGCGCCCACACAGAGCTTCAGTTGTGGAGATCGAACAGTGGATGTAGACAGAATTTATTGTACGAGGTAACAGAAGGTGGGTAAAATTAATACCTACCTACCTATGCTTCTTGATCGCTACAATCATCGGATCCATGGTTCAGCAGGTATGAAGCCTGCTCATTTGGAGAAGAGGGGAGGTATTAGACAAGGGATACCTATTTCATTGTGGGCCAACGAACTTATTTGCATGATATGTATATCGTACGACACCAACCAAGTACCTATGACTCGATATAACGAGCTTAGATGCATTATTTCACCAAATAATACATTTTATTTTTTTCGTAATAAACGTTCTCGCATGAATTTACGTAGCGTGTTCATGAAATCTATTAAAGAATATTTGAGGAGGAGGATTCTATGCCACAATTCAACAAGCCATAGTTTGTTCCTAGAACAACAAACTTTTCGAGTTCGTTCCCCAAGTGGTTCGATGATCTCGCTCACATACCAAAAGTGGACTGCCCACGCTAGCTGGAAGTCATCTGGATTTGGGGAGGATTACGATCTATTTTCCTGCCTGATAGCGAAATGCAGGGAGAGACCGGAGAAGCTGTACAAAGACTGTCTCCTTGGGGTAGACAATTCCATTCCACATGACATTAAGTCCTTCTGGAACTATTTCAACTATAGAGAGGGTGGAAATAGCTTCCCTAACTGCATGTTGTTGGACGACGTTCGTGCTTCTGAGCCCGAGTCCGTAGCTGGGCTTTTTGCTGCGTATTTTTCCTCAGTCTTTGAACCCTCAGCTGTGAGTGTACCCTCCTATCTCCTCGGATTACGGAGGATGGGCTCGCTCGTGGTCTCGCTGTGTTCCTACCATCCTGCTGAAGCAATGTTCACCTTGTTTAACGTCTCCCCCAACACTCGCCTCCAACGAATCGCTTGACACTGCACATTTCCCCTCTAAATGGAAAACCTCCTTTATGACACTCATTCACGAGGGTGGTGACAAGACCCTCATCAACCACTATCGTCCTGTTTGCTCTTTATCCACAGTACCGATGCTGTTGGAAAAGCTTGTCGTTGAGCAACTCTCCCTCGAGTTCTCTTCGCTCATGGCACTCGAGCAGCACGGGCTCCTTCGCGGTCGTTCAACTACCACTAACTTATTAGAGTTTCAGGATTTCATCGTGGACGGCTTTCAGCAGGGTCTCCAGACCTATGTTATCTCGACGGATTACACCAAGGCATTTGATAAGTTGTACCATCTCCACCTTCTGTAACTACTGAATTCCCTGGGTGTCCATGGAACTTTCCTGGGAGTGGATGCAGAGCTACCTGTGTGGGCCGTCCGCTTATCGTTCGTGTCCCGGGGTGCTGTATCCTCTCCAATCCTTGAATCTTGTGGGATCCCACAGGGGCAGCCATCTGGGGAACTTTCTGCTTTTAATAGTATGGTTTGGATCTCTGAACCTCGTATACTTTTTGTTGATGACCTGAAGAATTTCTGTCGGGTCGCGTCTTCGTCGGACTTTGGGGCTTTGCAGAGGGCGGTGGGTCGGCTGGAAGAGTGGTGCGACTCAAATCACCTATACTTGAATTCCTGCCAAATGCTCGGTGGTTTCCTTCCATGGCGGGACAAGGCGGCGGTCTCCAACTATATTCTCGGTGGTGCTCTCCTCTGCGAAAGTCGGATGATATGATGGACTTGGGAGTGCTCTGCAATGGTCGGCAGAGCTTTTCCCAGCTCATCGAGGAGGTTGCGAGTAGAGCCATGTGCACTCTCGGTTTCCTGAAAAGGAATACTAGAAAGTTCACGAGTATTCCCACTATAGTCATGCTGTATAAGGCACTGGTTCTCCCGATCCTCGAATATGCGTCAATTGTCTGGTCACCCGTGTATGCTGTGCACAAATACCGCCTTGAAAGAGTGCAAAACAAGTTCCTACACTATGTGGCTTTCAAGTTAGGTCCCCCCGTCAGCCGATGTTGATTACGATTTTTCGCGGCAGAAGTGTCATTTGGATAGGTACCCTCGAAAGGAGGAGATGCTCGGCAGATCTCGCACTGCTCCACAGGATCTTGAACAACACCACTGACTGCCCGCCGCTTCTCTCGAAATGTTATATTTCTGCTCCTCGCATCACCTCACGCTCACCGATATTGTTCCACGTCCCTTTATCCGCTACCAACTATGTGAAGAGCCAACCCGTTCGTAGGCTCCCTCGGACTGCCAATTTATTTCTCACCATTAACCCCGAATTCGACTTCTTCCATTCCTCACTTTCTTCCATAAAGACTTCGTTATCTTCCTCCCCCATCAGTCATTCATGAAATTTTTTAGTTTTTTAAAATTATTTACTTACATTAGTATATTTTTCACTCCTCTTGAATGTTGTAATGTAATTGGGTTCGCCCGTGAAATAAATAAACAAATAAATATTTTCTTAACCGCCGCCTTCTTAACGCCTATAGCTTTTTTTTTTTTAATTGAGCGGCTTCCATATATTGGAGTCCTTATAATGTGGCACGCAGGCCACCATCTATTTGATAGGGATACCTACAACCCTGCCTCACCCTTCAATACTTCAATTTCCCAACTGCTTTCTTATTCGCAAGAGAAAATGAAGAGATGATCCCTAGGAGAGTAGTTGCTGAAATCAATCACGTTAACTACCTACTGGAATTGTCGTATATTGCACTCGTAGACGACGGTGTCAGGAATTTTTACTCTAGGATGAACGCATCCGTAACCATACAGCACAACTCTACCTTATGTCTACCACCAAGAGAGGGACGAAGTACTATCATACTCGTATAATAAATGGTGCATGCAGGATTTCGACAATTCTAGTATAACGCATCCGACATAGGTGGGCATATCGAACATGCCTTTTTCCCGGTTCATGAGAACCCCTGCCAAATTTTCATCGAAGATACATCTAGGGTTGAAATTTGGTCTGTTAACCAGTTTCATACAGAGTCAGTGGTTACCATTTGAAATCTTTGAACTTGGGCTTGTTCATCACGGATCGCCCCAAGACGGAGTTGCAGGCTAATTTGTAGTAATCTTTATAAAATTCCGCAACTGATCGAGCTCTCAGCTGGGTATTGTACTACATATAAGGACCAAATAGAGACCTGCAAATGTTTGTATATGCAGATCATTATCCTTAGTTCACAATAGCGTCATTGTAATAAATTATTATTTGAATGAGGGTGGGACAACTTATATCTCTCAGTAAATACTCAATATCTGCGTAAATCATAAGGGGACATTAGTCACATATTATGTTGTTGTATATATATTTTTTTAATTTAACTATTTGGTTCGTTTCGGAAGTTGATAACGGATAGGAGGAAAAATGATACAGATTCATGTTCTTTAAGCCTCTCTTTCGCTGGCTTGCCCATACACTCACTCTGATATTTCTTGAAGTACTACATCAAATTCACTAGCGTGCACGTGCACATTGAGTTGATTACTGACTAACATACTTAAATTTGATATAAACCAATAATGACGGTTTTCACCACCTTTCAAGTACAGCAGATTGAAATGTAAAACGCATTGGGCTGTATGATACCTACCTAAAACAGGGCGTAGCATATTATATCCAAAGTATATAGATTTACACTAAGATTGTTTCTCTTTTCAAAGACCGTCATACGGGCTTACCGGAACTTTAAGGTAGGTAAAATAGATGTTATGTACAAAGTCTTTCCGACGGTGTCACTGGCTCTCGCTTTAGTCCAGAGGATTAACGCTAGATGGCATATGAATACCAAAACTGTATGGAGTGTAGTATGTCTAGATGTTTGATGATGTCTTGTTTTATACCAGTCATTTTCAACATAGAAAGAATCTGGGGTGTAAAATGCCAATACGATACTGTTGCATACCCACCTAGGTACTAATTTTGTTACTTTGATCTCGAAATCGGGAATATTTTTTTGAGATCACCTGGTTCGTCCACCCTTTCGTCGAATCTACGAGTGGAGCTAGCCTACGGGGAAAAAAGTTTACGAAATCATCCCACCCGAAGATGGAAGGACCAAATCTCCTGTATTAGTGGCGCACATTGAAATAGGTAGTACAGATTGAAATTCAACTTTTTTCATTCCCCTATGTATTATGTGGGTCATCAAAACCAAGCCATTTGAGCAGAACATTGCCATTTCTTCTTTTTAGTATTTTGGTATTTTTACTTCCTTATGGATCCGATGATTGTAGCGATCAAGAAGCATAGGTAGGTAGGTATTAATTTTACCCACCTTCTGTTACCTCGTACAATAAATTCTGTCTACATCCACTGTTCGATCTCCACAACTGAAGCTCTGTGTGGGCGCTACAGTCAAAGCTGTTGTACAACTCCTTCCCACAATCGACAAGTAGATTTCTTGGGTACTCTACAAGTTTGCTGACTCGGAAAACTGATGCTAACATCTTTGTCAAGTTTTTTTTTTTTCTTCAAGGGTATTTGCCCTTGCTTTTTCGATCCAACATGAATTACTGTCAATAAAATATATTTGGAACCCTCTATCATAATAATTCTTAGTTAAGTAAGTCACCTACCTGTGATAACGACATCGTTTAGGTTTATGCAGCTTTTCGACAATATTTATCTTCCATCTCAAGTTAACATTTAGCAGTATTCATTATAGGGTTCGTAAGTATCGAACCATAATCAACAAAATGTAAAATTCTCCCTGCAGTGGTTCGCATCCTCTTTGAATAGTTTGTTTTATCTCCTCGTAAGTACAGGTGAGTCCAATCAGGATTCGTTAGATGAAATCGAAGGCACAGGGTCGATAGAACGTGCAACGGTACTGGTGTGTTAACCATTAATCCCTCCCTCCTACCTCGAAACTCCTAATCCTGTAGTCACACAAAGGTAATTTATACAGGTAACCATAAATCTGTGTAGCATCCAGGCAAGTTAACGATTTCTTGAATGCTACGATCACAAATTGCACGTTCTTCTCCTAAAACATTTCGTTTTGCCTACCTCCAACAACCCTCTACAGAGGAGGAGACACCATACAATCAAGAAAGTGTCGCAAGGAAATCAACGACTTGGCATGGGAAGATGGTAATACGATAAAATACCTGAATTTCTACAGGTTACTAAGAGAGTTACTCCCTCATATTTGGATGATTTGGCTCAATTTCATTGTCCCAAATTAACTGCGCTAGACGATTCATCGTTGGAAAATCCTTGCTCGATTCTGAAAAAAAAAAAAGCTGGAAGGCTCTACTACCCTTCGTGTTCAATGGTGAATCTTCAAGCACTATCGAAGTGGTCTTCATCAAAGAAATAAAAGCAAATTTACTGGACACTGTACCACGTGACAAGGGAAAAAAGTGAGTGTCAATCCTTGAGTACGGGTAAAAAGTGAATTTTAGCGACCCCATTTTCCAAGGAATCAGTCTGTTGCGTGTATTATGATAGCAAAGTATGCAAGAGATGACTAAGTATATTTATTTCAAAGTAAAGGTATACAGTACGCATAGGTACCTGATGGAAATTCAAAGGATGGATGGGGAAGATGATTGATGCTATCGACTGCACCTTCATAAATGTTCGGATCTTTTTGGCGAGAACGACTCCAGTGACGTGCCTGACTGATCCCGCAGATGATCGGTTCAAATATCAATTATTCCGGGTTCTGATGTGCTGGATGTTGTATTGTATAGGTACCTACTTTAATTATTTAGTTATTATTTATTTTTATTGTAAGTGCCTAGTAGTTGTATGGGCCCCCATAGCCAACAAATCTGTATGAACTCATTTCAAATGGTACCTACTAGTTATCATATATATATATATATTCGCGAACAGTTATTAAGGATATGTTTTCACTGACATGTGTGAATTTTCGTGTTGAAATCCTTTCTTCTGCATCTGACTCAATGACGATGATTGTACAGTACCTAGGTATCTGCGGCTGCGGTAGTAGGAAAAATTTGTAACTGCGAAATTGATGATATGTGTTTCAAACTACTATTTTGGTGTGGGTATACGAGTACATTTGAAACATTGGAACCTCTTCTTCTTCTTCTTCTTCTGGCGCTACAGCCCATGATTGGTTCATCACCTTCTTAGGAATCCGGTTTTCAGGCATCCGTTGCACATGACCAAACCACCTTAGTCTTTGTGCCTTTACGAACCTCACCAAATTCGCCCCCTCTATCAGTTGATCTAGTTCAGCGTTGTTACGAATCTTCCAAACTCCATTTATACATCTGGCTCCGAAGATTCGTCTCATAATTTTCCGTTCGAAAACTAGAAGAGCATTTTCGTCTTTGGTGGTTAGCGTCCAAGCTTCGCGACCATAGGTTACTATAGGACGTATCAGGGAGCGATAGAGCTTAAGCTTGGTTCTCCTGGACAAGAGACGGGACCTGAACAGTTTTATAGAAGCAAAGTAAGCCTTCCCTCCTGCGACTATCCGCTTTTGGATGTCCTCGCTTATTCTGTTTTCATTGGTCAAGAGCGTACCTAAGTACTTGAATTCCTTAACACATTCAAAAGTGGTTCCATTCAGGGTAATATCGGTTTCTCTCTGGCTTCTAGCGGATATTAACCTAAGTATATTTATTTCAAAGTATAGGTATACAGTACGCATAGGTAGGTACCTGATGGAAATTCAAAGAATGGATGGTGAAGATAATCGATTCTATCGACTGCAACGACTTGGATGAAACGGCTGAGTCCCGAGGATCCCACAGCTTGCTGATGTAGCCTCTCGTATTTTTTTCCTTCAACGCTAACCGAGGTTTTCCTCGCGTTTTTCCTACGTAATATCCCCTTCTTCTAGCATTAGGATGTTCCTGTGGTCATACAACTCCCTATCCACGATCTTCTTGGGACACACGAACTTCTTTACATTTAGTGTGATTTCGCTTAGAATAATTTAATGTCGTGTAGGGAGGTGGGGAATCATAGCGATGGGGGGTATTTTGATGCCCTCATTGAACGACGTGGGACAAACTTTGCTAAAATGGCGAAACAGGTTGTCGTCATTTGGGACACTGAGACATGCTTTTCCATCAGCTACTATCTTGGACAGCTTAATGGACCCACCCCCATCCACTTACGGGGGAATAGGTACTTGTTAATTTTTAAATGTAGCCCATTTGGAAAGTGGGTTGTAAGTGATGATAATACAGAGCTGATCAAACAGGTTGTTGTATAGGTTTATGTTCTCACATGTCTAGAAGGGTAGTAGTAAACATGTCTACATTTATGCTGGAGGAATACAGGCCAAAACATAAGGTCTCTGGTATGCGGGTGGACGCGATCCAGTATTGTTCGCTTCTGTAACGTTGGACGCGATCACGTTCAAATAGGCGCGCTGAACCCCATATCGCCCGAGGCCCGGTATTTCATCATCACTCGAGCCGGCGGGGTACAGAATGGAAGAACTTTAATGGCATCAACGAGCTTAAAGTGTCTCTCTGTGGAGTAAGATGTGCTTCACGTTCGATACTGGGGCTTCATATAGCCAGTGTTTCATGAAGTCTTCAAGATATTACAAAAATCCCACCACTGGTAAGTTGTGTAAATAAGGTTAAATTTGAAAGTATGGAAAAGTATTCATCCTGTAGGTAAATAAAATGGACGAGGTCCTCCGTTATATATATAATATTTAGGGAAAATATAGCTTGGTAATAATAATAGGTAATTATTATTGTAAAAATTAATGCATATTTCAGATATTCATAGACAATTCTTCATTCAACTAAATGTTCAGAATCAGATGATGACCGTCTAATCGTTATTACCTCATCTTCAGAAGAGGAAAGCAGTGACGATGAAGTACCATCAAAAAGAATGCGCATGGGTTCTCCAGACATTATTTCCCCATTGGAGAGCAGTGTAACCCCACCGGACACCGATGACGAAGATACAATAATTATATTCTCTTAGTAGTAACTCATTATTTAGTAACCTATCAGCAGACTTTCCAGACACCGACTCAGGAGGTCTGCTGTCGTCGGGTTCTTCAGAAATGGGTTTTGGATTCATATGATTCTGGTGTGTTCACTGGAAGTGAATCATCACCACTTTATATGGGGTTGTAGATCCCTGATCCTCGGTTCGTTTATTTATTATTTCCTTTCTTTTTTTCCTTCTTGTTCATAATGCTTTTAGCATGGACGAGGAGGGGTCTGGAGTTGGTTGTTAGGTGACGTCATCAAGCCCCCCTAGGATGATCCAGTGGTAGGTACCCAAGTTCAAACAGGATGTTCACAAACCATGATAGGCTTACGTTCTAAAAGAGTGTAGAATAATGACTGTTCATTATGTCTGGGTATCAAAATTTCAAACATTCACCCTGATATTTACATAAGTATGTGGGTATTATAATAAGTCCGCTGTTTTGAGTGTCAAGTAGGTAGGTAGGTGTATTCATGGTCAAACCGTATTTCCAGAAATTCCGAGGTACTTTATTATACTTACCTGATAGAATTAAGTAGGTAGGTATTCATAATCAAAACGGAATTCCTGAAATTCCAAGATGGTGGAAAGGGGTCGTCATTATGGTTAACTGATAAAATTAAGTAGGTAGGTATTCATAGTCAAAACGGTTTTCCAGAAATTCCAAGATGGTGGTAGGGGAGGGGTGGGGTGGGGTGACGTCATAATGATTATTTGATAGGTACAATTAAGTTGGTAGGCATTCATAATAAAGGTTGAGGTGATGGGTGAGGGGGGTGGTGGTGTGAGAGGCGGTGAGGGTGGCGATGGCGAGGGGATGAGGCGGGGGGGGGGGAGGGTGGTAGGAGGTTGATGGATGATGGGAGGGGGGGGGGATGATGGGTGAAGGTTTGTGGTCGGAGAGGTTGGAGGAGGGTCTGAGGTCTGGAGGCGGCTGGGGCGGAGTGGGTGGAGGCCTGGAGGTGGCAGGTGGCGGGGTGGGTGGAGGTCTGGAGGCGGCAGGGGGCGGTTGTAGGCGGCAGGGGGCGATAGGACAACGTCCAGGGGGGGGGGGGGGGTAATGGGGTGGATGAGGGTATGGGCGAGGGGGGAGTGAGGGGATGAGGGGGAGTGGGGGGGGGGGGGGGGGGTGAGGTGAGTGAGCGGCGAGGGGAGTGAGGGGTGAGTGAGGGAGTGAGGGGGAGGGGGGTGAGGGGGTGATAAGGGAGGTGTGAGGGGTGATAAGGGGGGTTAAGGGGTGGTCGAGGGGGTTGGTAATGGGCGGGTGAGGGGGTTGGTAAGGGTGGGTTGAGGGGGTGGTGCCACCCGCTAAGGCCCCCAGCAGCTGGTTAGACTGACGAGCATGTTCAAACAGGAATGCGCCAGGACCCGCATATTGACTCTACTTCGTTCTGCGATATTATTTCATTTGATAAGTGATGGACTATTGGATTTTGTACGTAGGTACTTCTGAAACTTGAACAAATAACGTTGAAGTATTATTGATGGGTAAATTATTAGACAACGGCAAATTATTACACAACGGCAAATTATTACACAATGGTAAATTATTACACAACGATTCATCAACCAAGAAGGGGCTGGATTTTGTTGATAGGTACTTTTGCAACTTGAACAACCGTTGAAGCATTATTGATGGGCATGTTATTGCACAACGGTTCATTATACTTGACCACGAAGGTAGGTACTGACCACAGAAAACAGTGATCTACGCAGAAGGGGCATCTATTTCACTCCAAATCAACAAATTTCCTTCAGAACTTCATTATTTGCGTTTCTTTTTGCCATTCTACTTACTGCTTGTCATCGACAGAATTATTTTAGCAACATTTAACTCGTGATTTAGAAAGGTACCTAGTAGGTAACGAGTACGGGGTTAGGTACTAACCTACGGAGGGTCTGCGATCTACATAATATGTTTAGAATAGTACATAATTATTATATCATATAGACGGGTTATCTATACAGAGAGCTCTGATCTGCAACAGAAGGGTATTCTGTACAAAATAATAAACCTTTGTGCAGGGATTTGCAGCGTTTTTCCGTATATGATAATAATTATGTTCTTGGAACATTCATACTGTACGGAAGAATGGTCAGAATAAGCGCTAACAATGGCCATACAGGATCCGGCCGACTGGGTGCCTGGGTGCATAGGTACACGCATGATGTTGAACTCGTTTCAGTAGTCAGATGGTAACTGTCCAGCAAGCAGTGAAAATTTCATTTGAAAACGTTGATGACTAGCGGTTATTGTGGTATTTGAGTCTACAAATACTTCAGGACACAGGTTTTCCGCATCGCGAGGCATTTTTGCGCTTATCAGTTAAGCACGAACAACAAAAATCAGAAAACGTTCGATCCGGGCGTCCGTTCAGGTCGAACTGACAGGCCAGCCGGATCCCACTCACGTTCCGGCCGCCTTCCGACGGGTACCTCATCCGGCAAAATGAAAGGCCGGCCGGATCGTGTACGGCGTGTATGGCGAAGGAAAAGCGTGTATCAGTCCAGAAATCGCACCGTAAAGAGGAGTCCCGAATTCGTAGCAAAATGTCAAGGTTTTTGACGAAAGACACAAAATGGAACGCTTGCGCCGACAATCACCTCGAAACAAGCAGTAGGCTTCCGACCCTCCATATCATGTTGTTTCAATTGTTGATGGATTTTCAAAGTTTCACGAAAAAATTAGACAGTTTGAACAACACGGTAATTTTTTCAAAGCTGATAATTAACATAATCTGAATGTTTCCTATGGACGGACGGCAGATTTGAGATCATTGAGAGGGCCAGTGTCGTCTTTTGTTCAATTTATACGTCGATACTTTAGTTTAATGATAAATTCCAAATTTATCATTTTTTCATGAAATTCATAAATAGAACACCATCAATAGATTTTTATCTCCATATAACACAGTCTTCAATATTGTTTATGACATTCATTTTGAGCTTTGTCAATATCACGAACACAACGAAAAACTGACTAAATACCTCGAACCCATTGCTGTAGCTTGCTGAAAAAAGTGGTTGTTTATCAAGATAAACACTGTAAATTATTACACACCGGTTTATTATTTACCTGCATAGACTGCATTTACCGGCAATACCTACCCTCGACCCCCCTCACCACCAAGGAAAACTCTAAATCAAATCATTAATTATTTGTAGTTATTCATGTTTAGTAAATAACTAGCTGTGTTGCCCGTCGCTGACGGGTAGAACTCGGGGTGGGTCCATCTGACTTTGTTACCTCTCGCAGAAGTAAACCTCCTTATGTCCTTCCCTGGTCATAGAAACATTTAAATACGCGAGATGGGTTCGATCCATTGAGCCGTTTTCGAGAATTTAATTTTTTTATGTTTCGGCTTCCCTATAAACCCCCACCCCTATCCATCGGATCCGGAAGTAAACCCCCCTATGTCCTTCCCTGGTCATAGAAACATTCAAATACGCGAGATGGGTTCGATCCATTGAGCCGTTTTGGCGTGATTGAAAGACAAACAGACAAATAGACAAACAGACAGACACCACGATCACCTGTAAATTTAGTTATATGTATAGATAAACCGTTGTGTAATGGAACGCTGTGTCAGAAACCGCTGTGAAATAATATACCAGTATAGATGCCCCTTCTACGTAGATCAGTGTTTTCTGTGGTAAGTACCCTCGAACTCCCCCCAGGAAAGCCCTAAATCAAGTAGTAGAGCCATCCTGTGAATTATAGTTTCATACGAATGCGCGGGGAAGTTTGCGAATAAATTGATTGATTGAAATTCATTGCGGACCACCTTCTTCCAAAGATCTTATACCAATTTATTGCATTGTATTGCATGCAAACCATTGAAAACCATTGAATTCCAATACATTGATTGATTGATTGAAAACCAATTCCAATTGAAACCCGATTCCAAGTGAATTCCAATTCCAGTTAAAACCCAATTCCAATTTAAATACACGCAAACAAGTCTATTACTCCCCACAACAATCCCCAAGGGAAATTTGTGAATAAATTGATTGACTGACTTGAAATCCAACCATTGAAAACCATGACCCCCCCCCCCCCCCTCCCCAATATTGGTTTCCAGATTGCTGCGGCGTCCCTAGCAATGATATCTGGGCTGAAAGTATAAAATTTGATTCACCATCCTGTTGGCGAAGCCTGTCGGTGCAAACTTCAGGGCCTTACCGTGAACGAGCGGCTGGACGTGCAATGCTCCAGGCGGTCTAAAAGAACTCCCAAGCTCGAGAACTATTTAAAAACGTTAAAAAATTCGAGATAACGGCGTCCTGGAGATTTCAAACCCCATTTTTCACCCCTTAGAGATGACTGACATTAACGCAGAGTTTCGCGGACCAGCTAGACCCCAGATGGGACCTACAAACTAAATTTCATCAATTTTGGTACATGGGTAACTAAGGAAAGTGCGAAGTACCGCTTACGACGGACAGACAGAAATGTTTTTATTGCATTTTCGGATTCTACATACCTTGACACGGAAACCATAAAATTTTGAGGGGGAGGGGGGGGGGGTTACAAATTTTTATTTTTTTCATGCTCGATTCCAAAGGTACATTCTTGAAAATAATAAACCAAAAATAATACAAAATATTTACGTGGACAGCCTGCAATTTCGTTGCCACCATCCAACGAGGCGTACCCATGATTTTAATCCTTTATATTTTTTAATGGAATTCGATTCCATTCTAAATTTTGAGACCAAACGCACCCTCCTGCGATGGACTGCTATTTTTCTATGATTTTTTAAAGTTTCGACGAAAAGTGACCTCACACTGTGCAAGGGGGGAATGACGTCATTTGTCATCAAAACCTTGAGAGCTCACAGAAAAATAAGTAGGTATTCGTCGTAGAAGAGTGCGACTGATCTCAAAATTATTAGAATGGAACCTACTTTCATTTGAAAATATAAACAGAAGACATTCCATCAATATCCAACACCCTCTCATTACGTACAAAAGACCCTCCTCGTCCAGAGCAAATACGCACCCAACTCCTCCACACCATTTACCGACGAAATAAATTACCAAGCTGGATTTCGAAGATCTGAAAAGAAAACAATAAACTTTACATCTCGGCCCACCCTTTCCCATTTTTTCCGTCCTTAATAAACCAGTCTTATCTCTTAAAGGCCATTCATCTCCTTTATTCTTTCCTTTTCTTTTTTCCCCCGTTTGTTTTATGGAGATAAATGCGCTCACTCTCTTGGAAAAGGAGGTTAGGATACCGTTAAAAATGACCGTAAACTTCCGCATTCAAAGATATAAAAATTATTAGTCGTAAAAATATTGGAGTGAATTAGTCTTGGGGATGCGCGTTTCGGAAAAATTTGCATTATTTTTTCGGGGTTGGGCGTGATTCAATTTCGAATAATAGTAATAGGTTTGCATTATTCAAATTTTTGTGTTGTTGGGAGTTGGGGAGGTGGTCTTATCGCGACCATTTTGGTAAAAAGTATGCAAGCTAATCTAAATGGTCAAAACACTCTTCCAATGAATAATATGAATAAGTGTTGGAGTGATCTGAATGAGTTTTGGAGTATTTTACGGAGCGATAGAATATTCGGGATGTGTAGGAAGCAACAGCCAGATGAAAACTTTTGTTGTTTCTGCTTTTTGAAGAATTATGAAGTGCAACAACAAATCAGGTGGAGTGATTAATTTATAGTTTCGATTTTAAATTCATTCCAAACCCATTATTAAAGCATCTTGGGGTAAAATTGGTCGATAAATTCGACTACTTGTCCACTCTCATACATATCGACAGACGTCTAATTCAGGACCACACCACATTTAGTTTGTTAGAGGCGTAGATAATATGGTTTGTGAAATCGAGTTTCTTTTTCTGACAAGATTCTTGTCCGCAGGGAGAAAATAATTTGTTGGAATTTCTCGATAGAAAACGAATATGCAAGTAGATGCTGGGGTCCAGTACAAAGAAAAATAATGAAATGAGATCATGCGCCAGTTTCCAACTACCCTTCAAATTTAGACACCAGAAAGAGTTCTTTGAATTTAGAAATGTTTCCAGATGCGTAGATGAAACTTGAAGTTGGTTTAAATGCGATGAATTTAAACAGGGAGCACATGGGACCAACTCGTACCCAAAACATTTGAGCTCATTGAGACGGTTTTTCATGGGAATGGTCAAAGAACAAATATGTATAAAGGTTATCTATGCAGAAAATAAATAATCGGCGTTGAAGAAGAAGAAGAAAGCTTGTTTATTCAGTGATCAATTCAATACAATTTAATTACTAGAAAAAGAATATGATACAACAATGAACATTGCGCCCGTCTGTCGGAGGAACGTGAGATACCTACTATATTAATTTGTGAGAAACGATTTAAATGCACGGTAACAATAACATTATGGTAATCACTAGTATTCTGCTTTTATTAAATAATACATGTTCAAAAAGTGATGCATTAATGTCAATAAATTTTAAATTCAGACCCTGATTTCCTTCTTTTTTTTTTAAAGATACATTTTGGTGCGTAGCACTATTCAGTAGAAAAAGTATACAGCATGCGCAATATGTGGCATGATTCACAAGTTTTTAATATTTGTAGGGTAACTATCCATTAATATTATCCTTAATCGGCAAGAACTACTAATTTATTTTTGTTTATTTTCAATAGCACGGGCGGAAGCCCAATTACAATAGATGATTAATGCATTATGAGTCTCTAGCGTAAATACTCGTACGTTTAATGAAAACATTGATTCATAAATTGATTAGAAGAATAGAAAAATACTTATTGCGTTAAACTGATCGTTCATAATTAATGAGACAAGCAAATAACCAAAATAAATAATGATATAATAATAATATGTAGGTAAGCAAAAAGTATTTTGATAAAAAATAATACGTCGGCAAGCAATATAATAGAACCTGTACGAGAATGGAGTAAATATACATACATATTCCAGATAGAAGCAGAATGGGATAGAAGATAGGTACATCGTAATTGCCAGTTTACAGTCAAGTCAAAGATGGTAGCTATGTTTGAATAATCTATGGAACAAATGACACTTCATAACACAATCACACACCCCTATAAATAATTTTAAAAAATACCTTATGATTTATATAAGGTATTATCATTTATATAATACCTAAGCAATGTTCATACTATATAAAGACTGTGGTAACAGCCATATTTATGTAGATAAGAGATAAAACATACCAATAAACCAACCAGTCAATAAGCCCTACAGGCCGATTTATGACCCTTGGCTTCCCGATCCCCTTCCTTCCACCGGCCGCTGGATCTTTTACTTGGTTCGGAGATCCCGATGAACGTCGTCAAACCAACGATTTCTGGGACGATCCCTTCTTCATCACGACTCCATTCGGGCTCTCAATATTCCCCTTGGTCCAGCATCCGCTGGCATTCTGTCTACAAGACCCATCCACCGTATTCGACCTGCCCTGATACCCCTTACAATAACTTCGTTTTCTAGGACTTCAACTACTTCTCGATTTCTTCTCTTACGCCATCCAGCTCCCTCACTAATTGCTCCATATATCCGTCCGATGATCCTTCGCTCGAAAACCCTCAATTTTTTTTCGATATCGGCTTGCATAGTCCAGATTTCAGAGCCATAGCAGACGACAGGGCGAACTAGGTTTGGTACAACCTCATCTTGGTGGAACTTGAGATGAGAAGGCTGGTGAAGAGCTCTATGTTGGCAAAGACATATGTACACGGTAAACTATACATACACGTAATAGCAAGATCATTTTATCCATGTCAAAAAATGGCAACAGTAGCAACGCTGATCATCCATAAACTATACCTATTATGGAGACTTTTTATTTGTCTGAAATGGTCTTCTATA
This sequence comes from Leptopterna dolabrata, assembly GCA_954871275.1. Lineage (NCBI taxonomy): Eukaryota > Metazoa > Arthropoda > Insecta > Hemiptera > Miridae > Leptopterna > Leptopterna dolabrata. Next base: position 12,670,900 of record OX940980.1, read on the forward strand.
ATGAATCTGTAGGTGAAATTGTGAGATTCGATACTTTCTTCCTGATGGGGTCCAAATTGTCCTGGCCGTAGCTCGAAGTGCTGCTTGTGGTCAGTTCATTGATAGTCAAGTCATTGGTCATTGGTATCAATTAGATAGGTATTATTGCACTTGGTATGTATGCACTTCAATTACGATTTTATTGAAGCCATTCACATTGTCCGTGTGGAGTTCTCTTTTCGGCCGTCTGATGTGTAGGAGGAGGCCGCTGATGAATTGGTTGGGGTTTGTTGAAGCTTTTCTGTCCATAATACTATGGTTACTGATACGATGCTATCCAGGTGTCGTGAACTGTCGGGATTTCGAAGTCTTTCTGAAGTTCTTCGGTTCTCATGTACCACGGGGCGCTGGTGATTATTCTGAGGACCCGATTTTGTTGAACTTGGATTCTGTTTATTTGCGTTTTAGCAGCAGAGCACAGAATTCGACTTTCATACAGCCAAATAGGTCTGATAAGGACTTCATACATTCACAGTTCGAGACGTAGCGATACTTCAGTGAGAGGGATTTAGCTGTCGAGATCGCTAACGGATCTTTTACACAAATGAAGTGATACCTATCCACCATGTCATTCGTCGTTATTTCCTTCTACATTTCCATGCATGTGCCGAACCATGCCAACTTCCGCTAGATCCTACCACTGAGGAGGTTCAGTATGCCTTGCTCGCTCAATCGGCCAGAACCCAGATAGCGGAACCGAAACTCTAAATTTCACCAACCAGCGAATCACCCATAAAGGGTATCTTGGGTTCTGCAGCAGCACATCTGCCTGTAAAATGCCCATGTCCAGCTTCCTATTTAAACAGCCGCTTCAGCTTTGGGCACTGAGTACCCTGGCAATCATGTTCTCCCTCTACGACCTTGTAACAAAATCCAAGATATCGTCCATCTTCCGGCGCCACTCTGTCAATTCATCAGCGCTGCTCCAAAAATCTCAACCGTTCAACTGCTGTTGAAGAATTTGAAGAGTTTTCTATTATGCAGGACAGGAATTCAGTTGAACAAAATTAAACTAGTGCAGGCACGCCTCCGGTATTTTCCCTCTTCTGGAACAACGACGTTAAGGAAAACAGCCTAGAAATATAAGCCTGTATGATAAGGATACGCCTGCAAGTAATCCTCCACCTCTCCGAAAACTTTGTCAACTCCTACAATAAATATCAGCGTCGTATTATACGCCGGTGCTGGCAAAAAGTGATTACCCTAATGCCGACGCTTGTTTCGTATTACTCAGCCATCGGTTTTACGAGCTCCTCCTGGAGGTTGGAAGGGAATCGTGGGGTGGTTTCGAAGCTGATGCCCCTTTGGGGTTCCTTCAAGTAAATCCCAAGCTCGAGGCAGTTCGCGAAGGTAATACCCGACTTTGATGACATTGTTCAATTACCATAAAAACCTTTAGGTTATGAGCCTCTTAGAGATTTCCCCCGCTCGCCGTTTTCATCAGATATCTTTAAGATTATAACCCGGAGTGAGGACTTACGTTTAGGCTGGAAGAAGGGCTTTCTTATTATTTGAGCCCCCACCAACATTTCTCATCGCTTCTTCAGACCTTTCTCACAGTATAATAACATGAAGTGCGGATTTAAAAAGAGGGTTAATATTCAAATAAATAGCTTATTGGTTCCTATGTAATCTTCTAATAGTTAATGGGTTGCTGAACAAAGAGGGCTGAGCTGTAGATAGACGATTTATTTGTCCAAAAATATTATTTATCCTAGGATCTTCTTTTTGTTACCTAATTATTTTATATAACAGACCTTTGAAATCGTCCAAAGCGACAACCACACCCTGAAATTATTGATTGGTTCCAAGTTTCAAGATTATGCAGAATCCAACAATCAAATTTAAAAAAGTTCCAATCATGCAGCTATAAGAGCGAATTTTCAAACAAATAATCGTACTACTGTTTAAAAAGATTATGTATATAGCGAAAAACCATAACACTCGTAAAATTATATAATTTTTCGTGATTTTAGCCATTTTTGCCGATTTTTGACCCTTATAAAGTGTCAAAAACTGACCCACTTTTTTTAAGAAAAATTTTTATCGTCGAATTAGTCCCTCCGTCGTGAACCACCATCCGACACACCGTCAGGTGAATTAATATTGATTTGGTACCAATTTTTGAACCCCAAAAATCCAAATTTGAACCCTATTCTGTATGAAAAACAAGTGAAATGGTATTTTGATGTCTTTACTCACCCTTCCGTACCACTTTCAGTAATTTTGTACCAACTTTTCGCAATTTTAGCCGCTTATACCGATTTTTGACCCTCAAATTTGACCCTTAGAATTTTTGAAAATTGCTCACCGTCGAACCATCCTTTTGTTTGGTAATACGAACATTTTGGCGAAATTTGGAATTTTTATCATGCACCCACGGTCACATATCATCCTGAATGGCACACAAAGCAAATTGCCAAACCTCGTCTTCATTACATAACCATAAATTATACAAAAATTCTGTATCATTTAGGTGGTTGAAGTCTTGAAATAATGTACATTAAATTACTAGTTGTGATGAATTTAGAATTTCATCACGGTGGCGTGAGGAAAGGAAAGGCGCAGGCGGCGGTAATCCACCGATCATCTACGCCCGGTTAAGGGGAGATAGAGGTGAGTGTAGGAATTTGCCCAGGCGGCGGTAATCCACCGATCATCTAGGTTTGAGAGAGGAGGTGCTTGTCTAGGCGGCGGTAGTCCACCGATCATCTAGACAAGAAGGAGAAGGTATTCTCAGGCGGCGGTAATCCACCGATCATCTGAGAGGGGGAGCAAGGTAGAGGAGAGAAGAGAGAGAGCTAGTTAGAGGAAGTGTCGAATGAAGCTGGAGCTCCAGGATCCAGGGTTTTATAGGGACTGGAGGCCTCTCCCTCCAACTCCCTGTAGGGAGTTGGTGGTGGGGCCCCAGGTTGTGTACCCTGGGTTCTGTCGCCCGTATCCCCACTCATATCTTTATTTGCGGAAAGTAAGTTTGGCGTTAGAATGTTGGTGAGAACTTAAATATTAGAGGAGTGTTCCCGGGAGGGACTCACGACAGAGGTCCCCCCAGTTTGAACCAAGATTCGTGGAGCTGAAGGCGCAAGGTGACAGGAGCTGAGGGCTATAGCAAACATAAGTGGGGCTGAAGGCCAAAGACGAGGAAGAGACTGAAATTCGTGGGGCTGAAGGCGGAAGGTGAGAAGGGCTGAAGGCGCAAGGTGACAGGGGCTGAGGGCCAAGGCAAACATAAATGGGGGCGGAAGGCCAGGAGCAGGGTTGCCGGAGTTGAGGGGTGTTGGTGGCGGTGGGGGTTTGTCCCCTGCGAAAGCGACGCGGGTTGACATTTTGCCGTTCCGGGGTGGGGAAACGGTGGGGGGGTTGTCTGGAGGTGGGGTAGCGGTAGTTGGTGGGGAGAGGGTTTTGGCGGCGCCGTGAGGTGCGGCCGGCAGGTTGGTGGCCCTGATGGCGGGCGTGGAGGGGCCGTTCCTGGGTGGGGGAACGGTTGGTGGTGGGGTGAGGGGTTTGTCTGCACAGCTAGGCGCGGTTGGAGGGTAGGCGGCCGTGGCGGCGGCGTAGGAGGGGTAGTGTTGTTTGGGGGCGGCGCAGGGAGGCGCTGTCGTGGGGGAGGTGGAGGGGGTGCCGTTCCTGGGTGGGGGAACGGTTGGTGGTGGGGTGAGGGGTTTGGCGGCTTAGCTAGGCGCGGTTGGAGGGTTGGCGGCCGTGGCGGCGGCGTAGGAGGGGCAGTGTTGTTTGGGGGCCGCGCAGGGAGGCGCTGTCGTGGGGGAGGTGGAGGGGGTGCCGTTCCTGGGTGGGGGAACGGTGTGTGTCCGGGGACGGGGGTTGGTGGCGGCGCAGGGAGGTGCGGCCGTGGGGGAGGTTGGGGTTTTGCCGTTCCTGGGTGGGGGAACGGTGTGTGTTCGGGGACGGGGGTTGGTGGCGGCGCAGGGAGGCGCGGCCGTGGGGGAGGTGCAGGGATTGCCGTTCCTGGGTGGGGGAACGTTGTGCGTCCGGGGAAGGGGTTTGGTGGCGCAGCGAGTTGCTGGTGGGAGGTTGGCGGCCGTGGCGGCGGCATAGGAGGTGTAGGAGGCCTTGGTGGCGGTGGTGTAGTTGATGTGGGCGGGGGGGGAAGGGAGGTGGTCCCCCCGTTTTGGCGAGGAGGGGGGCACGCCGCGGGACGTCGAGGCGTGTTGTCGTGGAGGGGATGTGGTGCGGGGGTTGCGTATTTCGCCGACGCTGGCGGCGGCGGCGAGGTCGTGCACCGTGTCGGCTAGGCGGAGGAGGTGCACGTGACGTCGGCGGCGGCGTGTGCTGCGGCCGCAGCGGTGGTGGCGGCGGCATAGGAGGTGTACATGACGCCGGCGGCGGCGTGTGCTGCGGCCGCAGCGGTGGTGGCGGCGGCAGTGGAGGTTGATGCGGCGGAGCCAGGTGGTGAGAGGGTGGCGAACGGGTTGGCGAGTGCAGCCGTTGCGTCCGTTGTCGGAGCGGCGGGCGGCTGCAGCGTGGCTGGTCGTAGGAGCGGGGGCGATGGCGAGTTCGGGTCCATAGCTGGGGTCTGAAATTTGAAAACTCAAATTTAAAAATTTCAAAATCGAAATTCGCCAATTTCGGGAGCGGAGATGTGTGTGGTTGAGCGGAGATGTGAGAGCTGTGTGATCGCCGAGCGGTTGAGGGTGGGCCAAAATTGCGAAATTGAAACTGACTGTTTGACTGAATTTGAATTTAAAATTGGGGATACCGAACTGAACTTGACTGGGGTTGACGCATGAGGTGGGAAGGAAAAAGAAGGTTGGGTGAACGTCGGGGTCACCACTGTGATGAATTTAGAATTTCATCACGGTGGCGTGAGGAAAGGAAAGGCGCAGGCGGCGGTAATCCACCGATCATCTACGCCCGGTTAAGGGGAGATAGAGGTGAGTGTAGGAATTTGCCCAGGCGGCGGTAATCCACCGATCATCTAGGTTTGAGAGAGGAGGTGCTTGTCTAGGCGGCGGTAGTCCACCGATCATCTAGACAAGAAGGAGAAGGTATTCTCAGGTGGCGGTAATCCACCGATCATCTGAGAGGGGGAGCAAGGTAGAGGAGAGAAGAGAGAGAGCTAGTTAGAGGAAGTGTCGAATGAAGCTGGAGCTCCAGGATCCAGGGTTTTATAGGGACTGGAGGCCTCTCCCTCCAACTCCCTGTAGGGAGTTGGTGGTGGGGCCCCAGGTTGTGTACCCGTGGTTCTGTCGCCCGTATCCCCACTCATATCTTTATTTGCGGAAAGTAAGTTTGGCGTTAGAATGTTGGTGAGAACTTAAATATTAGAGGAGTGTTCCCGGGAGGGACTCACGACACTAGTGTTTATGCATAAAGTACATCATCCCTCACCCAATATTTTGTGCAGTTATGCGAGTGAGAATGATTCAGTGTTTGCGGATACAGAGGTGGACAGACGGAATCAAATTTGTTCAGAAACGTCTAAAGCGCCACAAACGTCGGCAGGGAATTTTCATTCTGAAAGACAAGAAAAATTCCTCCTAAAAATTAACCATAGACTCGGAAGCAAAAGAAAAAAACGCTGCAAATCCCTGCACAACGGTTTATTATTTTGTATAGAATACCCTTGTGTTACAGATCACAGCTCTATGTATAGATAACCCGTCTATATAATATGATATGTACTATTCTATACATATTATGTAGATCGTAGACCCTCCGTAGGTTAGTACCTAACCCCGTACTCGTTACTAGGTACCTACCTAAATCACGAGTTAAATGTTGCTAAAATAGTTCTGCCGATGACAAACAGTACCTAACAAAAAGAAACACACATAATGAAGTTCTGAAAAGAAATTGTTGATGAGGAGTGAAAAAAGGTGCAAAAGTACCTACCAACAAACTCCAGCCCCTTCTACGTAGATGGTATAATGAACCGTTGTGTAATAATTTACCGTTGAGTAATGATTTACCGTAGTAATAATTTACCCATCAATAATACTTCACCGTTTGTTCAAGTTTCACTACCTACCAACAAACTCCAAAAGAGCCATCATTTTTCAAATTAAATAATATCACAGAACAACCAGCGAGTCAGAGCTCGAGCGGTCAACATCTCAGTGTCGTTTATCCCTGTAGTTTATCGCTGTCTGTTTCGTGTCGTTATCGCTGTCTGTTTATAAGTCCGATTACCGATAAGGCCGATCTCAACTGCCTATCTGTCATCTGTCCGATGGGGTCCAACTCGCCAGGTATGCCACTCAAACGTCCTCGAATAGAACCATTCCCTACGACATCTTTCGTGACTCCAAATCCATTCGATCCATTGTCTACATTGAACACGAACAATGAACCCCCAGAACAAGAAATGGAAGATGAAACTACACCAACTAACGCAAATAATACAGAGAAGAAATGTCCACCAATCTATATTTATAACATTGCAAACATCAACACATTCCTCACTGATATGAAAAATCTAAACCCGGGAACATACACACATCGCACAACTGGAAACTCTGTCAAACTTCAGATGGATTCTATTGAAGGATACAGAAAGACAGTCGATTTTCTGGAAAAAAATAAGGCAGAGTTCCATACCTACCAAGTAAAGGAAACCCGAGCATTCCGCGTGGTAATAAGAGGCCTTCATCACACGACTGACACTAAGCTAGTTATAGATGAACTGAAAACTTTGGGCTATGAGCCCACCCAAATGACATTGGCACTTCACCCAGTCACTAAAGTCCCAATGCCACTGTTCTTCCTTGATCTGAAGCCAAATTCGAAAAACTCTGAGATATACAATGTAACTCGATTGTATAATGCAATAATTAAGATCGAACCTCCGAAACCAAAAAGATCAGTCATTCAGTGTACGAAGTGCCAGTCCTATGGACACTCAAAAAACTATTGTTTTCGCCAACCAAAATGTGTGAAATGTGACGGACAACATGGTACTACAAACTGTAATAAACCAGGGGGAACTCAACCCATCTGCACAAACTGTAAAGGCAACCATACTGCCAACTACAAAGGCTGTCCAGTTCACCTATCTTTACAAAACAACCGACCTAAGCCTATAATAAAAACTCAAACCTATCAGCCAACGAACTTCAACTCGAACAATAACACCCTGCCTCACCATAGCAATTCAGAAACAAACCACGCGAAACCCCGTACCTACTCTCATGCGTTACGAAAACCACCTCAAAATGATGAGAAAACCAACAATGAACCGACCATTAAAATGTTATGTGGGAAAATTGACCAGCTCATCAGCCTTATTCAGCCCTTGTTTTCAATGCTCACTGAGCTATTACCCAAACTCCTGAAATGAACACTCTGTCCCCTAAAAATCTAAACATTGTCACATGGAATTGCCGCGGTCTAAATAATAAATATCACGAATTGGAACTGTTCATAAGGCAAACAGGTGTAGATATCATGCTGCTCACGGAAACAAAACTGGAGCCAGAACTACACTTCTTCTTACCGGGCTATAAATGCTACCGAGCCGATCACCCATCTAATGAGCGTAAAGGAGGATCAGCCGTCGTTATAAAAAGAAATATCACACATGATGAGTTGATTCCAATTCGCGAGGATGATGCACAAGTAGCAAGAATCAACCTGATGATCCATGGGCACAAGTGCCAGATAGGAGCCTTTTACTCCGCCCCCGACCGAGATAACCATAGGCTGTTGATGAGCACAATATGGGGAATCGTTCATGAAATGGGTCAAAAATTCCTACTTGGGGGGGACTTCAATGCGAAGCACCCCCAGTGGGGTTCAGCAACTACAAATCCACGTGGAAGGATGATGCACGACGCCGTATTGCAACTGGGAATGCATGTACTACATCCAGTAGAACCTACACACTACCCCGACAACCCAAATCACGCTCCAGACATTCTTGATTTCTTCATGGAGAAGGGCCTAAGCAACTTACTTACAACCGTCAGTGTTCTACATTCACTTTCATCAGACCACTACCCAGTATTAACATCAATCTCGTGCTCCATAACAACAAAAAAACCAAATGAAAATCTCATCAAGTACCCTTTTGACTGGAAATTATACTCGGAAACCCTTGATAGAGAAACGAACCTATCACTCCCACTGAAAACGCCAAGAGATATTGATGCAGCCGTCAGTCATATCACTCATATAATTCATCATGCGGCAGGGCTGGCGAATGATACTTATAATTCCTCACACAATTACCAAACTCCACGTCAACATTCGACCTACACTCCAACTCATATCAAAAATCTCCTCGAAGTGAAAAAAAGAGCCAGATCGCTATGGGAGACAACTAAATACCCAGAGTACAAACAAGCGTATAACAGAGCCACGGCCGATCTAAAAAAAGCACTTATTGAACTTCATGCAGAAGAAAAGCACAACTCACTGATTTCACTAGATGCCCAAGATGGCTCATTGTGGCGTAAAGCAAAACTTCTAGTGAAGCAACCTGCGTCAACTCCACCTCTCAAAGTGAACAATACCTGGTATTCAACCCCAGAAGAAAAGGCCACAATATTTGCTGAAAATCTAGTTGAACAGTTTACGCCAAATCCGAGTGAATTACCCCTTTTCCACGAACAGGTAATTGATGAAATAACACAGCCGCTCCTACTGACTCGCTTTGAAGAATTCTTTAGGCCAGCCCAAGTGAAAAATGCTATCCAGCGATCGCCCACCAAAAAGTCACCAGGAACTGATAAGGTCACTCAACCCTTGCTGAAAAATATACCGAGAAAAACGTTGGTACTTCTCACACAAATTTACAACGCCATCCTCCGAACCACCTACTTCCCGTCAAAGTGGAAACATGCCCAAATTATAATGATCCTCAAACCCCAAAAAAATCCACGAGACCCCAAAAGCTATAGACCCATCAGCCTGATATCAATCTTCTCGAAAATCTTTGAACGCCTTATGCTAAGCAAATTGATGCCACACCTCATTGATGCCCTTCCAACATTTCAATTCGGTTTCCGCAAATCTCATTCCTGCCAACAACAGCTTCACAGACTCATAGAGGAAATCCTAGACACTTTTGAAAAACAAGAAATCTGCCAAGGAATTTTTCTCGATACCGAAAAGGCCTTCGACCGGGTGTGGCACCCAGGGCTACTACATAAATTGAAAACGCTCTTACCAGACACCTACTATCGGATTATTCAATCATTTATTAGTAGCCGCACATTTCATGTGAAATGTGATAATGCAACGTCGGCTAGCAAACACATAATCTCATCAGTGCCTCAAGGAAGCGTATGGGGGCCGATACTCTACCTTATATATGTCTCCGATATTCCTATTTCACCCAACACGACAATGGCCATGTTCGCGGATGACCAAACTATATTATCACGGGCTAGCTGCGGCGTCGAGGCTTCCAGAAACCTCCAGGAACACATCGCTATGGTCGAAGATTGGAATAAGAAATGGCGAACAACTATGAATACACAAAAATCCAGTACAGTCACGTTTACGTACAAAAGAAATTACCATGTCGACCCCATTACTCTAAACAACGATGTAGTCCCACAAAATCAGGCCGTCAAATATCTTGGGATCAAGATCGACAAAAAATTAACGTTTAGAGATCACATCGGGGAACTGGTCAAGAGATTGAGAACTCGCACCAACCTCCTAAAACCGCTGATCTCATCGAAATCCCCACTAACCATGAGCAATAAAAGGCTCATATACCTCGTAATGATAAGACCGATATGGCAGTACGGATGCTCAATATGGGGCTCAGCAAGTGCATCACAAATAAAACGGGTACAAGTACAGCAAAACCGAGCGTTACGCCTGATCACAAATGCCGAGTGGTATGTAAGGAATTCAGTTATTCACCGCGACTTGGACATCCCTGAAGTAAAAGAGGTAATCTCACAAACATTCAAACGCCAGTTCGAAATGCTCTCCTTCCACCCGAATCCGACATTCCATGGATTCAGCGAACGCTTACCGGCCCAGCAAACTGGCAGACGGCTCAAGAGAAGAAGACCAGTGGATCTTCTTGAGTAGCAGTAAACCAACTCGAAATGCCAACTTGAACAGTAATCCTCCAGTTAAGAGTTACATCATTTATTCTATAAATTATTACTATATGTATTTCTTAGTAGCCTAAATGTATTAACAGTACAATAACTTAGTAACACAAAAAAAAAAAAAAAATTTACAAGGACTACCACTGGGTAGAAACCTTGACCCACGTGCCATTGTACCTAGTACGGATAAAATATCGTAATGATCTCAATTGTAAAGTAATGAAATTACTAAAAGTTATCAATAAAGTTAAAAAAAAAAAAAAAAAAAAAAAAAAAAAAAAACAGAACAACCAACTCGACTTCATACTCCGCCAATATAATCAGGTGATCCCTACCAATGATTTTATCTCCGCCAAATTTCCTATTGTGGGCGCGTCTCTGGTTACGAGATTTGGTTTGAATTGTATACAATTTCATTCACACTGGAGTCGAAAATGCCTGTCGGTGCAAACTTTGGGGCCTTACTGTGAACGAACGGCTGGACGTACGATGCTCCGGATGGTCTTAAAAAACTCGCAAGTTCATGAACTATTTAAAACCGTAAAAATATTTACGTAAAAAAATTGTATAGGCGTTTTGAAAATTTCAACCCCTATTTTGAACCCCTTAGAGATGACTCACAGTAACGTCGAGCTTCGAGGACCAACTAGACGCCGAACGGAACCTATAACCCGAATTTCATCAATTTTTTTTCATGGTAACTAAGAAAAGTGGCCCGTACGGCGTACGGTGTACGGCGTACGGCGTACGGCGGACAGACAGAAATATTTTTATTGCAGTTTTGGATTCTACATACCTTGAAACGTAAACCATCAAATTTTGAGGGGGGGTAAGAATTTTGTTTTTCATGCTCGATTCCAATGGTTCATTATTGAAAATAATAAACCAAAAACCTTCCGCTTCCGCCCTCCGCGAAGCCGTTTAACACATTCTAGGGAAGTCTCTGTTTCTTGTGAATCTGAAAACATTTTGAGTTTGACGATACTGTTTGAGACCACCCGGAGCTTGGTAAGGTCAGTCAATCGTTGACAATGTATTATTAAGAGCTAGAAGTTTGAACCGAAAAAACAAGCATCAAATTTTTGGAGAGTTTTCATGGAATCACTACGGAGCCAGTTCCCAACTACCGCCTGCATTTAGTTATTAAGTACAGATATATCCCAGAGGAACCTTTCAGTCGCGTTTTGATGAATTTCATGGATCACCGACTGGACTTACCCGTACCTACTCTCAATATTCAATCTCACCTATAGTTTTCTTTCGTATGGTTTGCTGAGAATAATAATTAGGTATTCTTAAACTGTAGTCTTTGAAATCAATGCCCAATTTAGATTATTTTGGCTTTATAATTTTCAATAATGAACCTCTGGGATCGTACATGTAAAAAATAGATCAACCCCCCCCCCCCCCCCCCTCAAAATTTGATGGTTTCCGTTTCAAGGTACGTTGAATCCAAAACGGAACAAAAAAAATTTATATTCGTCCGTTTCAGGCCGTTCTTAGGAGAAGCTTGGCGTTACTGTCGGTCAACTAAGGGGTGAAAAATGTAGACTGAAATTTGCAGAACGCCGTAGCTCGAAAACTTTCAACAGTATGGGTGTTTATGATGCAGGCATTTAAATTGATTCCGAACATGAGAATTTTTTGAGACCACCTGGGATATTGTAGGTAAGTCCAGCCGTTCGATCACAGTCAGGCCCTGAAGTTAACACCTAAAAGCTTCGTCGACATGAGTGTGAATCATACGGTATATGTGCTCGCAGATGTATACCGCACGCAGGATTTCCTCAAATCGAATCCGATTTTGCAGAAACTGACAGGTTGGGCCCCAGATCATTCCGTGAATTACAGAACGATCGGATCAATGGTACGACCACTGCACATCCGCAACTACGAATCAGGTAGTCAATATCTTACGAATAAATGGCCTGTCTACGCTAAAACAGAAAACCGTGATCAACGCAGGAAGGCTATCTATACAGGATAATAGTCTAATAAGCCGTTGTGTTATAATTTGCAGCGTTTCAATCATATTATGAAGTAATGTTGTAGACCTTCCGCGTTCCAAGATATAAACACCCTAATGACATTACGGTAATTACTCGACAGGTCCAATAAAAATGTCAGTGAATCGATAAATACCCTCTCTCGCGATGCAATGGGTGCGTTTGTCACCGGAAAAATATAATTATCCATGTTCCTCTGATAATCTTTTATCGATTACACGCAACCCCTCATCATCCCGACGATTTGTACCTTTGTGTGTCATCAGCCGTAAAGTTCATAATTCTAACTGGTATTCCAATTTTGTTCATTAATCTTACAGTGTTCTTCTTAACAATAACTGATTATTCATAATTCGTCTGCGTTACCTATCTAACCAGTCGAAAACTTGAACTTGGGCTGAATGAAATAGGTATTAGGTACACAATCATGTTTCATAGATATTCAAGAATTTTGAGCAATGCCTGTTTTCAATAAGAAAATATTATCTAGGTACTTAATGTCTAATCTAATTGTTTATGAATTTTTATGTTAAAGCAAAGCAACGAGCGCGGGTGGATGTTTCTTGTGTTTCCTACCGAAATTCAAGGTCACGGTTTATGCGATCCTTGAATTGTCTGTTCCCTTTCCATCATTGCCTAGTTAACTGGAAATGGTTCTACGTTACTTATGATTTCTCCTTCAACTCCTTCCAATCCCTTGAAGGCTTGAAGATTTATAAGTTGTTCCCGAATAAATGAAATAAGCAAATATTGATAAATTTAATTTGGTTTATTCAAATTCTATCAACTTTAAGGTTGGAGACGCTTAAAATAAAAATATTGTAGTAGGGAACATTTCAAGTTTTACGATGATGAAGCCATTTCAGTTCAATCCATTTAGCGTTGATAATGCCCCGATAGAGCTATCTATGATTGAATCGCCATAAACTTATAAGAAATTTTCTAAAGTCAACGTCAACTGAGTCATCTTTCTATCTATTCGCCTCCCATCAGAGACTTTTTACTGCTTCCCGCTATCTCGCATCATCGATTCCGGAACCGAACTACTTCTGAAAATCATAAAACATTATCGAAAACCACCCTCGTCCTGCCTCTATTCTGGTCCGGTCTCTTTTTTTATATGAAAAAGGACATATAAGCCTAGACGAGGCCCATATGCTGGTTTCAATGGGAATCTTTAAAAAAGGGTACGACGTAAAACTGGTATAAAATTTTATCGGGAAGCGTAGGAAGAAGGAAATCAGCGTTGTAAATCGGCGGGTAATAGGGGGCGCTAGTAACTCGGACGTAACCCCCAAGAAGATGTATAAATTGACGAAGTTTTTTATCTTATCTGGAAGCTGTAAAACAATATGGGGGTCGTTGAATTTAACCTGAAGTGCGAACAAGTTTTAGGGGTAAATCCACTCGGTGAACACAGGGTTTCGGGGTGCTACCCCCGCTTTATAGGAAATGCATAATACGGAGTCCTTGAAGGGACCAACAAAAATCGTTGAAAGTCAACGGGGGAAGAGAGGGGATTTTCTATTCTGGAAATCCAAATTTGCATAGGCTGCGAAGAGTTATGTTTATGTGATGAATTACAGTTTTTAGAAAATATGTACTTAAATAATTCTAATATAGTTTTAATATTGTACAGGTGATTGTGAAGGGTGGCTTTCGCAATATGACCTTCTATTAATTTTTATTATTGTTCCTCTTGCAATGAGTTTTGTACTACCACAATAATCAAACGAGTAATAGTGATAATATAATTAGCAAACAGTATTATAAAACACTTTGAATCTCAGCCACAACTCCGTGGGCCGAGGTGACTCACGTAGTAAGCTCAACTTTAAACTGCTGATTTCATCGTGCAGCTAGAATTTATTAATTCATCGTTTACACGTACAGCACCTTACCACAACCATTTTCACTGGTTATAATAACATTTACCCTTCTGCAGTTAGTGCTCTCTCCTTCAGTCGCTCAGAAAACATTTCCAAATTCAAATTTTAGAAGCCTAGCATTATGCAGCATTAGCAGAACGAACATCCAGTCGAAGAATGTTAAGAACTCATTTCGAAACGTAATATCATATCCTACCTAGATAACACCGATTATTTGCCAGTGATGCAGACGGACGATCTAATCGGGAAGACATTGACGAACATAATCGTACTATTCCACGGATTCAAGAGGCAACTTGGCCTAGGTATTCAAATTTTTATACACTTCCTCCATCCCATGACTGAATTTGAAATTTAAATCTCCACTAATCACACCAAATTTCCTTGACCGATATAAAAAACGGTGCAAATTACTACACAATGGTTTGTTATTTAGGTACCTGTATAGATGTCCCTTCTGCGTAGATCACTGTTTTCTGTGGTCAATACCTACCCTCGAGCTCCCCCCCAGGAAAGCTCTAAATCGAATCATTAATCATTTGTAGTTATTCATGAAGCATAAGGTAAATAATAAACCGTTGTGTAATAAAACGTAGCGTAAGAAACCGTTGTGTAATAATTTACCCGTATGCCCCTTCTGAGTAGGTCACTGTTTTCTGTGGTCAATACCTACCCTCGAGCTCCCCCCAGGAAAGCCCTAAATCAAGTAGTGGAGCCGGCCCAGGAATTACAGTTCCATAAAAATGCGCGGGGAAGTTTGTGAATAAATTGACTGATTGAAATTCATTGCGGACCATATTCTTCCAATGATCTTATGCCAATTTATTGCAGTGAATTGCATGCAATCCATTAAAAACCATTGAACCTCAACTGAATTCCAATAAATTGCTCCCAAGTTCAAGAACTATTTAAAAACGTAAAAAATTCGAGATAACCGTGTCCCAGAGATTTCAACCCCTATTTTTCAACCCTTAGAGATGACTAACAGTAACGCCCAGCTTCCGAGGACCAACTGGACCCCAAATGGGACCTACAACTAAATTTCATCAATTTGGTTCATGGTAACTAAGGAAAGTGCGAAGTACGGCGTACGGCGGATAGACAATTTTTTTTTTATTGCATTTTCGTATTCTACTAACGTCAAGGACGAAGTACCTACTACTGCTAATAAATTAATCAAGGTGAGAGTATGGCAGCAGAATCATGTCAACAACTGAAGTAAACAGGTTGAAAAGCAGAGTGGTCATGAAAAACAAAGATTTGTTCTGTTGCGCTGTTAGGTACATAGGAAAGTATGGTGAACTCTAATCGAGCATGCGCACCTCGATTATGAGACAAATTCACATAGGCTGGAGGGCGGTGGAATGATATCGACTGGGTACAAAGAGAAAATGAGAATGAACGTAGTCATAGGAACGCCAGCTTATCCTAAAACATGGGACGATCCATAAAGAAGAACTTGGATGTTTTTGCAAGCAGGTCCTCTAAAATCTTTACTTTAATTTGATTCATTCACCTCGTTCCCTGAGCTTTTCAAGCAGCAACAAATGTGATTAATTTCAACTGAGTTTCTCCTTCAACCAACCCACTTTCTACTGACAGCTCATCAACCGACCTACTTCAACTCTCTTCGATCGACAACGACATCGACAGGACAACGGCCGAACTTCCTACTGACACGTCATCTACAACGGAGACAGTCGACCACAAGACTGAAGATCGAACCTCAACGACAACACCCGGTGAACAGCCAAGTTGAGTGGACACACCTGAAATCTACCTCTGCATGTATTGGGAGTTTTGCTACTTTCCACATAGACGAGCTACCGGAAAATAAATCTTCATTTTATTAATTTACTCATCTTGTATTAATTCTACCTATCACTTTCCAGGTCCCTACATTTTATCGTCCAATTAAAGCCGGTGGGTGTACCTGGAGTATAAAACAATAATAAACCTTTAGTTTACCACAGTGTAAGTGGTTTGTTTTTACGCTAATTGTTTTATACCCTACACCAGGTATGTCAAACTCAAAGTTCCTCAAGGGCCAAATGGCTGCTTCTGAAAGGTTGTGTGGGCCGCAAGAAAATCACTAAACGGAATTATATCAACTTTCTATATTAGAAGTTTACAAGAAGTTTAACAGCAAAATGCAAGAAGAAAATAGGATCTTAACTAATATTTTTTCCCTGACAGTTGACATCTTCTTCGTTCCACCAAATTTTCCACATCGGGAACAATATTGTTTGCTGCGGCCACTCGGAGAGTCGAGCTTAGATGGCAGTCTGTAAGCCTGGACCTTTCTGGAGACTTATTTCGTTTCATAATGGAGAAGAGTTGTTCACATAGTTAGGTACTCCCAAACATAGAAATTGTTTCAGCCGCGAAATGCCGAATTTTCGGGAACCGATGATGAGGCAAAAATGTATAAAATGCGGGAGTGCCTATTTCAAGAAACTTGTGTTTCAGGGTTGAATCACACTGCATTTCACCTCCATTTGTAAATGAGAGGGCACTTTTCCCACGTCAGCGGAAAAGGGAGCAGAAAAAAGGGCAAAGTCATCTTCAGCACCTTTCACATCTTCAAACCTTCTGTCAAATTCTTTTTTCAACGATTCAATAGGTATAGAATATTTTTTTTTTAAAGAACAGGAGTGAACTCCCTTCTTTTACTTTTTCATGACATTGTAGGGTGGGCCGCATTGCACTGATTGCCAGCACCGACTCGTGGGCCGTACATTAACGTCTTGTGGGCCGCACGTTTGACATGCCTGCCCTACACCCATCGGACGTCTTATGATGTCTTACCACACAAGGTCAGTGGATAAACGTGATGAATATGACCAACGAAAGCGTTTACCGGATGAGATCTTGTCCACAGTTTTAAAAATACCTTGAATCATGCTGTCGTAGTTTCCAAATCGTAAACCGAAATAACAGATCAGAAGTGATGTTGTGCCACACAACATGACATACCATTTTCATGTAAATATGATTTGTGATGAATAACCGTATAATTGAAGCTTATATATAAGTAAAACGATTCTTATGGACCATTTTTGTGGCCGTGCGTTGGGTCGTCTCTCGATTTTTCACGGCAAGAAAGCTGAATAGGTGTCTAGAAAAAAATCGAACCTCACGAACGGCCTGACAGGATTTCTTTACAAAACTGATCCACGGTCACTTCCGCTCACGATTACGCTATTACTTTCACTGGCATCACATGCGTTCACAAGTGAAACTGCTCGTCAATTACGATGATATACGAGCAATCAGTACGATCCTAATAACAAGTCTTCACGAATAATAATAATAAGGATCACGCTCCAATGAGCTGACCCCAGCAATTCCCACAGTACCTATATTAGTCCATCAAACCAGAGCCAGTGAAACGTGCCATGTCACCCAAGAATCTTGCAACATGGTCAAATGAGGATATTTTCGGTCTAAGTAACTCACTTAAAATACCTAAAACAACCTATTCCTATTTTCATTGAATTTTTGTCATTGTTTTTCAACAATAAAAACCCAAATTTGAACATATTGTGCCAACAATAAACTTTCTTCGTTATTCAAAAATTGTTTATTGATTGAATTTACCAACTTTGTGCATGTGTACTGATTTCATAAAATGCATTCCAAGTTTTAGCAAGTTTTAACGGCAACAGGTTGATTTACTGATATGAAGGAGATGACTGATTATATACCTACCTCAAACCAACGCCATCTACCAAGCTGATACTTGCAAGTTAAATTTGGTAACATAAATTGTTGAGTTTTTTTGACACTGCACGAATGTTATGCAGATATGTGTACGTATAATTATTAACACCTTATTAAAAATCATAATGAATTATAGTTTTCTAAATTTTGTAGCAATACTATACACTCAAGTGACTGCGCAAAGAAGGTTCCTTAAAATCTGTGTATTTGACATAGACACAAACCTTTGTTTGTTTGTTTCATCACGGATGTTGTCTTCAAAATGAAAAGGACTTGGGCGTGGTTATTTTATCCCTATGCTTTAGATTGTCCCCCTTCCCATAATATTGAAAATAATCGGGTTCAGGAGCTCGGAGAGGGCTCAAATTCGGAGGATCCAGAGGGCATAGCCTAAATTAAGGGCATTGACCGTAACCGTTACGGTTGAGTGGTGGAGGGAAATTAAAAGATGATAATCGTTGCTAATATGTATGAATTACATCAACTGATTAGCAACCGTGTTTCTTGACTGGCCAACAATAATTTATAAATGCAAAACGAACACTACTCATCACTTGCAACTGGTATGGATTGCACATCCAATGGCACGGATGGTTAGATTCAAGTTTATGTAAATTCCCGAATTCATATGAAATAACTACCGGGGAAAATAATACGAACAACGTGCATTTTGAACACCATCTCATTTCTATTCGGCAACCACGCAAACAGAGTTCCCGCATCAATTGCCCACGATTTATCAACAATATCAATTTAATTGTTGACAATTTTCACAGTTGATCTCTTTCAAAAACAAAAAATGGCAATTGCTTTCTTTTGCGGTGAAAGAGATCGGGAGAGACAAACAACTTTTTGGTATTTTTATGTCCATTTTTATTGAGCCATTTTTCTGAAAGGAAAAGCACCCAGTAACAAAAGGAAGGGGGAAAAAACCCACCGACCTTATCCAAGTAGATCTTTATTTTTCAGAATAGAAGGGGGTGGGACTAGTGAAGGGAGGGGGAGACAATTAAATTTTTATGACATCTCGTAGTATAATAAGGAGTCGTGTGACTTACTCTGGGTAATACAGTTGGATTTACCTTCCGACAGTAAAACTCTTTTGATGGCCGGACATGGGGGATGTTTTCACGGATGGCATCGTTTCTGGTGGTAGGAAAAACTTACCCCCGATTTTGAAGGAGGGAAAAGGCCTCTTGGAATCACCTGATGTCTTTTACGACCCTCGACTTTTGAGGACTCAATCTATTCCGGATCCCTCCGGAGTACCTGGCAATGGAAAAATAAAACCTCCCATTCCTGAAGGGGTTTATGCCCTAAGTTTTTTCTTCTTTTTTCTGAAGAGAAGGGAGGAAAATTAAAGTCTTAAAAATGGCAATTTTCAGCGCATTTCCATTTAGGAAAGTTGATGACTTGAATACATCGCCGATGTTAATCATGACCAAGGGCTCGGTTGATTTTCAATAATTTCACCTCATCATCCCCTCGAATCACATCATTAAGGTTTTAAGATTCCACATTATAAAGGTAATGTGTCCTGCTAGTGATAACTTGTAGGACACCATGAAAGCCGTACTGCCCGTTTATCGCAGAAAGTATCACGAAAAACTATCTACTAGTTGTTCAATCAGTGGCACTATAATAATAGATTGAGAATGTCCATAACGCAGTGAAAAAAGTTGGAAATTGCCTGGAAATTACCAATATTTATCCATCATGTTTGCCAAAATTCGACCATTTATTTTTACTTGCCTTTTTCAACTGATTGGAGCAAGGGTTATTTATATTAGATACAGGATCCGAGATAACCTTGTAATAATTATAAATACAAGGTACCTAAATGTCGCAATGCTATCGCTATTTCGCTTGATCATCTTCAATAACATCGAACTTCTTAGAGAGAGAAGAATCTGACCCATATTTGTTGTTTTACGGTTTAGGATAGGTAGGTAGAATCCCCAACCCCAATAACTAATAATAATTTATATAAATATGAAGGTCTTGTATTCATTAACATTCATGAAGAGTGGACTTCTGTAAACGTAGGCTCCGTTTGGGCCAAGATGGTCCAGGCTACTTTTCATAACACTTGAGTTTTAGCGACTGAATACTGCATTTTAATCGACTCAGCATACAAAAATACATGGAACACGCCAATACGATTTATAGAATTGTGCAGGAACTGTACACTGAATCAAATCATAAAGCTGTAAGAATTTGGCGTACCTACTTATAGTTACCTAAGTTTCTGCTAGCATACCTAGTTAAAAATTACTATCCAAAGTGAACATTAGGTACATAAATATAAATATATCTACAAATCTGATCCGGATCAACGAGGATTTACAGTAGTTCTTATGTTGAATTTTTTTCACATTAGTTACGCAAGCCATGATCCAATCCAATACCTGGCGAGATATTTTTGGGAAGCAAGCTTGCTGCTAACTGTTGGTGACGCAAATAAAGAAGATGCCAGAAAATCCATTTTTAAGATGTCCCTCAGTAGTAACAGACGTCCTTATGTGTCTGCTACTGTTCAGATCTGGACAACACCCAGCCGAGAATGAAATGAACCACATTCAAATCCGTTTCAGACCATACAGAATCAAAATCCGTGAAGAAAAATACTCGGCGCTCCGCGCCTCGCCAGGGGGCAAGCCCCCTGGACCCCCGGATGCTCACTGCTTAGAGCCTACGGCTAAAATTCAAGAAACATGGAACTTGCTTTAGCCGCGTAGTTTACTACAACCAAGTGACAACCAAACAAGCGTCATTGTTTACTATCCATTTACAACATTCATTTATATAGTTATATTATGAAACTAGGATATAAATACCAAGAACAAATACGAAATACATTCGTGATAAATCAAGAGCTTTCCAACGAATGGTGAACGATTTCTGTGCGATTAAAATTGCGTAAGTTCCATTTCCCTACCAACGGCTCGGTTGTACGTGAAAATCATATATAAGAAAATTTCGTCACCCATCCGCGTCACCCATCCTTGTCACCCATTCCTCGTAACGTTTTTCGGTTAGATTAGTCCAGGGCTAAAGCATGTTCCATGCTAAAAGATGGGGTGTGTGTGTGTGTGTGTGCCAGAATCTTGCGTGCGCAGCCCGGGGTGCAATTCTGAACCGATTTGCGTGGTTCTTTTTTGTTCAACGCAGAAATCTGTCAACAGTTGCTCATATATATATATACTTCTAGATGACGAGTGAGAGTGCCAACACACCAGTACAATACACCAACGTAAGAGAAGTCCACTGTAATGAATGCATTGCTCTACGGGATATTTTGCCTTTACCCTAATTTTGGGAGTTCCCTCTACGAGTTCGGTTGTAAGAAATATAGCTGTGCTCGATTATGTTACTGGCATTACAACACTGGTGTCAGAAGTGTGATCGAGCATCCCGCACAACAATGTCAGACATTTTGTCGGCCACTGCTGCTAACTTATTCACATCGTCCGAGCTACAAGTCAAGACAGCTTGTGTCTCGGTTCGAAGTCTCCGAAGCCATAAGGTTTTCAAAATTGCGTCACTTACTCTACCGGCAAATATGTCGCGCATTTCCCTCAACAGCTGCGTCGGGCGCTCTGCCTCCGGGCTCGAGAACGCTCAGCAGCTTCCTGAGCTGTTTTTCTTCAGAGTCTGAGAACTACTGTTCTTCCAGGCGACGGCGTACGGTTTCTTAAACATATCCTGTGAAGGAGGATTAAGGGATATGTCGCTTACGTCGAATACGTAGGTAGATCACTGGAAATCGCGCCGACGAGTGTATGGTACTCGGTTGCGTCGGTGGTGATCCCTGCATTGTAGAATCGCGATTCAACTTGACGGAAACACAGCCGAGAGTTGGCTGACAAAAATAGTGGAACTTTGATAGCCACCTTGCCGATGCGTGGGAGCCTCGTGTTCTGGCGCTCCAGCGTCGTTTTGAGCCGGGAATGGTAAATTTTGATATACCATGGTAGAGAATTTTGTTAATTTTGATCACGTCGAGTCAACACTTTGAAGGCGTGTTGCTAACGGATTTTCTGGCGTCTTCTTGGCATCATCCAAGAAGGCTCGCTTCCCGGCAGTATGCTAAAAATGGAACAAATGCAGATAAGTTCCACAAAATAATAACTGGATGTTGTTACAAATTCATCGTAAGTTCATGCACCATGCTGTTCCCTCTTTGAAGGTGGGAAATTGTTTCTTTAAAGCCACACTGGTTAATTTACTGTTGGGCCCTGAATAATTAAAGTTTGCACGGACGAGGAAAGTGCTCATAATGGGCGTTCGTTAGGTGGTAATTTGAGGACATCAACTATTCACGTGGTCCTGAAGATGAATCTCTAAGTTTCCTTAGATGAATCTCTTCTTCCCCTCTTTTGATTGAGCCTTTACAAGACCTTGAGGACGAAGGGAGCATTAATTACCGCATCATCTTCCTCCGTGCTCGCTCGAGCGCTGTTGCAAAGGAATCGGTAAGTTGAGTGAGTTTTACTTGATTTCCACTCTTCTCAGCTCGTAGGGTGTGGTTTTGGGACAACAAGCGTCCTTAATTGAAATTTCTTGTCAAAAGATTTGACTGGAGGACGAACCATCTTAAACCTTTCTGGGAGGGGTTCTCCTGTAGATCGGACGTTAAAATCGGACAACATTCAATGGAACCAAAACTTCGATGACCACAACACGATGCAGTCGGGACATCCGTGTACGCCCAAGCCTCGTATTCAATGATATCATCAAAATCATGATTCTATCTGTGTGTATCGATTAAAATCACGAATTTTCATACATTTTTACACAATTTACATACATTCTGGGCTAGGATTGGTGAACCCGTCTACGTAGGCATAATAGTAGATGATATCCTCGTATATCCTGCGGTTCACTGAGCCGAATAGGAAGACGAGGTTTTGAAAAGCCCCTAAGAACGTGATCCCCCCGGTGGAAGGGACGTGACGAAGGGACCGTGTCTTATTAGCATAGAAATCGTGAATCACAAGAGCACCTGTGTCGACCATATGCTTCCAGAGCCAAGGGCGACTTTACAGCTTCGAGAACGACTGATTTACTACCGGCTGGACATCGCATTCGAAAGAGGGGATGTGCCCGCGTCTCGGTGCTTTCATTCCCCCCATTTATTTTTATAGTTATGTACCAAACACGCAACGGCTTAAATCACATTAAACGCGCGAATGACCCAAAGGAATGGAGTTCTGAATATCAAATGTTCAGTACCTAGAGCTTAACGGTATGACGCTGATAAGGGAAGAGTGGACTTTGGCTTAATGATAGTTTCCCTATTTTCTCTTCTCTACCATGAAGACCCATGAAGATGATTCAAATTTTCATTCAAATTCAAATTCCATTGGCGCAGAAACGTGAATTCATACGCTCGTAATTACAGGCAAACTCTCTTACAGAGCTCCCCAGCGGGGTTGATTCAAAATAGACATCATTGACCCTTCTCAAACAAGACTGACGGAGGCGTCTAGCCTAACCCATAATTATTGATTTTGCCCAGTGTTGGTTAGCTATTAACATTATTTGTTATTAACACTACTCAGTCTTTGACCTCTTCTTCTTCTTTGGCGTGACGGTCCATTACTGAACCTTAACCGTAACACCGCACCTGTACCGTCCTATAAATACAGCGTAAAGTATTCATGGTTTGTAGTCCTGCTTCTCGCATTTAACCCATTCCAGCTCGTTCTTTGACCTCTAGTTCATTATTTGCAAAGAAAATAATGTTTACTTTTCGTTTATGATGAATATCTCATTCTTTATGTCCTCTTTGCTTACAATAACGTAAACTGCGCGACAATCTACAGCAACAAACCATCCAAAACGTATCAACGATTAATAACCGTTACCCTTTCAACATAGGAAACGTGCAACGACTATGTCAGCTCAACCACTTCCGTAATTGCGCATACCGAGCTATGCGAACCAGACGATAATTATCCAGTGGAACGTGACGACGTAACAGAAGAAAACAATTATTTTCTCCAGGAACCCAACACCAACACCTTTCCGCTGTCGTTTATCCGTCATAAACCACGCGAAACCAGTCAGCTCCACGCTTATTCGGTCTCCCTGATGTTTCCGATATTTATAAACGTCATAACGGTAATGCCACCAATTAACTCCGTGCATATCGCCATTGAAAACTGCAACGACGGGTGCAGTTTTTATCAACGCTTCGGCCTACTGCAGTCGCCTTTACCGGTTTCTTCAATGTGAATATTGATGAGTGTACCGTTGCAATTATGTAGATGCACTTTATGCACTTCGCGAGGTTCATTGACATAAGTATCACCTTCCGCCAGAGGCTCTTACCGAGTTGACTCGCGATAATAAACGCTGAGGTTGATTATTTAGTTTCTCGCACTTTGATTTTTCTTACTCGGAAAGTTGGTCAGTTTTTTTCCAACTCATTGGTTGGTCAGTTTCCGTTTCAGGACACAAATAAAATTAATATTCTCACCGGTTCTTCAAAAATGCGCCTGATTTCGCACCACACATTCAAATCCTGGATACCTTAGAACTACTCGTAAGTGGATATATAAACTGTTTACTGAGCATTATTTAGAATATTGTAGTCGTAGTTCGTTCACTTTCAGTAGATTTTACTGGAAATCGTATTCTCTTCACTACTGTTTGCCACTCAACGGCAAAAAAAAATGAGGGCGAATGTCGCACCACAAGTCAGCACAGTCACTGCAAAAGGGCGAATATTACAATAAAGCCAAGTTTTTCTAGCACAACTTTACTCGTATTAACGATATAACTAATTCAAAAATGTGGAAAATTCAGTAAATCATATCGAATCTAGAACTAGCCATGCCAAGTGGGTGACTTTCTAATTCGCTAGAGGAGATTGCAATTTCCCTCAATTTTGATTTTGCTAAATTCGCCTCTAAGGGGTGAAAAAAAAATCATCAGTTTCGTTCAACAACAGAGGTTGTTTTTATCATCCTGTTATATTTCTGACTGCTTGCACGGAAGAGCTTCTTTGGGTTAGAATCATAAATCTAAGGGATATAATTATGGTCGTTTGAGTTTATTTTACCAACAATTCAGTTTTGTAACAGCAAAATTACTTGAACGATCGAGAGAAGCAAGCGTGCGCAGCTAGTTTATAGACTGCAATGTATCAGTGGTATCGACAGGTGAAGACTGTTCAACGGCCATGGGTTTACGTCCTGATTAGTTCCATTTCGACAAATTAACGACATCCCCAAAACGACAGCCTCCAGACGAAAAATAAGATTTATATTTATTGCGGCTCCCATCCAAAGTTGATTTATAAAGAATAAAACCCCGGTACGCGGGTGGGGGTCTGAAAGAACCCTTTTTCTTTTCCTATTGTGACGTGAAAAAACAACTTTGATGAGCGCAGACGGAATAAAAAATGGCAGAAGGTGGCTCGAAGGGAGGAAATCCACCCACAGCCCCAACCCTCGCCCGCCACACTTGTCAACTCAAGCATATTTCATATTCGGAACATTTATTATATTTTTGTTTTGTCCTCGGTCCTCTCAATCACGATGTGGAGAAAAATACAATGGAACGGAACGGTTTTTTTCGTCTTTTAGCCCGTGGCTTTACGTCCATCTACGGGCCCCGAAGCTTCAATCGTAAATTGAAATTTTACGGTTGACGTAACCTTCAATTCCAGAGATTCTTTCTTTTTTTTCAGTAGTGAATTTCCCACTCCCTACGTCTCTTTTACTTCCCTACGTCGATTATGGTTGTTTTGGGAAACACAAAGAAATGCAGTCATTTCCATGTATGACATGCAAATGGACCTACCGTATGAAGTCGGGCTCTTTTCTATTGCTTTTCCGGTGGAAAAAAAGAGCGACCCCTCCTTCACCCCGTCTGTTGTGAGAGAGGAGCCATTTCGATTTCACCATCCGCGGAATTACTTCGGCATCGAATTGATACGACGGAGGAGTTCAACTTTTATTAGGTTATAAATTCATGCAAATTCTCGTTTCCGGCAATCAAAATATTAGGGAAAATCAAATAAACCTTGCAGTTCCGATGATGTTAAAATTTTACTCGCTCCTCATATCAGAATAATTCTAGCAGGGTTTATTCATTCTAAGTTGTTGATTTCTAACTGTTCACTCGAGATAAAGAGCGACCTATTAGCTCCTTGAGAAGAGCGATCCTTTGGCTCCACGCCCTTGAGATGACAGACTAAAACCAACGCCCAGGCTATTACCGGATGATACGAGTCCTACCACATAGATCCCTTGAGCAAACAGATGATGTCCAAATACCTCGTCCCCAGCCCCTTCAACGTGGCCTCCTCTAATCCTAAATATTCAACACTGTCCCTCATCCTGATCCCAACTATGTATCTCTCAACGGTAAAACACAAATAATTACTGCCCCCTTGAGATGACAGACGACGGCAACAGGACAGATTTCACAGCGCTTTTCAACGTATCATTTTTCTAGCCTTTTCCACTTATTAGCTCATCAGAATTAGCTCGCTAGAGTAATCCTTAGTTACTTAGTCCTCGACGCTACAGCCCGTGTAGGACCCTGGCCTCCTCAACGACAGTTTTCCAATCGGCTGGATCCTGAGCTCTCAACCTCCACCTCGCTTGAGTAATCCTACTAAAATTCCTCTGCTGTTTTTTTTTTTTTTAATTTTATTTGAAATAACGAATAAATAAAACATTATCAATAATAACAAACAACCTTATTAAAGTCACCTTAGATGCGTAGGTGGTCAACGGCATGTTCGTTCCCCGCATGAAAACGGCCATGAACATTCGTACCCGGGAGTGGATGTTTGGTTCCCACTGTCTCATCAGATGGATGTACTTTCGTTTTCGTAATCCAAACCCGGCATCTGAGTAAACATGACCCGTAGCTGGTTGATTCACTTCACTTTCAACTCCACAATCACTCAGTATTTTTTAAGTAGGCGCAATGGACGGACCTAAAACAAGTTTTACTGAGGACGGATGTAAACGCGGAGGCACAGTAATTTCATTCGCCCTTCACTTTTAGCGAATTTTCAAAGAAAATGAAGCTATTGCAATGGCTTCGAAATTTAAATAATATAAATTTTTGGAAATTTTCTTCATAGAAATCCGTTTCAGACCATTCTAAAACGATTCCTGAAATTTAACACTTTTTTATATGTATATATATATATATGTGTCACTCCAGACGATAACTCTCGATAGAATTGAGATAAACAGCTC
Organism: Leptopterna dolabrata; assembly: GCA_954871275.1. NCBI lineage: Eukaryota > Metazoa > Arthropoda > Insecta > Hemiptera > Miridae > Leptopterna > Leptopterna dolabrata. Next base: position 12,697,815 of record OX940980.1, read on the forward strand.
AAATTTGCACAAAAAATCTATCTTGGCAATCGAAAGGCTAAGTTCGAAGATGGGCGAAATTGGCCTACTCTAAGGAGGGTTTTGGCGCATTTAAAGTGCGCAAAAATTACCCAAAAATCCCCAAAATGTTATTTTCCAACAAGTGACCCCTCATTTTAAAGGTTTTTGCACGCTGAACACGATGGTGGAATGGGATTTTAGATATCTTGATCCGTTCTCAAATTAGAGCATTTAAAGTGCGCAAAAATTACCCAAAAATCCCCAAAATGTTATTTTCTAACAAGTGACCCCTCATTTTAAAGGTTTTTGCACGCTGAACACGATGGTGAAATCGGATTTTAGATATCTAAATCCGTTCTTAAATTAGAGCATTTAAAGTGCGCAAAAATTACCCAAAACTAGGATAATCTTTAAACCCCCCCCACCCCCTTAGAGTGGTCAGATTGAAAAATGTGAGAAGTATTAATTGAAGACGAGAGTTCGAAGCAAAAAAGGGGGAGGCAAACGATTAGTACAACTCCTTGAATTTCCCATTTGACATATAATTGTTATGATACCTTCATAGATAGACAAGTACCGGCCCACGTATTACTAGAAGGAAGACGAAAGAAAAAATCTATTTCAAATTATTCAATTTAGGTACTAACAGTAGGAGGAAGAAGGTTAGGTAGGTATCTTATCAATTTATTATCAGTATCATACGAATATTTGATATTCAAAGGTAGGTAGGTACTTAACATGATAAAAATAATATCAATGAAGAAGGAAGGATCTACCTACCTAGTAGAGCAAATCTTGAACTGATTTTAGATACCAGGCCTGAAATCGTAGTCAAGAGGAAAGGCCATTCAGAAGGAACAAGGAATCTACTCATAACAAACGGTAGAATCAGGATGGACAAAACGTACAAATTAAAATAAATACGAAGAGAATATACATAGAAAACCAAATTTTAGACCGAAGTTTTCCTTTATTCAAAACCATAGCCATTAATTCGAATATTTCTTTGAAAATTCGCTCATTAAGTCATGCTGCATGACTGGTTTTTTTTCATTTATTTAGCTGGTTTTTGTGCAGGAACGAAAGGTCACACTTTGGGAACCAACTTTTATACTGGGTACAAATGTTCAAGAATTTTGTGGGCACGAACTTTCACATTCGCAACGAATGTTCATAAATTTTATGGGAACGAACTTTCATGAAAAACAGAAGGTGGGAATGAACTGACGGATGCCGGCGTAGATAGGTATAAGTCCTGGTCAAAATAAATTTTAAATCATAGTATAGGGGTTTCCAGTGGATAACAACTTCATTTTCTTTATGAATTAGAGGTTAGGCAGCTCCCCGGTACTCTGTGGTAATTTATTGAATTGCTTTAGTGGAATAAGGTGATATTGGCGCTGACTGTCTTGAAACAAGGTATCCCCTGCTGCACTGTCTAAGCGTTGTCTTGCCGGATTCCGCATTTCATTTGGCACGTGCGCACGAGTGTGTACCGAAGGTAAGAGAGGAACCTTGAAGAGGAGAGCATGGATGGCAAGCATGAGTGTGCGCCTCCGTACGTTACACGCAGTTCGTTCATAGATCAGAATTAACCTCTTCGCGGGGTTTCCCACGCCAGTTGCGTTGGTCGCTGATGTTCAGGATTTCCCAGTCTATTCCGAGTAGTAACTGCGAACGACATTTGGCTATGGGAGTTCCGCCAAACGCGTTCAGAGTAAAATACTCCACATCTCTTTACGCACGTAGACTCGTCAAAGGTCAAACTGGAAATATAACCAAATGATTCAGCATGAACTTGTTACAGTCACACTAAATCACTCGCTCGATTCCAAAGGTTCATTATTGAAAATAATAAACCAAAAGTGAGAAAAGGAAAACATATGGCCTCGGCTACTTCTGAAGGGCCGTGCCTAAAGAGTCCCGAAGTGAAAGGAAATTGATTGACATTTGCTGTTGTAAATTAAAGGAATCAATAGAAAGGAGGCAGTGATTGTGACCCAGGGGAGAAAGAACGGAAAGAACCAAAAGAGCCACCATCATTCTTCAAATGAAATAATATTAGAAACAACCAATTCGACTTCTTACAGCCATCCGTGATTATAATCAGGCTTTCCCTAGCAATGATATCTGGGCCGGATTTATACCGTTTGATTCACGATCATGTTGACGAAGCTTTTCGGTCTCAAAAAGCTGTTAGGTACAAACGAACGGCTGGTCTCAAAAAATTTGTTAGTTTGAGATCAATTTAAAAACGTTTAAAAAAAACTATACCCTTCCATTGAGTTTTAGAGCTACGGCGCTCTGATAATTTCAACCCACTATGTTTTACCCCTTAGAGATGGCTCAAATAATGCCGAGCTTCGAGGACCAACTAGACCCCAAGCGGGAACTATAAACCAAATTTCAATAATACTGGTTCATAGTAACTAAGGAAACTGCGAAGTAACGTGTATGGTGGACAGACAGAATTTTTGTATTCCATTTTCGGATTCTGCATACCTTGAAACGGGAACCATCAAATTGGGGGGGGGGGGGGGGGTTAATTTTTTTTTTAAATGCTCGATTCCAAAGGTTCATTATTGAAATAATAAATCAAAATGGTTAATTTGAAGAAATCACCGTATATGGGCACAACCGATAATTTAAAACACAGAAACGTATCTAGTTCTACTTTTACTGTAAATACACCGCGCTGGTTTCGGTGATCAAACCTTCGTCAGCAACAACCAATTTACATAGGAAGAGTTGAGCTTAATAAATCGTCCAGAAGTGGGAGGATTGTAATTTGCTCTTGAAGTGAAAGGCATTTGTGAATGGGAGGGGTCAAAGTGAAAGTGATCCACGAGGGGAGAAAGTACCAGTGGCGTAGCCAGGGGGGGGGGGGGGTTAGTGGGGGTCATAACCCCCCCATTGGCTCGAAAAGTTCATCACAAATGAAATTAAATCTTACGAATGATACCAATCACAAAAGTCACATACAAAAATAACAATAACAGATTAAACGTTAAATCAAACTAATTAAACAGTTAAATAATATTAAGTACGTTTATTTTATTAGTAACGATCTGTCCCAAAAATTTGATCCACTCTTTTTGACAAAAATGCTTATCGCAATAGTCCCTCACCGTCACCATCCCACGCTTCAGGTGAATTAATACTGATTTTAGCCCTTAATACCAATTGCTGATCCCCAAAAATCCTAATTATCCCCCTATTCTGTGTGAAAAGCAACTGAAATGGTATTTTTTCTGTCTTCACTCACCCTTCCATGCCACTTTCAGTGATTTTATATATCAATTTTAGCAGTTTTTACCAATTTTGACCCCTAAAAACTCAAATTTAACCCCCTTCAAATTTTTGAAAATTGCTTATCCTTTCGTTTGGCAATAAGAACATTTTGGCGAAATTGGGAATTTTTACCACGTAACCAAGGTCAGCTATCGTCTGGAGTGACACATAAATAAATTTATATAATATGTAATATACGTATACGTTTTTGTTAAAATCTAAGGACGAAATCAGGATGATCTTAAACTGCTTTGCCTATAAAAAAATTTCAAAAGTTTATGTTCTGAAAATTTTGGACCCATTGCAATACCTTAATTTTCCTTGAAAATTCGCGAACATTGTTGCCAAATAAATGTTGTGTCGTGAGTCCCTCCCGGGAACACTCCACTAGCAACCTTAAAGCTCTCACCAATATCCGTATGTAAAACTTACTTTCCGCTAATAAACATCTGAGTGGGGAGACAGGCAACAGAATCCAGGGGACACAACCTGGAGCCCCACTACCAGCTCCCAACAAGGAGCTGGAGGGAGAGGCCTCCAAGTCCTATATAACCCTGGATCCTGGAGCTTTAGCTTCATTCGACACTTCCTCTAACCAGCTCTCTCTTCTCTCTCTTACCTTCCTCCTCCCAGATGCTCGGTGGAATCCGCCGCCTGGGAATTTACCTTCTACCTTTCCTTCACCTACATCGGTGGATTACCGCCGCCTAGGTGAAATTCCCTCACTCACCTACATCGGTGGATTACCGCCGCCTAGGTGAGATTCCCTCCTTCACCTACATCGGTGGATTACCGCCGCCTAGGTGAAATTCCCTCACTCACCTCTATCTACTCCCAAAGTCGTAGATGATCGGTGGATTACCGCCGCCTACGACTTTCCTCTCCTTCACGCCACCGTGATGAAAATTCTAAATTCATCACAGTGGTGAACCCGACGTTCATCCAACCTTCTACCCTTCCTCCTTCTTACCACCTAATGTGTCGCCCCCAGTCTAGTTCGGTGTCCCCAATTTTAAATTCAAATTCAGCTTAAACAGTCAGTGTAAATTCGCAATTTTTGGCCCACCCACAACCGCTCACACAGCTCTCAACTCTCCGCCACAAGCACCTCCGCTACCGCAAATTGCGAATTTAAAATTCAAACCTCACCCAATTTGAATTTTAGTTACAGACCCCAGCCATGGACCCGAACTCGCCGACGCCGCCGCTCCTCCGGCCATCCCTACTGCAGCCGCCGACCGCTGCGACAACGGACGCAGCCGACAACCCCTTCACCAGTCTCTCGCCACCCGGCTCCTCCGCATCCGCCGCCGCCGCTGCCGCCGCCGCTGCGGCCGCCGCACACGCCGCCGCCGACGTCACGACGGCCTCGGCGTCATTCCCGCTGTCGCTGCCTCCCTTCTACACACACGACCCCGCGCTGTGGTTCTTCCAGGTCGACGCTGCGTTTTCTGCCGCCAACATCCGCAGCCAGCGCACCCGTTACTCCCGCATCATTTCTCTGCTTCCGTATGAGATCCTCCTGCAGACGTCGGACATCTCTCCCGACGCCGCGGCCGCATACGACGACCTCCGCAACCGCCTCGTCACGTTATACCAACCTTCCAAGATCGCACGTGTCGCAGCGCTCTCCCAACCTCAGCACCTCGGCGATCTGAAGCCCTCCCACCTCTACCGCCGCCTGCGTCATCAGCTGCAAGACGTGATGACGGCCGACATCGCGCGGACATTCTGGCTGCGGGCCCTTCCCCATCCCATGCAGATGGCGCTCGCCAGCTACCTCGACGGCCCAGACGAACCACTTCTACGTCTCGCCGATACGGTCCACGACCTCACCGCAGCCGCCGGCGTCACAGAAGTCGCCGCGCCCCACACCCCCACCCCACGCCGGGACCAGACGCCGTCGCAGGAGCGCCGCCGGCCCCCCTCCCTCCACCGGCGCCGCTCCCTCTCCATCGAGCGCCGACCGACCCCCTCCGTCGACCACCGACGCCAGCGCTCGTCCGAACGCCGCAACGCTTCCCCCCCTCAGCAACGAAGGGGGAGGTCTCCAGCCGCAGCAGCCCCCTCCACCTCCGAGCGCCCCACCAGGACCTACCTCCCAGCGGACCCCCCCCACCGATGTTTCTATCATGTCAACTTCGGTGGGGAGGCCCGCAAATGCCAGCCCCCCTGCTCCTACACCTCCAAGCAGGGAACGCGGACGCCCACCGGTAAATCCGGCGGGCCCCCCTCCTCGCCAACACGGGGGGGACCAACGCCAACCCCTCCCCGCCCGCATTCACACCACCACCACGAAGCCTCGTTACCCCTCCTACGCCGCCGCCACGGCTGCCAACCTCCCGGCCGCACCTGCCGGCGCCACCAAAACCCCCACCTCGCCATCAACCGTTCCCCCACCCCGGAACGGCCCCTCCAAGCCCGCCTCCAGGGCAGCCACCCTTCCGGCCGCCACTCACGCCGCCGCTACCATTCCCCCACCCCGGAACGGCCCCTCCACGCCCGCCTCCAGGGCAACCACCCTTCCGGCCGCCACTCACGCCGCCGCTACCGTTCCCCCACCCCGGAACGGCCCCTCCACGCCCACCTCCAAGAGGACCAGCCCCCCAGTCAGCGCTACCGTCCCCCCTCTCCGGAACGGCAAAGGACCACCCCGTGTCTCCTTCGCGGGGGACCAACCGCCACCGTCGCACTCGCCCATCACCTCGGACGACCCAAGCCCCTCCCTTCCGCCAGGCCCCAACACCTCCGCCATTTTACCGCACTCCGCCCCAGCTCACCAGCGCCTCTTCTTGAAGTGCACGAAAACTAATGTCCCATTCCTCGTCGACACAGGGGCGGCGCTATCCATCTTTCCAAACAACATTCTCCGGCGACAGGCGCGTTGTTACCGACAACTCCTCTACGCCGCCAACGGTACCACCATCCCCTCGTACGGGACGTACCGCTCATCCATCCACATGAGCGGGCTCGCGTACGAGTGGGAATTTACCGTGGCGGACGTAGAGAAAGCAATCCTGGGGGCCGACTTCCTCGCTTATTTCGGCCTCCAGGTTGACGTCCGTAACGCGCGCCTGCTCGACCCCGCCACCCAGAAGCCCATCCCCGGCTTTATCCACACGGTCGATCGCCCTCCAACCCAATTCGAACAACTCCTTCTCCAATACAAACCCCAGCGCCGCCCCTCGGCACATATCTCACAGACTCAACATTACATTGAGACCTCGGGTCCCCCAATCTCCGCCAAAGCACGACGCCTCCACCCCCTCCAGCTATCCCAAGCCCGGAGACATTTTGACAACCTCATCAAGGACGGCATTATCCGCCCCTCCAAATCCCGGTGGGCTTCACCGTTACATATTGTACAAAAGCCCAACGGGGATATCCGCCCCTGCGGCGACTACCGCCGCCTGAACGCGAAAACCACTCCGGACCTCTACAACGTCCCGCATCTCCGAGACTTCTCTTCGCACCTCCACAACACGGCCATATTTTCGACCCTCGACATCTCCAGAGCCTTCCACCACATTCACATATACCCTCCCGACGTGCCCAAAACCGCCATCATCACTCCTTTCGGCCTGTTTGAATACATAAAAATGGGTTTCGGCCTCCGGAACGCCGCCCAGACGTGGCAGCGTTATATGGATAACATTCTGCGGGGACTACCTTTCGTGTTCTGTTTCCTGGACGACGTATTGATCGCTTCCCGGGACCCGAAGGAACATCTAACACACCCTCGAACTCTGGTGCGACGTAACGGCCGATTCACCGCGCCCTTACGTCCCGCCGGAGCTGAGGCGACAGTTGTTCCTCCATTACCACTCCCTCCATCATCCCGGCATTCGGGCGAGCCGGGATCTCATCAAGACGCGGTACTTCTGGCCCCATATGAACACAGATATCCGTACCTGGGTTCTGGGGTGCCAGAAGTGCCAGCACTTTAAGGTCTCGGCTCACCCCCATGTACCTCCTCAACCCATTCCCGACTCCCTCCCGTGGGAACATGTCCACCTGGATCTGGTCGGCCCTCTTCCCCCCTCCGAGGGGAAGAGGTACTGCCTCACCATGATCGACCGTGTGACCAATTGGGTTGAGTGTATCCCACTCGCCCACATCACCGCGGACGCCGTCGCCGCGGCCTTCCTCAATCAATGGATCAGCCGCTACGGCTGTCCGCGGACACTCACGGTCGATCAGGGGAGGCAGTTTGAATCTGCCCACTTTGCCGACCTGCTCCGTTCCCTCGGGATTCAAAAAACCCGCACATCTCCCTATCACCCCCAATCCAACGGGAAAATAGAGCGGTGGCACTCGGTCCTCAAGCAAGCCATCTCCACATCAGCCACATCTCCCTCATGGACAAAAACACTCCCCTACGTATTACTTAGCCTCCGCACTTCCGCCCGTCCTTCAGACAACACAAGTCCCGCACAACACGCTTTCCGAGACCCTATTCGTTTACCGGCCGACATTTTCCCTCCACAAAACACCCCGTCCATTAACAGGGAACCGCTACACACCTCAACACCGACAAACGACACCACTTACCCCAAACGCTTTTACACTTCCACGCACATGTACTTGAAAGAGCCCGGCATGCATAAAACCTTTCAGCCCCTTTATGCCAGGCCCTTTCAAGTCATCCGCACAACACCGACCACCGCGACCCTGCTAATGGACGGGAAACCCCACACCGTCCCTTTCGCCCGCTGCAAACCCGCCCCTGTTCTCCCTCAACCAACATCAGCCATCAGTCTCCCGCCGTCTGTTAGCCATGAACCATCTCTCTCCACCTCAACAGTCTCCCCCGTCGCCGTTTCCGGATTTCGATTCGGATCCGGAAATGGCGGCCATACTCCAGGACGTTTACGTCCCGGACCCCCTCTCCCCCCTACCCCCTTCGCCCGGGCCAACATCATCGCTTCCATTTTCTCCGCCAAGGATCTCCGGGTTACCTCCCCGGCCCCGGCGGTGGAAGTACCCCCAGTGGCGCATACTGCGCGAATTTCGCGCAGCACAAGCCACCGGGGTACACCCTCCCTACACCCCCATAGACCCTCTCATGGCCCCGCTCCTCCACGATTTTCGCCTCGCCCTACTCATGCCACCCCCACCGCCCCTTCCACACATCAATCCCCCCGCCTTCAGCAAACCACCGCCCCCCGCATTTCAACCACCTCTTGCTACCCCCCCCCATTTTCTATTTTCGACCCCCCCATATCAAATTCTCCCCCACCAACACCCCAACCCACCAAACCCACAACACCCCCTCTTCCCCCACCACCGCCGGGGATATCCACGATAGTTTCCGCCGGGACAACACGGCCCGGGCGGCGAAACAGACGGAGGGAGCGTCCCTACATCCCCCGCGTCCCGGCGGCCAAGTCCTCCGCCCCGCTCTGAGCAATCACGGCGGGGCCTTGAGATTTCGGGACAGTGCTTGTGTTTTATTAACCCACACGCACTGTACCGAACCTCACAGCCCCGCCGTGGCCGCCTCGTCGCAGCGGACACCACCCACACCCCACCACACACTCCAATCACACACTTCACTCCACCCATACACTCACTGCAATTCACCACACACTACCCACACCCAGGGAACGGCGGATTTAAACACCCCGCTCCAATCTGTAAATAATTTGTAACTTTTTGTAAATACCAACATTGTATATAACAACCCTGTACATATTAAGCCTACTATCTCACCATCATCATTCTACTCTTATAACAACCCTGTACATATTACGCCCCTATCACTCTTATAACAACCCTGTACATATTACTCTCCTATTTCGCCATTTCCGTTGCAATCATCACGACCCTGTACATATTAATCTACTACCCCACCATCATCATTGTAATCACGCATCCACACCTATACTTCTCATAATAACTATGTCACCTATCTATATGTCAATCTATGTTACTCCTATGTTGCCTCTACTTACCTCTTACCAACTATGTCAGCTATCTATGTCACTCTCTGTTACTCCTATGTTACTCCTACGTTACTTCTACTTACCTCTTCCTAACTATGTCAACTATCTATATGTCAATCCTAGGTTTAAGTCACGACCTGTCACGTTTCTGCCTTCAGCACTTCAATTGTTTGCATCAGCCTTCAGCTTCTGTCACCCTGCGCCTTCAGCTCCCCTTTTGTTTTCCGCAGCCCTCAGCCCCTGTCACCTTGAGCCTTCAGCTATCTCAAACATTGGTTCGAACTGGGGGGGACCTCTGTCGTGAGTCCCTCCCGGGAACACTCCACTAGCAACCTTAAAGCTCTCACCAATATCCGTATGTAAAACTTACTTTCCGCTAATAAACATCTGAGTGGGGAGACAGGCAACAGAATCCAGGGGACACAACCTGGAGCCCCACTACCAGCTCCCAACAAGGAGCTGGAGGGAGAGGCCTCCAAGTCCTATATAACCCTGGATCCTGGAGCTTTAGCTTCATTCGACACTTCCTCTAACCAGCTCTCTCTTCTCTCTCTTACCTTCCTCCTCCCAGATGCTCGGTGGAATCCGCCGCCTGGGAATTTACCTTCTACCTTTCCTTCACCTACATCGGTGGATTACCGCCGCCTAGGTGAAATTCCCTCACTCACCTACATCGGTGGATTACCGCCGCCTAGGTGAGATTCCCTCCTTCACCTACATCGGTGGATTACCGCCGCCTAGGTGAAATTCCCTCACTCACCTCTATCTACTCCCAAAGTCGTAGATGATCGGTGGATTACCGCCGCCTGCGACTTTCCTCTCCTTCACGCCACCGTGATGAAAATTCTAAATTCATCACATGTTGTATTTCTTCAGTTTATCTTAACGTTATCTGTAACTTTTAGTGCTTTGTTAAATTTAATTTAAATTCAGCTTTCTTTGTAATTTCAAACCTTATTAGCGAATTTTCAAAGAAAATAAAGCTATTCCAATGGGTAACATTTTCAGAACATGAATTTTTGAAATATTTTTATAGTCAAATCCATTTCAGAGCATCCTCAGTTCATCCCTAGATTTTAACAAAAATTTATATATATTATTATGTATATTTATGTGCCACTCCAGATGATATCTGTCCTTGGGTAGGTACATGATAAAAATTCTAGATTTCTCGAAAACGTTCATATTGCCAAACGAAAGGATGAGTCCGAAGATGAGCAATTTTCAAAAATTCCAAGGGGGTCAAATTTGAGTTTTTAGGGGTCAAAAGTCGGTAAAAACTACTAAAATTGCAAACAATTGCTATAAAATCACTGGAAGAGGTATGGAAGGTTGAGTAAAGACAGAAAATACCATTTCAGTTGTTTTTCACACAGAATAGGGGTCAGAATTTGACTTTTGTGGGTGAAAAATTGGTATTAATGGTAAAATCAATATTAATTCACCTGACGTTGTGTGGGATGATTAATCACGACGGAGGGACTACCTCGATGATAAAACTATTTTTCTCAAAAGCAACTGGGTAAATTTGACTTTATTAGGGTGAAACATCGGTAAAAATGGCTAAAATCACGAAAGATTATATAATTTTAAGAAAAGTGGTATGGTTTCTCGCTATATCATATTTTTACACAATATCAGGAATATTTCCTTGCAAATTCGCTCTTATAGCCATGCTATGACAGGAATTTTTTTCCCGATAACCCCCCCCCCCCCCCCCCCACCATTCAACAATCCTGGCTACGCCACTGGAAAGGACAGAAGATAACAAGCTGAAACCGAAGAAAACTTTTTGGAATATTACATCGTTCAATCACTCCTACCACCTACCTACCACTCTTGACTTCCAGTTCATACGACACGCTTCGATTTGTGCAGAAATGGAGGAAAATTGTCTATATATGTTCAGATCAAAACTGAAGCCAGGAACAAATTCGATCAAGCAACTTGAAAAGACACCCTTAATGTCTCTGATTTTCAGCCTCCTGTACTCTATAATTACCATACAAGAACTTCAAATTATCTACTAGCTCACGGGTCATGCTGTTTTCGTAGAATGATTAACTCAGAGCTTTAATATTAAAATCAAGGGATGAAATCAGAATGTTTTTAGCCGGAAAAAAATGGAAAGAATTTATAAAAATGCATTCAATTTCAACGAAAAGTCGCAAACACACTCATTTGAGGGCCCTTGTTTTATATATTAAGTTAATGCTTTCAATTTATACAAGGCAACTCCCCGCTCTCGGGAGAATTTCTCAATTTTGTTTTCGTTTCAGATTAAACTCAAGATAGATCGACGTCCATTTGCGAGTATGTGCCCTACGCAACACCAAATTTCCCTAAAAATGGCCGTCCCATCTGAATCGCTCCCCTGCTTGAATATGTTGATTAACTAATATGTTAGCAATATCGGAGGGGGGGGGGGGGGGGTGAAGGGACGGAAAAACAGGAAGGGCGATAGAAGGTTATGGTGGATGAGGGGTCGAAGGGGAAAACAGCCGGGCATTTCTTTACCGGTAGCCTCTCCGGGTCATTTGGCCTGATGATGCGGCCGGGGATGATGGAGAAGGGTCGGGGACAGTCAGTTCTAATACACCGGCGGTTTGCAAACTAAATGCGACTGCATCAGTCATCTTTATGATCACCTCCTTTTTAACCCCCCCCCCCCCCCACCATACAGACTTATAAGGGGACAAGCCATTTTTATTGGTGACAACTTGGGGAAAAGAGACGGGGCCCGGGAGGTCGTTGGGCGGCACAATACCTCCTGACATACTCCCTGCTCCTTTTTTCTCTCCTCTTTTCAAGTTGTCATTGTTGTGAAACTGTTGATCGATCGCTGTCTTTTTCCTATTTTTTTCGAGGGGACGGCAAACGACGTAAAAAGTTGATACTCGGTGGGCGGATCCCGCAGGACCGGGTGACGCGCTCAAACAGCTCCCGATAACTCGAATTTCTTCACAGTTCGAGTCAACCGCTCGGCCCCCTGGAAGACTCCTGGTGATTCGAACAGGCCCCAAGTTTTGTTCTTCCTTTCTTCCAAGATTGTTTCTAGCATCAGTTTCCTCCAATATCTTTGTTCTCAATTGCTCGGAGTTTGTTAAATTATCTCTTGATTCAATGGCTACACGAAAACTTTCGAATTCTTCGGATAAACTGTACAATAACACTGTCTTAAGAAGGTTATCAGGAATTTCAGTCCCCATATCCAATAGATCATTAGCGATATCAAAGAATTCAGTTACGTGGTTGCGAACATCGTTCCCTGGTTTCATTTTGACAACACAAGACGTTTTAATAGAGTCGCCGTTCTTGATAGACCACGGGATTGAAAATGGTCGTGCAGCTTCTTCCAAATTTCATGAGAAGTCTTGCATCCTTTGACAACCTTCAGTTCTGTAGCCCCAATTGCGAGTAATATGTCAGATTTTGCCTTCTTCTCATTCTTTTCCCAATTTCTTACTCGTTCGTGATCTCTATCTCCGGTTCCTTCTAACACAACTGGTTTCTTGATTGTTCTTTAACGTACTCAAATAATTCACTTCGGGTAAGGAGCGCCTCCATGTGAATTACCCATGTCTCAAAATTATTTCGTCCCAGGGAGTTAATCTTCAGGTCACTGCTTGCCATTGCCTCCCTTCAAGTGCGGACCGATAACCTCTTGCAGAGTACTGCTTATCTGCATTGGTGTTCAAGTTAATTAATCAAACTATAGCTTTGACAAACAATACTGTTGATGGAACAGACACGAATGAATAATTATATTTTGATAAAAACCCAAACCCATATGCAACAAGTGGTTCACAACAGGTGAACCATATGTTTGCGTTTGAACTGGAGACCGAAACTTGATTTCCCAATACCAAGTCCTATGTGTTTTTGGTTTATTACTTTCAACAATGAAACCTTTGGAATCGAACGTGGGAAAAAAAAGTTAACCCCCCTCAAAATTTGATGGTTTCCGTTTCATGATACGCAGAATCCGAAATGGAATACAAATATTTCTGTCCGTCCGCCGTACACCGTACTTCGCACTATCCTTAGTTACCAAGAACCAAAATTAATGAAATGTGCTTATAGTTCCCATTTGGGATCTAGTTAGTCCGCGAAGCTCGGCGTTACTGTCAGCCACCTCTAAGGGGTGACATATTATAGGAGATGAAATTTCCCGAATGCCGTAGCTCGAAAACTTTCAGTAGAAGGGTGTGATTTCTTTTTTTTTAAGTTTTAAATTTAACTCAAACTAAAGAATGTTTTGATACCACCCAGAGAAGTGTACGACCAGCCGTTCGTCTGTACCGAAAAAAGTTGTCAACATGACGTGAATGAGACTGTATAAATCCCGCCCAGATATCATCGCTAGGGAACACCTGATTATAATCACGGATGGCCGTATGAAGTCGAGTTGGTTATTCTGTGATACTATTTCATTTGAGGAATGATGGGTCTTTGGTACTTTCTAACTTGAACAAAATAATGTTATGCTTCTCGAATAACCACAAATAAATATTAATGAGTAAATTGTTGAGTCCTGCGCATTTTTTAGGGCGATTTAGGGCTTTCCGGGGGGGGGGGGGGGGGGGCAAGAGAGTAGGTATTGACCACAGATAACAGTGATCTAGGTAAACAATAAACCCTTGTGTAATAATTTGCAGTTTGGTGATTCGAACGGCAGGAAACTCTGGAACACGCTACAATTTGAATTCAGTAGCTTATTCCTCTCGTTAATTCGAAGTTATTGTGCCAAATAACATCAGCTTACACTAATATGACGACAATTTTTAAGAAATTCAACTCTCTTTTGCGAATTTTGCAAAACATGTCGTTATTCAAAAAGTAAAATGAACAATGGTATTTTACATAATAATTTGATAGTACAGAACAGAGATGTAAAGAACCCACAATGGATAAATACTAAAGCGAACACTCACTGAATCAGAGTGATGCTCAAGAGTCCGAGGAGGAGCTTTCATAATGTACCTGAAACAAAAAATGTAAGTCGATTGGAGCAAACGTAACGAGGCAGGTAAACTTTGTTTTAAACTATGTAATTAGTGTCAAATTCCAACAATCACGGAAATTTTCGACCCCGGTAGAAATGTATTTTTAATCACCATTGTTTTTATCTACCTGCGATACGACCACGTCGTTAAGTAGTTCCTCGTTTTATCTACCTTTCACATAACATACGAGTTGTACGTCTACACTTAAACCGGTCAATTCATAGTGTTTCACAATGTTCGATATCTCCGTGTCACGTTCTGTTATCATTCAGTAATACAATTAGGTATTGATAACTCATTAAACCAGGGACCTTGGAAAGAACCACCAAGGTATCTTAATGACAATAAGAGAAGCTTTCGTAAATAACATTGTACTCTTCTGTTCAAATGAAAAACGAAAGGTCTTTGCCGATTAATTTGACGTTACTGCCGAAACAAAAACTGCTGAAAGATCGGGAGAAAGGGCTGCGCATTTCTCCCGGTATTACGCGCGCATGTCTGTAACGTGCAGTCAACAGTCAACAGCTGGCAATGATTCTTACAGATAGTAATTCAACTGAACATTAGCTTAAATTTTTTAGTAGTAGTACCTAGTTAGACTTGAAATTTACGTGTTTCAATTTTCTGGATGGACATAGTAATATTATCAACTATTGGGACACATTTTATGAAGGGAATTGGAATCAATATGCCCCGATTACAGCTCCGGTACCCATAAAACATCTAAATGCACTGAGAACATTCATTCAATAATGGAAAAGATCGCTGACGTGAGACATTGACCTGACCCACGAGAGAAAGTAATCAAATTTGGCCACAATGATGGACAATACTTTTTTTTTAAACAGTGTTTCAATGGGTGTTTTGAGTCAAATATCGCTGGGAATCGGGAAAACTTGCTAAAAATTATGAAAAATCACTAAAAATGCTAGTTTGAAAATTCGCTCATATATGTGGTCATGCTGCATGACTGTAACTTTTTGCAACTCCTATGATAGCACATTTCAAGTTACACTCTGCACAGATTCTCCAGATTTCTCACTAATTCAACCATCCAGTTGCAGAAAATTTTGATTTTCTTTGAGCTGATACATAATAGGTAACAATAATAATATTCTGCGTAACGCTCGGCCGATCTAGGTAGTGGTTATACAAGAAAAACTGTGATCAAAAACTTCATTTACAGTCAAATAAATTACCCCTGCTCACTCTCTCTCTTTGTTCTTGTATGTTAACTAAAAAAATACGCACGACAGCCCTTTCATCCGCTGTGTTCGAGTATACATTCACTCATTTGCATATTCACAGGTCGCTGTTTACTCAGAATATTTTTACCGGCTCACCACAATACACTCGACATCGCAATCAGTCACGGGGCCCCAGCCAACAAATGAATCTCATTCACAAACAGGTGCGATATTTCATTAATAAGTCCGGAATTACAAGTCAAAAGTAAACCGAAGGGAGCGACGCGGCGTGACAAATACGCCCATCTGCTCATGAAAACTAAACAACAAAAAAGTTCCCTACAAGGTAATTAATGATACTTAATGATAATGATTGGGGTGACAAGTCGGTGTCGGTTAATCATATGTAAACTACACTTTGTGATGACGTCTACTTATTATTCATAGGCCTCTGATGAGGTATAGTGCGGATCCTTTGGGTAAATAATCCTACGGATTCTTTTTGCCCCGATTACAGCTCCGGTTCCCATGAAACATCTGAATGCACTGAGAACAATCATTCAAGTTTTGAAGTTTTGATATTATGCTGATGACTCGTATTGTTCCGCATTAAGTACGTTTGCCAATTTCAAATGCTCACTACCACAGGGAAATATTGTCATCCTGTAAGTTCCGAAAACAGGTTTAGTACTCCTAAACATTTCACTTGCGTTCAAACGTCAAGAAACGATTATTGTTGAAATTGCTAAATTAGCTAATAGTAGCTACGAAACTGTGCATACTGGCGATCGTATGGCGAATTACAACTGCGCATGCTCATAAACTCATAATACATTGCACCGTATCGTACCAGGCCGAACATATACCACACCGTATCTCGATCCGATTAAAACTTACCTCAACCGTATCTCAAAGCATGGCGATAAAATGTTACCTTTGTTAATCAGGCAACAGTGCAATATTTATGACTGAAGCTAGGTTCACATGGACCGGAAATTTTTCCGTAAGGAATGGCCGGGAAGTCCGGAAAAGTGATGGAAGGGAGTGGGTCACCTTTCCGGACAACAGGAATGCGTTGCTTCGGTTTGACAGGTGAAGGATGTTCCACAGTTCTTCCCTCTCCCTCACCAAGGACATTAAGGTTTCGTTGAAATAATTCATTAATTTTTTTAAATTAAATGGACAAGATGAAACTTGGGGCCGGTTTCACCAATGCGGACTATCCAGAGATTAACCTCGGCCGAGGTTTAAGCCATCGATTCAGAGAAAAGACAGTTTCACGAACGCCTGATCTTGGAATAACTCGCGCTATCGGCGCATTAAGTTAATACCTCCTTTCAGGTAGTTTAAAACTCTGATCTGCGGTTCATCTCCGATTCTCAGCGAGGCCATCGCCATTTTTAAAACTTTTTTTAAAGTTTTTTTTCTCCAGAAATGGGATGATGGCGATTTTTTTACGAGGTTCCACCTTCCCAAAGAAGGGATGAGCTTCGTGCTCGACATAATAGAAAGCTTTCTAGTTTTCCAAACAGAAATAGGACCAAAAATATGTAATAAATGTAATTTGACACCAAACCAGGTAGGCAACAACATAGGACCCTTCATGCAAATTTATTTCCTGGAGTACCATCTAATATACAAACCTTCGCCGTATGCGGTAGGTTCTTACACACTGCGTTAGTAAGTTCTTCTGGGGCATTTGTAAGGGTTCATATTTCGAGAATAAATTGGTCGGATTTTAAAAAAAAGCTCGTAGTATTTTGTTGAATGGGTTAAGTTTTTGCTTTAGAAGACGGAGTCGTTTCTTGTTTGTATATTACTGTATTGTATTACACAGTTTAATGTCTCCACAACAATGGATGGCGGACAAAACGTAAGTATCCATAGAAGAAATATCACAGATCCACCACTGATAGATGAGCATCCCTCCTCCATGTAATCTGCAATACGGTATTGGTGTTTCTGGGGATAGCAATGCTGATACAAACTAAACAATCTCGGCTTAAACCCAGGATCGGCTAAACCGCGGATCAAAAACCGCCGAAAACTTGTTGAAACTGTCGAAGCTCTGAACCCAGATAATTTGAATCCAGGATTTATTGATTCGAGATTTAAACCGCACTGGTGAAACCGGCCCTTGATGAAACCGGCAAGAGACGGCAAGAATACACATCAACAAAATACGAAAACTATCCACCTCAGTTTATATGATCCATTCCGCACGACGTGTCCGGAAAATATTTAAACTTCAGCAAATCTGAGGCCATCGGCCAAACAGATTGCAGAGCGGACAGCTTTCCGCATACTTTCCGGTTCGTGTGAACCATCCTTCAGGTTCCACCGTGATGTGAATTTCTTCCGCGTTTCCAAGTAATTACACGTGATTCATTCTTCTATCTAGCATTTGAATTGAATTGAAATTGTTATTTTGAAACGAATTTGGATCGGTTTGGCCTTCAATACCTGAACGCCACTGATTTGCCACGCGATTTATATGTTTTTATGAAGGCCAATTATTGAAATAACCAACGGACCGATTACCTACTTAAATCTTAAACCATTAATTCCAAGCTAAGCCTACTACCACTCACTTAGCAGATGTATTCGGCTAAGCTTTGAGACCCCTTTCCCCCAAAACCAAATTGAATAGGTCGCATCTTTCCTTGAAGCCAAACTGAAGAGATGTCCTTCAAACTCTGCTGTTTCAGAATACAGCAGCCACAATCCTGTAGGAGTGAGAGGGCTGGAGGATGAACGAGTATGCTAATGACCCAAGGGGGCCCTTTGCCGTTAATGAAGGGATTATTCTACCGACAGGTCTCGTCGCAGGATTAATTAAAAAACGAACCTAAAAAGAACCTTAAGGAATAAGGAAAAGGGAGAAAAAAGGGTTGGAGATAAAAAGTTATTACGCTGGTAGGAATTTTATGGTATTAGTACCGTCTATATCCATTTTACTTCTGGCAGAGCACCGAGGAGATTTACATGAGAAAAACTCCTGGCAAAGTAAAAGAAAGGTCTCGGTTCTTTTTTTCCCTCTGGGCAATGTTTACCGAAATTCTTAGGCTTAATCTCGTAGAACCCCTTCAGAAAGCATCTCCCATAACGTTGGATCCAACTCGATATCCTCTCCTTGCTCCTTTTCCCTGCAAAAAATTTACTGTATTGTTTTACGGCTCTGGGAAAGGTAAATATAAAGGAACCATTTACGTCCAGACCTTCGCGTTATCCTTCTTAAAAATGAATTGCGATATTGTTTTCGGGAAAGGAGCGGGAAAGAAATTTTACGAGAAGATTTTCGTTGTTTGAAATAAAGCTCAGCCACTGTATATTGCCCTGTCTCAGTAGGTTGAGGCAGAATCAACAAAGGAGGGGATGGAAGGTGTGAAGAAAACTTGATGGGTATGGCGTCGTAGAAAAAAATCGTCAACGGTTTTACAGTCACATAGTCCTATCATTAGGTGTTATTCAGAGGTCGCAGTGAGTAAGGATTGGGAGAGAGAGGAAGAGGCGTAATAAAATTGTACGTTTGGTTGTGTGAAAACGGTTACTGGTCGAACGGTCGGGCCACAACTAGGAGTATACGAGTAGGTACTAGGAGTCCGGTAATATAAGGGCAGGGGAGAGTAAACGACATATTAGTTAAATGTACCTTTAAAAAAAATATAATTATAACCCTGGATTTGACCTCATCGGTAATATCCCGGAAAGACCTTTACGCGAACGTTATTTCTATATTTTTAGTCGTCAGTAATGATAAAGAAACTAATGATTCAGTAATATTGATACAAGTAACTCAGCTAACCCCAATATACGACCCCCATTAGGAGAAATTTGGTTGTTACCAATTTTTTTCATTGAAAATAATTCAACATCACCATTTAGTTAATAGGTACCTACAAAATTAAAAAGTTATTTTTTACAACGAACTCACAAACACAGCGAACGACAGAAGTTTAGCCTGGCCTGTCAGTCATTGGACATTATTTTCACTACAAAACCAGGGAAACATTCGATAGTAGGCAGCAGGTACGATACTTCATATTCGCTCATATGGTCTGCATGGCTGGGACTTCTCTTGAAGCCTGCCTTCCAATGAAGTCCACATGTAGCAGACATGTCCACATGTCTGCTGCAGCTTCCATCTTTGTATAATTGGGGATAGGTGATTTAGTTTCAGTAGCATTGTAGATCAAGTAGAGCTCCCAATACACTTCCCTGGGGCACTCCAGCTCCAAACTGTTTAAAATCGAAGTGCAACCCTGCAAGTGTAAACTCTGGATGCAAACTCGTCAAGCTCTCTTTGCTTGATCCGTTATCAATACAACAGCAAATAATACTATCTTCTGCAAGACAAGACCATTCAGCTGATTAATAATAAATGCATGATGTGCTGAAAGAAAAGAGCTCCTGGAGAGAAATTCACATTATAGATTGAAAACCATTCAAGATTCACTGTTTACTTGGCTTCCCTTGAAAAGTCCCTTAACTGAAACATCAAAGTTTAATCTCCCCTGATAGGCAGGAGCGGAAGGCGGTTTTCTAATAAAGTCGGTAAAACCCTTTGTGGTTTGAGGTTCCCTTACAGGCATTTCAGCTATTCAGAAAGGGATTTAACTAAAAAGGCGGAACCAAAAGGGTCTTCCCACCTAAGAGCTAAAGAGAAGGAAGGATTTTAAACAGAAAAAAAGTTCAGGATACAATTAATTTTCTCAAATTCGGCTTCACTGAGGTGTGAAATGGGAGATCATAGAGGTACTAATTAACACAAAGTAATTGAGAGATGCGTCTTGGTAGCTTCCGGAACTCGATGATCAAAGGGCCCATCCGGGGAGGCTATCAGAGCTAATCATAGTGATAGGGGAGGAGTGTAAAGCAGGGGGATAGGTAAAGGGGGGTTAGTTTGTTTAGAGACAACAGGTGGTACTGATGTTACCGAAACCTGTGTTTGATTGTTAAACATCTCGCTGGCGAATCAATAAAGCCGCAGAGCTTGTAATTAGCGACTTTGTAAATACGCGGCATATTCGGTAGCTTCCGCTTTGACGTGACTAAACACGTTAATTGTTTCTCAATCGATTACACTGATGAAGCTTCACGTTTTGCGGAGTATCCAAAGTCTGTTAGTCACGGAACCAACCATCAGAATATTGGTCGAAGTTGTAAGTGGATTCTGGTGGATACCTTCAATATTTGGTTTCCTTTAGTTGAAGGGTTTTATGGTATCTAGCTACCATTACCCGAATTACGCATAGTAAGATTCCCGTTACCATGTAGTCATAAGGCATAAACAGCTCAGTCCAGGTCTATTAATAGGTACAGTAGCGTCCCGCAAATCCGGACTAGATGGGACCAAAACACGTCCGAATCACCGGAAGTCCAGATTAAACGGAATTTGCTGGAAATTCGCATAATAAATATTTTAGCGATATTTTTTTCATAAATGCACCTTTTCCTTTAGCTTAATTTTATTTTAAATACCTACAATACATACTACATCATAATGTATATATTTATGTAGATATATGTTTTCGATCTACCAACTGAGACAGGATTAGTAATATTTACTTATTCTACTAAGTACCTCCTACAAAATAAATTATGGTACATTAACGTAAAGTAAAAATCAAGAATTTTAAAAACTGAATAAATTGCTGAACAAGACTATAAAATAACAATGCACGTTCCTACTACGTTCCTAACGAAATACATATACTTTTAGAATCCTTAAAAAATTATAAATGTTATTTTACTTCAGAGAAAAACCGATGTGTTTTGCCGTACGATCTGGTAGGGGCCTCAAGGTCAGTCGCTCAGCAGATGATGCACTAATATGTAACAACATTATTTTGGATGTTATTGAGACATCCCCTTACTATAAATAGGTATTTAATTTACAAATTCGAAATTTCTGTTAACGAAATTGAAATTTCTGGTAAAAACATAAATTAACAGAAACTTCTTACTTACAAATTTTTAATTAGTTCTTTTAGTCCCGTCTGGATTAACCGAATGTCCGGATAATCGGGATCCGCATTAGCGGGAATCTACCTGTTATTTACTGTATTTATTTCAATAGGAATGGTCGTTACTCCCTCGAAATAGGAATTTTCTATTAGTATCACGGACAGTACGGTTGGCACAGACGCTTTAATTCTGATTCAATCCACACACCACAGCGAGAAAACGTTACAATAGGAATTCAAGAAAATTTGTTACAGACTAACAAACGACACCAAACCAAACATTACGTTGGAAAGAACGAGCTCCTTTCGGTCATTTCACTGGTTAGTTATGGGCATCCAAAGGAAAATACGTTTGCGTATGCGCTGACTTACATTCAGAATATGATGAAACTCATCCGAGGGACGACCACCAGGCACGCGAAAATGGCAGTGTAGCCCTTCTCCATTCAAACTTTTCAAATGGCCATAAACAATAGGTACCCACCTATGCTAGCTGCTCTCAATGAAAATAATACTTACATCATTCTAATTCACACATTTTTTCACCATTTCACCACTTTCATCTCGATTTTTTCATATAATTCTTACCTCTTTGAGTAAGAGTTACTGTTATTAATTTCAAGATATAAGGTGAAATGTTTTGTTGATTCAGTACTTAATCGAACACTTCAGCTTTGATGACTAGTAATAACTAAGAAGTAGTAAACTGTAAGTATCGAAATACTGATAGATGGCACTCGGTAATACCTATCGATATTAGAACTATACCTATAAATATATACCTGTCATTTGACACCACTGTCTCCTACATCAGCGATGTATGAAGGATAGAAACTTCACCTTTATGGTGTTGTAATTTTAAGAACCTAAGTCGACGAGATTTATAGCCTTAAGTATAAATTCATTATCATCAGGTTCACAATTACTCCAAGAAGTCATTGACACCTTAGCACGCCCAAGACGTCTCCTCTGTATTCTACCGATATTCAACACTTGACTTTCACTGTCTTGTACAAAGTA
The DNA here is from genome assembly GCA_954871275.1 of Leptopterna dolabrata. Taxonomy (NCBI): domain Eukaryota; kingdom Metazoa; phylum Arthropoda; class Insecta; order Hemiptera; family Miridae; genus Leptopterna; species Leptopterna dolabrata. The sequence goes on from OX940980.1 coordinate 12,720,230, forward strand.
CTGGCGAACTAAATATTCCAGTGTAAAAATGAGTGAACTGATACTACAAACACGTCAAACGCCTACTTTATAACGGCTTTTCGTTTGATTAAATATAAATATACTCGGATATCTACTCAACCTATTAGATATTCTCTAACGCTGTCATCATAGAACAACCTGTGATAGCAAAACCCATTAGGAAATCATGTAACAGTTGCCAGCGGTTAGAATCTTCGAGATATGAAAAGATGATCCCACTTTGTTTGGTCACTTATCTGATGAAACCGGTCAGGCGATAGTTGATGGCAAAGTAATGTGGCGGTGGCGTGTTTGACAGTCGTCACTTGGGTTTGTTGCTTCGAGTGTAGTTATACTGATGGAGATGATAGCCGGTTTCCACCGTGCAGCTAACACCAAGAAATACTATAAGCAGACAACCACCTACAACACTGAGCGACGGGCGTACCTCCATAGGATGGGCGAGGTGGCGAGCCCGAGCTGTAGGTATTGCGGACGTGAAACAGATTATGCTGAACTGTCTTTGTATGTCCACGATGAGCAAACAGGAGAGAGAGGCTGCAAGAGATGATGGGAAGTATCACACCAGAGAATCTGATAAGTAAGATGTTTTAAAAGGAGGAACATTGGAAAGCAGTTGCAACATTTGCAACTGACCTACTGCAGAGTAAAAAGAGAGAAGAATGAGAAGAAATAACGGAAGAATGAGACAGTAAATTGCTGAAGGAAACAAAAATATGAAGGGCTAATGCTAAACTAATGACCCCACCTTGAAGTAATGCTGAAAAAGCGGTTCCAAGGAGGGAAGTCAGTAGAAGTAGGAAAGAGTTTGCGCGGTTTTAGTCGCCAGTTCCTGTAATGGAGAGTCCGACACCACTTAGCGCGATCGGGACCCGCCACGAGTCCGTAAAAGAGGATATCCACACAACTCCCACCGGGAAAAAAAGGGAAAGTTGCAGCTATGCAGCATGGCTATAAGAGCGAATTTTCAAAGAAATACTCGTGCTATTGTGTAAAAAGATGATATAGCGAGAAACCACTTTTCGTAAAATTATATAATTTTTGACCCTTATAAAGTCGAATGTTACCCACTCTTTTTTGAGAAAAATATTTTTACCACCGAAATAGTCCCTCCGTCGAGAACGACCATCCCACACAGATGAATTATTAATATCTGTTTTAGCCCTTACTACCAGACCCCCCAAAAAATCCAAATTTCACCCCTATTCTGTACGAAAAACAATTGAAATGGTATTTATCCGTCACTTCAGTGATTTTATATCACCTGTTCGCGATTTTAGCCGTTTTTACTGATTTTTGACCACTCAAAAACTCAAATTTGACCCCCTTGGAATATTTGAAAATTTTTCATCTTCAAACTCATCGTTTTATTTGTCAATACGAACATTTGGCGAAATTTGGAATTTTCATCAGGTACGCAAGAATATAATTATATCGTCTGAAGTGGAATATAAACATATATATATATGTGTATGTGTGTGTGACGATATCTCGTACAAAAAAATTACTTTGCGCGAAATCGCTACATACATTAGAGACCTCCGCTCTTACGTGCGGGGGCCAGAGTTATTCTCGTTGCCACTTTCCAAGAGCGCTGCCAGTAAGTGCAAGTGCAAGGCCCGTGGAGTGTTGTGCAACTCAAAATGTCACAGCAGTGTAACGATTGCTTACTGCTTTTTTGACCACGACGAGCCATGGTGAGTTAGGCGAGTTTCAAGTTCAAATTTGTTGACAAAGCTTTGATACGGTATATTATGTCATCATTGTAATCATTGATGATGTAATTTATTATCATTTTCTGATTTTGGGGAAAACATGAATTTTGAAATGGATTATGTAGTTTTTCACATGATACATGAAACACATGAAACTTGCCTTGGTGACTGTTGACATTCACCGGTGACAGCCCGGTGTTGAAAAAGGTTTCGGACTCCCACCAAGAGCAGCGGTGACTGTTGTACATTCACCGGGCGCACAGCTAATACGGTAACATAAATACATTTAGCTTTTTTTTTAACATTTAGGGATGAATTCAGGATGCTTTGAAACGGATTTGCCTATTAAAAAAATTTCCAAAATTCATGTTATGCAAATTTTGGACCCACTGCAATAGCTTCATTTTCTTCGAAAATTCGCTTTAAAAAAAAAACCTGAGCGATACTCTGCTTAATATCAACATACTTGGATGGTGCAAAATTTTTGGGACGTTGTACCTGTGATTAATTATATTTACCGTTGAAACAATACCACGAGACGTGATGAAGCCACATCATGTCTCCTTTGTTAATAAGTAGGCTCTTTTCCATTTATCCTTTCCAAAGCGGATGCACTTCAGCTAATCGGTACATGAATAAGAGGTACAGGTAACAGAAGAGACATCGAAACCCATTCGTCGTCCTAACCGACGAGGCTGACGTGTGTGGGAAACCACACGGCTCTCGTTACACCTGAGTGAGCGTCTCGGATGAGGTTTTCATCCCCGAAAATCTAATGGAGGACGGTACTGTAGGCAGAGTTAATAAGTGGTCTCTTCTCACGACCAATAAACCTACTGGGGGGAGCAATAAAACGATTAGGCACCTGTGGGCGGAGGCAGATGGGTCGTCGCTTCCTGTTTCGAATGAGAAGTGCCGATGGTAAAGGGCGATCACGGCAACTATGAATTAGGGTCGAAGGAATTATGAGAGGTGGACGTTTTAAGTGGGCTCCGTTTTTATTGAAAACGGTCAGCTCGAGAGGATTTTCGGCACGGACCAATAATATTAACCGCATCCAACATGGTCTGGGTCTGACGCCACTGTACTGACCATAATTCCTTATCGGGAACGTATAAAGAGCGAACGGAAATAGTAAATTGTTGTTGGAGGAAATAGTAGTTGTTGTTCCGTGATATTATTTCACTCGAAGAATAAATAGACGAAACAGAAATAATATAGGGTGTAGCAAAAGTCGGTATCTTTTTGATTTTCCCATAACTATTAAAAATAGGTATGTTTACATAATATTTCGTCATTATGTAGGTAAACATCTCCGATTTAGGTATGAAAGATAATATCCGGCATATGGCCAACCATATAGATAAATCGATAGACAGATAAACAGATAGATAATAGATAAATCGGGTTTGTCCGTGATATTATTTCATTTGAAGAAGATGGTTATTTTGGATTTTGTTTATAGTTACGTTTTAGTTAAATGGTGCAAGTCTCTTGTTCGCGACCAAACGAATCATTCAAATTAGACACAAATTTTGGAATATGTCGAGGGCCCTAATTATTTAGGTTCTGCGACGAGCCCCTGACGATCACGGAGTGACAGTGACCTACGCAGAAGGGTGATCTACACTGGAAAACAGTAGACCGTTGTGTAATAATTTGCAGCGTTGCTTGCCATGTTGATTTTGACCGATATCCTGCAGTTATTCGGAATTTTAACAAAAATTCCCTGATTTCAAGTGTTGCTCATAATCTATTTCGTCGAATCATTCAAACACTGAACGGATATGACTTTATTGCTCTTATTTTCATATTATGAAACTAGAATGGGAATTTAAATTGAATCCCCTTTAAAATAAATTGACATACAATAGATTGAAATTCATTCTCCGTCATTTAATATATTTTCTTGGATATCCAAGTACATTCGTTGGTGATTTCAAGTAGGCATAGCTTGAGGGGGAAAAGTTTGATTTAGTGTTTTTACGCAATTTTCGGACGGCAAATAGAAGATCTATGGTTGAGTGGTAGGACTTTTATTCTTATACCTCTAGTTGGCCTCATTCTTCGCATAACTTCTCTTCCATACGCAAACCAGTTTGGTCGAGCTGTCGAAAGTAGGAATTTCACGGTTTTGGGGGAAAATGCAGTAAACAAGCTGTTTGATGTATAGGAACTTGGCGTATACGTATAAAGAGACAGATTTGGCAAGCTACAATAGCTGCACCGAGAAAATAATATGCAGGTAGGTGCTATTTATGCTTGAAGAAGATCGATAGGTACCGACACCTCCCAACATTTCATAGGAACAATTTGTATTATTGTATCACACCGAGTTATGGATGCTTAGGTGTATCTACTTGAATATGAAACGGTATTGAAATTCTATGTTAGAATACTGGTTACCTATAATTGTATCTCTTTGCCTTTCACGAGAGTTTTAAATATTTGGGCATTATTTCTGACGTAAATTCGAAGTTCTAAGACCATAAATAAGTAGCTATGATGATAAGTATTTTCCAACGAGTAATCAGTTACGGCCTGTTTACATTGATTTGGCTGCTTCTTAATCATTCATTCTCAATGTGGGCTCACAGTTTGGAGGATCACTAGTAAAACTCATTTAAGACTTCCGCAGACTGTACAAAATTCTCTAATTACAATATTAGTTTATGTACCCTGCAGGTACCCTACTACTAGGCTTCACTCTGAATTAGATGTGGCTAGTGTAAATAAGGATATAACATAAGTAATCTTATTATATAAAACGCGAGGAATGTGTTTTTGACTGCTGTACATCTTCTCAAACTATTGGACCTATTTTCTCGCGGTTAGTACCGTTTGGTTCCTCGCATCACTGCGCACAGTTTAGGACACCTTGAATTTCCGATGCTCCTCTTCTTCATCCTCAACACGGCACTCCTTCGCAACCGTCATCCGGGTAAACACATGTGGTAAACACCTTGTGGTACCAACTTTTGCCTCTGATTCCGTTTAAATTTATTTTGTTCGAAAGAAATTTCTGCAGCGATTCTATCGGCACCAGAATGATTACTGCGGGACTGGCCATTCGTATTTTATGGCGGAAAAGGGGAATAAAAAGGAACAATTATCAGTACAGAATTTTTTATCCAGAAATTTGTGAAACTGCCCTTATCAAGGGCGAATTTATCGTCGCTTCTCTTCAATGCCTACCGCTCTAGAGCCCGTTGCATTTAGTACAATGGGGTTCCTGCTTGTATGTTCATTCATTCATAAAGTTTTCATTGTTAATCATTCGATTGTTACGGGAGTTCATTCAAGTTATAAGCTTTGACAATTTAACAAAGTATAAAAGTACAATACTTTCCTAATACCTACTACAAAAATCCAAAATAATACAGAGTTCTTGGAAAATGATAAAACTATTTCACCAAATTGATAGTCATCATAAAATGACGGTACCAAATCCACACACCACTGGATAAAAACTACAAACATCGACCGTTACCCTCCTATAGGTACCAGTTCTAAACTAATTTTCAGAAAAAAATGTGACAAAACAAAATCGCTGCGCACAGAAGCGCATTTCATCAGGCTTCTTACAAAAAAATTATAAACTGAAAACATTTTGACTCTACCATCACTCATCTACAAGAGCAAAATCAATTTGGAAAACAAATCCTCTCTACTACAACCCATTGCCACTTGTTACATATTCACTAATTTACATAAACAAAAATCTTGAAAACTGCATAAATCGGGCAAATGAAAACAATATGTACCATATCTTCAGGCCCTTGTTTACAGCATAAGGTGCAAAACTCCTTACAATAAATCTGTAACAGAATTATCATCATTCATCACTTGATCACCTGATCACAATCACCGATGGCTGTATGAAGTCGAGTTGTTGTTCTGTGATATTATTCCATTTGAAAAATGATGGCTGTTTTGGATTTTGTTGATAGTTACTTTTGGAACTTGAACAAACGTTGAAGTATTATTGGGTAAATTATTGCACAACGGTTTACTATACTATCTAGGCAGAAGGGGTATCTATACAGGCAAATAATAAATCGTTGTGCAATAATTTGCAGCGTTTTTCAAATAAAAATAATATCACAGAAAAACCAACTCGAATTCACACAGCCATCCGTTATTATAGTCAGGCGTTCCCTAGCGATGATATATCTGGGCCTGATTTATATCGTTTGATTCACAATCGTGTTGACGAAGCCTTTTGCTGCAAACGAACGGCTGGTCGTAAATGCTCCGGGTGGTCTAAAAAAATTCTTTAGATCAAGATCAATTTAAAAAGTAAAAAAAAAACATACCCTTCTGTTTAAAGTTTACGAGCTACGGCATTCTGAAAATTTCATCCCCTTAGAAATGACTGACATTAATGCCGAGCTTCGAGGACCAACTAGACCCCAAACTGGACCTATAAACCAAATTTCATTAATTTTGGTTCATGGTAACTAAGGAAAGTGCTAAGTACGGCGAACAGACAGAAATTTTTTAATTGCATTTTCGGATTCTTCATACCTTGAATCGTAAACAAACAAAAAATTGAAGGGGGGGGTAATTTTTTTTTAAATCGTGCTCGATTTCAAAGGTCCATTATTGAAAATAATAAACCAAAAATTTCTGCCATTCCGTCGTACTTCGCACTTTCCTTAGTTACCACGAACCATAATTGATGAAATTTGGTTTGTAGGTCCCGTTTGGTGTCTAGTTGGTCCTCGAAGCATGGCGTTACTATCAGTCATCTCTAAGGTGTTCAAAATAGGGGTTGAAATTTTCAGAACGCCGTAGCTCGAACTTCAAATAGAAGGGTATGGATTTTTTTAATCCACCCGCAGCATTGTACGCCCAGCCGTTCTTTGCACCCAAACGCTTCGTCAACATGATCGTCAATGAAACGGTATAAATCTGGTCCCGATATGACTGCTAGGGAGCACCTGATTATAATTACGTTTTATAATCATATTATTACTTCATCTGAATGATGGTTATTTTGGGTTTTGTGGATAGGTACGTTTGTAATTAACAAACCTCAGGCTTCACGTAACAACAAATAATCAATGATAGGATTGTTGAATCCACCGAATATTTATGTAACTGTCATTCCCGGACCGGCTCTAATACTTGACTTTGGACATCCATGGTGGGAGCGCGTGGATCACAGAAAACAGTGATCTAAGCAGGAGGGGCATTTATGCTGGTAAAAATAAACCATTGTGTAATAATTTGCAGTTTTTCCCCCTCCTTTATACTTTCTTAAGGTTCCTCGATGTCACACTATGCTTAAATCTCACTTCGTATGCCTTGATATTTATATAGTTTTTGCCAAAATACTATCACCTTATCTCACTGTCTCGAACCACTGGATTTCGATGTTGAACACCTGTTTAGTGGATTTATTCATATTTAAACAGATTCACAGGTCGGATCAATGGGATTTCAGTGAGGGTTCCCTCGAACACAAGTTTCGATCGGAGAGCTAATGGAAGGTAACAGGCTCGAGAGGTTGTGGAGCCGCGAGGGGGAGAACACTGCTGACATGAGTAGGAGCCCGCCTGAGTCACGCTGATTGATCCCGAGAGCCGTCCCCTGTCAATCATCCCCTCCCCCCCCCCTCCTACTGATGTCAGCAGGCTCTTGCAACCCCTCATCGTCCACATCACGTTTACTGCCTCCAGACCGCCCGTTGCCTCTGATGGCCAACGTCCATTCAAGCCCCCCCCCCCCCCCCCTTCATCACTCACTGCGCTGCTCCCAGTTGCGTCCGAGTTGGTTAGATATTTCTATTACACCAACGGGGGAGCTCCTGCACCCGTAGTCACTAAGTGGCGAAGGGTAAGTCGTAGGTTTCGGAACTTTATACCGCGTCACTTTGGTTAAGTGACAGGGCCTCTATAAGTCCACGTGCTGCCATATTTCAGAGTGACTATCTGTGTCCCACCGCACTCATAAATACTGTGGAGCGCCTGCAGGCTCTTTGAATCCAAATTAAGGGGAGCCATCAATGAACCCTGGTTCGAGTAGTGAGAACTGCGGGAACTTGTCAGTTTATATTTGTTTATTTATTTGTTTATTAATTGCGAGTACAAGAAGTAAGGACTTAGTCCTTATAAATTCAATTCAATTCAATTCAATTCTTTATTCAAAAACATGTTTAGTACATAATGAAGAATATAAGTAAAGAAACATGAGAAAACCAAGTTCATGAATGTGCCCCTAAGGTCTTGACCCCAAAGCCCCGAAAAAAGGCCCAAATAAAAACGGAGTTATTGAAAAAATAGTCTATTTCCACTAATACATGAAAAAACGCAAAAAAACACTGTTATACCGGCTTCGGCGATCAAACTATCGTCAGTAACAAACAGTAACAACTATGTATAAAAGAGCCATCAATGTATAAACTAAATAAGAGAGGGCCAAGGATCGAGCCTTGGGGCACACCATGGGAAGTTTGAGATGGAGACGAGAGTGTATCGCCTATCTTTACCATTTGCTGTCGGTCTATGAGGAATGAGGATAGCAGTCTAACAGGCTGATGTTGAAAACCCAAAATGTTGCACGAGTATGTGCAAAAGAATCTCGTGGGATATTGACCCGAATGCATTAGAGAAATCCAGTAGTATTAAAAAAGTTCCCATGTGGTTTTAAGCTGCGTTTCTGATATCTTCGGTAGGTAATCTTAATTAGTGCTGATTGACAGTTTGTGCTTCTTTCTAAACCCAGATTAGTACTTGCAAAGTAGATTATTGGACTGGACGTGCACAAGGATCTGTTCATTTATTAGGTTCTAGGGCTTTACAAAAGGCAGGTAGGACGCCACTAGCAGGATTTGCCACCTTAGGCATAGGAGTAATGTGAGAGATTTTCCAGGGTGTGGGAAATTGAGAGGAAGTGAGTACGAAGTTGAAAATGTGAGTAACGACTGAGGCTATGGCTTTTAAAGACGACTTCATTAATTTCAGAGGTACATTATCTGTTCCAATCGCATTGGATTTGATTGACATCAGGGCTCTCGTAGCATCCTCTATGGATCTATGGTAATACAATGAAAGGAAAAATCAATCAAAAGATTATTATATATATTTAGGTTCTGAATGCATCCAGGGGTAGAGGGAGGCTTAGAGAAATGGTTGTTAAGCACATCTCGATTTAGGAAAATGGCGATACGGTTTTAGCGAATTTTCGAAGAAAAGGAAGCTATTGTTCTCGGTCCAAAATTTTTAAAACTCGAATTTCCGAAAGATTTTTATACCAAAATCCGTTTCAGACCATCCTGAATTCACTGCCGAAAGACACCAAAAATTATATGTATATATATATATATTTATATATATATTTATATATATATTTATATATTTATATATTTATATATTTATATATTTATATATGTATGTGTCATTCCAGACGATAACTCTCGAAAGAATTGAGATAAAAAGTTCAAATTTGCACGAAAAATCTGTCTTGGCAATCGACAGGCTAAGTTCGAAGATGGGCAGAATCGGGTCACTCTAAGGGGGAGTTTTGGGGAATTTTAGGGGGGGGGAAATTACCCATAAATTCCCAAAATGAAAAAGTCTGACAAGTGACACCTCATTTTAAAGGTTTTTGTACGCTGAACACGATGGTGAAATCAGAATTGCGATATCTCATTCCATTCTCAAACTGGAGCACTTTGAAGATGAAGGAACGTGGTTATTTCTTGAGATGTTCTTCCTGGTTCGTCTGCTCTAATCTGATAACGGAATGGGATATCGCAATTCTGACTTCACCATCGTGTTCAGCGTTGGAAAATCTACAAACCGAGGTGTTACTCGGCAAAAAATGGAACAAAAAATTTGTTACGTATCCAATACCTACTCTTCTGCTATTCAAAACATTTTTGATTTCCCCCTCCCCCTCCTTCCACCCCAAATTTTACTTTGCGTAAAACTACTCCTGTTTTAATTTTGTATGGTATCAAGTTGGGAAAACATTGGCCGAAAATTAATTTTCAGAAAATTTTAGGCGGAGGAGGAAGATGCCGAAAACTTCGAAAATTCGCTCTTATAGCCATGCTGCATGACTGTGGTTTTTTTTTGGTATTCTTGTTTAGTCCCAACTTGTTTATATTATTCCAGAGCTGCTTTGATGGAAGTTTACGGCTTAGTGATTTCAAGTTATTGCTTCGTTTGGCGTGGCGAACCAACTGATTGGCTGTATTACGCAGTTTCTTATACTGATCATGATAATAGGTGCATTTAGTTGCTTTCCACATGTCCCAAAAGTAGTCACGTTTGCTCATAGTATCCTTAATTACGAGGGAAAACCAAGGCACTTGTTCATTCTTTATTATACAAGTTTTTACTGGTGCGACTCTGTCATACAATTCGATCATGTTATCAGTGAATATGTCAACCATTTTATTTGAATTACTGCAGGAAAAGATCCGAGGCCATATAATGAATTCCGATGGATGAAGGAAATCGTTTATAACAGCAACTACTGAAACTTACAGTCGAAGTAGGTAAGCAGAGGAAGTAAACTAAAATTGGACCTCCAATTTGTTTTGACTCTATAATTTCCATACTATGGTGCATGGTAAACTTAATCTGAAAAGCTCAAAAACAAGCAAAATCTTCAAACACACATTTTATGGGTGGAGTGGAGTGATCCCCTTATTTTATAGATATCCAGTTTATGAGTGCGGCGATTAAAAGTGAAATGATTTGGTGCCTTCATTTTGAGCCTGAACTATTAACTTATCTCTACGTGACGGCTATACGTAAACATTGTTATTTAGACTACACGCACAAGGTTTGTTTGTGTTGGATAAACAGTGGGGAAGGGTCTGAGCATAACATCACTTTTCTCACAATTTTTGGTTCATTAATCTGTAAATAAGAAATTTATGAATTCGCTCAGCAACAATTTTTTATAACACCCCTCCAAATTTTTTTCTTTTACGTTTCACGTTTCCAAAAATGCAATTTCCGTCCGCCGTATCATGCATAACTACTTCATTTTCGGTCAAAAAATTCGTTCTTTCGCATACAGGCTCCATTTGGGCTCTAGTTGGGTCCCTAAACTTTGCAGCCCGATCGGAATATACCGAAGGGTGTTATGGGTGAAACATGGGTTTAGAAATAGAATTGTTTAGTATTTTAGTAAGATGAGCTTTTGAGGTATCTTTTTCCATGTTTTTTAGGGCGAGAAGACCGAATATGAAGTCGATTTTGACCAAAGAGTGAGGAATTGAGGTTGTACGAAAGTTCAGCTCCCAAAATTCATTTTTTATTAGTCAAAAACCTGGGAAATTGTCGGATGAAATCACCATCAATTTGTATAATAACACTAGAAAAAGTGTCAACAGGTGAATCAAGACAATTAAATGGCACTGTCAATGATCAAAGATAATTTGGAAAAAAAAGCGTAAGTCGTGTTTTTGGGGGCCAACATTGGCGGAAACTATCAGAAATAGCTATTTCAATTATTGCGCATGAATGAAACCATAAACGAACTGCCAACATCTCTGTAGGTATGTCCAATAGAATAATAAACCCACGTGACTTTGCAGCGTTTTTTTTAAACTCCAAGATTTGCATAACTGAATTAATACTTCAGCAGAGGATAAATCACTTTCTGTGAGCGCCTAAAAATTATCAAAAAGGGGGATTTGGATGGGTCAGTTGGCGAAAGATGATCTACTGGAGCGGGAGGACTTCAAGTTTACTACAGGCCGTGTGCACCCAGGCACAAGCTGCTCAATGTACTGTGCACTTTACTACCGACTCCCCCCCCCCCCCCCCTCACCACTTCACACCTTATGACAACCCATAAATATTCAAAATCTGCATATTCATGGTTATACTCACAAATCACCAATTAGGTATTCGATTACGGGACGTTTCCCATCGGAGCGGATTTATGAGTTTTCGCGGCTTGGAAAAGGGTTAAGGAGCGTTAACGCGTCGGCTGCATATTCATCAACACCCCCCCCCCCCCCAAACTCTTCTACAGCCCCGCCATCTTAGCCATACGAAAGGGTTAGTTGGAAGGTCTCATTGAAGGAGTCGCCAAAACGACAAATAATACGATTAGAGAGTTTCCGAGTCGACGCCTCGGCACCCCAGGGTTTTTCGTCGGATGAGGTGATAATGACCCACTTCGTGAAGTTTGGTGGGAGCTGAGGAGTTGGAGCATGTCCAACTTGATAGAAGATCCCTCCCTTCAAATTAAGGAATATCCACCTATTTAAAACTCTACAAATTATCACACAACGGTTTATGATTTACCTTCTGCGTAGATCACTGTTTTCTGTTTGAGAATAATCGGCCTTCAATTCGCGAGAAATTCAGTAGGTAGGAATTTTGGTTGCGCGTGCGCAGTGTCTATACATATGATCCAGTCGTTCTGTAATTCGTAGGGGACCACATAGAAGCTACACCCTACCTACACACCGAACTAGAGATAATCGAGCCATTTATTCGTGAGGAACTGACTACCTAGTATTCGAGTTTGCGCATGCGCAGTGGCCGTCTGCATGATCCAACCGTTCCACAATTCATAGGGGACCAACTAGAAGCTACGCCCTGACTACCCACCGAGACACCGTATCAGATTTGTTCAAGTTGCAAAAGTACCTACCAATCAACAAAATCCAAAATACCTAACCATCTTTGTTCAAACTAAATTATATCACGGAACCATAACTCGATTTTATCGAGCCACGCTCGATTAAAATCAGGTGTTTCCTAGCGATGATATCTGGGCTGGGTGTGTACCGTATAATTTCAACCCTTATACCTTCCACCCCTTAGAGATGACAGACAGTAATTTTGGTTCATGGTAACTAAGAAAAGGACGATGTTTGGTGGACAGACAGAAATTACTTCATACCATTTTCGGAGTCTGTGTACCTACCTTGAAAGAAAGCCATCAAATTTTGTAAGGGGGGGGGGGATGTTTTTAATGCTGATTCCAAAGGTTTATCATCGAAAGTAATAAACAAAACGGGATGAATCCTTGGTGCTTTGAAACGGATTTGCCTATAAAAAAATATTTCTACTTATTCTGGTTTTGCACGTTTGTATAAATTTACAAACGTCATCAATTTATTGCCACTCTGTAGGCATAGCTGTACCATGTCATACAAGTGTACTATGGTTGAGAATCCAGATTCACACAGTAATATTACCATACCTTCCGGAGGAGTCGGTCGTCACTAGCTGGCCTGATGATGATGTCCTTACATCGAAAGCGCTCGCCTACAGTACTCAACCTGCTAGTGACGACGGACTCCTCCGGAAGGTATGGTAATATTAATTCTTACACTAGCGGAAATAACCCTCTAGATTTAATACCAGATTCATACAGGTTACTGATTCAAGAAAATCACTTTCAAGGCAATGACACAAGAAATCTTCGTGGACGACTCGTCTAGCGAAGAGTGTAGTAGTACTCGGAGCGGACCTTTGGAACGTTAATTATGATGCAATCCTTCACCTGCAAATGCCGGAAGGTGTCTTGCTGGGTATGCTGACGACCTCCTAGCAATCATATTGGGGCGAACTCTTGAGGAATTGCAGATGAAGCTGACCCAGATGACGCGCAGAGTCAATAAATGGATGGAGGAGCATAGACTGTCTCAGGCTGTCGATAAGACAGAAATCGCCCTACTCTCTAAGGAACTCATTGAGAAGATAGGCCCTACGACAGTGGATGCCCATTTATTGTGAACACATCAGGAGCTGTCAGATACCTGGGATTAATGATCGACAGCAAGCTCAGTTACTGGGAGCATATTCGCAACAGTACTAACATAGCTTCAGCGGTTACTGCATTATTATCTCAGGCGACTTATACAGGCAAATACAGGCAGACCATCTCCTGTGAATAGAAGATTTTTGATGAGATTGGCAGAAGCCATTAGGATATACTGGACTGAGATCTGGGCCGATTCTATGCTGTACAAGAAAACAGAAGAAAAGGAGCCCTGCGTATAACGACTGCAAACATAACAGGGGGGTACCAATTGACCTGCTGGCAAAAGAGCGCAAATGTGTTTTCGAAAGACGGGAAGAAGAAGGTAAGACCCGAATAAACAAGGAGGACAAAGAAAAGTCGCTTCAGGCATGACAGCAGAGATGGCAGGCGGAAACGCGAGGCCGGTGGACAGCACGCCTGATAAAGATTCGCCAGTGGCTCGAGAGGGATCATGGTGAGGAGGGCTAATACCTCCCGGTGCTGCTCTTCGGCCATGGATACTACCAGACGTACCTCCATAGGATGGGCAAGGTGGCAAGCCCGAGCTGTAGGTATTGTGGATGTGAAACCGATGATGCTGAATTCACCTTGTGTGCCCACGATGAGCAAACAGGAGAGAAAGGCTGCATGAGATTGTGGGAAGTATCACACCAGAGAATCTGATAAATAAGATGTCAGGAAAGGAGGAACACTGGAAAGCAGTTGCAACATTTGCAACTGGCCTATTGCAGAGTAAAAAGATAGAAGAACGAGAAGAAATAACGGAAGAATGAGACAATAATGTTGAAGGAAATAAAAATATGAAAGGCTAATGCTAAATTAATGACCCCAGCTTGAAGTAATGCTGAAAAAGCTGTTACAAGGAGGGAAGTAGGAAACGGTTTGTGCGGCTTTAGTCGGTAGTTCCTGTAATGGAGAGTCCGACACTTCTTGGCTCCAACGAGATAAAAAAAGGAAAACCATGAACAGTGAAAAAGTGAAGTGTAAATGAACAGTAACGAAAAAGAAAAAAATGAATGAAATGAACAGTAACGAAAAGGAAAAAAATGAATGAAGTATAAAATTAACACTGATGAAAAAGAAAAAATGAAGAGCGTACCCTTCGGTCTCCAGTTTGATGATTTTTTAAAACTTCCAAATAGTTAGGTACCTACTCTTAATGTATCACTAACAAAATCCTACTAGCCGCGAGAAATAATGAATATGTCTCAAGAAAATCCCAAATAGGTAACACTACCCCTTCCCCCTCCCCACAACAGTAGGTCCCTGATAGGTACTCACCTCACTTTGTACTTTAGAATAAGTACCTAAGAGGACAGGTAGTCCTTATTTCGCCCAAGTTGCATAAATGTAGGAATAAGTAGTTGGAGAGTCGTACACTAATCACCTACAATTTAGGTCTTGGTGCAGTGAATATTGTGGGTGTTTGATCACTTGGAAACTCGAAGCTTGTTTGTTACTAACAGATCGACCCAGGGTCCATTATCAAACCGGATGCAGTTCTCCGCTAAAGTCCGCGTAGGTAAAATAACGATAACGAATCAAAACAACGGAGAGCGATTACTGGAGCTTGACCCTGGCCCCCGTGGAGTCGCTCGTTTCCAGATCCGAAGCAGCTCGTGGCTGAAGGCCGTCTCCAGCGCTGCGGGGAGGCGGAACAAGGAAACGTAGAGCTTCCTCAACCCTCAAGGAAACTATATAACTTTATAACGGTTTCTGTTGAACCCGAGCAGTGAGATCACAGAGTCAGTCAGTTCACCCTGCAACCAACCTCCATAACATCAATATTACTAAATAACTAAATTTCGGTACATGCAGACAGCCAGGTTGCAAAACGCAATCATAATGCAAGCTGTTGGGGACGTCTGTAGAAACTAACCAAACACGAATTCAAGATATCGATTTTTTTTTTTTCGGATTTTTTTTATTCAACTAATTTTCATTAGCGACCTGATTTCGAAGGATGATGGGCTCTATTATATTATTTGCCTGAATCGAAGGGTTGAGCAGCAGCATGAGCCCCTTTCAATTGTGCACAAGTCAGAAATATAAATGGCAGACCAATTGCGGATTGCGAAGGATAATATCGATGAAGTCTTCAGTTTTGTGTACAATTTATTTGAATTTGTATATGGGGGATATAAATATAGGAGAGTCAGGGGAAGAGTTTTTTATGGGGATTCAAGGGATTCTAGTTTTCGCCCACTTCTCATCTTAGGATTATAATTAGTTAGGTACCTATTACTTTTTTTGGAAGGCACTCGCTGAAATTATCTCTTGCACAACTAACATCTGAACAAATCTGGACCGTGAATCTGAATCAATTCCTCGTTCCATGTACGTTCAATTTTCCATATTCCATGTCAACATTTATGATACTGAACAATGTTATGTTAACTACTTCACATAGAAAATATAATGCATATAAACCAAAGTCGATAAGAATGACGACAGAAGTGACTACTGTACTGTTGCACGTAGATATAACTCCGTTTTCTTACACCAATAAATATTTTAACACACACGCAGGTTGCCGTTCGCGCATTTTGACATTTTTCTCAGCTCACAGTTGGTCTTCACGTAGGTGCTAGTTGTAAATCACGTAACTTTTATTAACGTGTGTATCCAAGAGTAACGGCCGTACGAGACAAGCAGAGACTCCTAGTGCGCTCAGGGAAAATGCTCGTCCAGAAGTACCCGACGTGATATCGAGGAATCGGATTGTTTCAGATGAACCTTCCCGAGACGAACACGTTTCATCCACGTGCTCTGAACCTCGCGCGGAACGTGCTCACCGAACGTGACTCCGACTACGGAAAATGATAGTCTAAATAGACAACAACTGGTAAGTAGCAGAACACGATACCAGTGGATTATAAAGCCAAGAGTAGAAATAACAGCATTGACTTGGCTTGAGATGGTTAGTGATGGTTGATGATGACGCGGGTTGTAGATGTTTTCTATGTTTTCAAATTTCAAGCGTCTCCAGCGGTAGGTATCCTATAGGGTGTACTTGGCAAAAGTCGATATCTTTTTGATTTTCCCATAACTTTATTAAAAATAGGTTTGCATAATATTTTCGTCATTATATAGGTAAACACCTCAGATTTAGGTATGGAAGGTAATATCCGGCATATGGCCACCCCTACCCCGATGACTCGCGTCTGCTCGCTCCAAGAAATTTTGCAAGACTCGCCCGCCCAACACCTGGTTGACACCGGCGACCTTCTCCCGGATTTCTTCCTTCGGTACAGACAAATGCTAACAGATTTTTTTTAATCCCTGAATTGGAACAATCTGACATCGACACTGACAGCATTTGGTTCCAGCAAGACAGCACACTTCAAGGGCGGCAATGGCCATTAAGCGAAACTTCAAGACCGAATCAGATCCTTTGGATTTCTTCCTTTGGGGTTACATGACGTCCAAGGTCTACGAGAATAAACCCAGGACCGTCGAGGAACTGAAGGAAGAAACTCGGGAGAAGATCGCCGATGTCAACCAGCTTCTCTGCCGGCGAACCTTGCACAATTTCTTGGAGCGAGCAGACGCGTGTCATTGGGCTAGGGGTGGCCATATGCCGGATATTACTTCCATACCTAAATCGGAGATGTTTACCTACATAATGACGAAAATATTATGTAAATATACCTAGTTTTAATAAAGTTATGGTAAAATCAAAAAGATACCGACTTCTGCTACACCCTATATAATATATACTTGCAGAAGGGTGCACTAGAAGCGCAATAATGGACGACAATCATCAAGGCCTGGGCAAAGTACAAACAAGGAACACCACTTTACCATTAGAACAGGACCACTGGCATCTACTGTTGGGTAATTAGATACTCAAACGTCGGTGTTTCAGAGAATTAAGAATCAAAGTGAAGGGCTCAAGGAGAGCTTTCTAATGGCCTAGATTTTCTGTAGGACACAAATTGGGTAAGCTATACTCGTGAATTAAGGAAAATGCAACAAAACCAGTCGCTCTTTGGAAAACAGTGATACTTCTTGCTACTCTGTGCACTGAAATAAAGACGTATCTGCGAAAAAATGAGAGAATCACTAAACATTATACACCGGTAGAAAGCTGAGACTAACAGAAGTTAGTTAGTTAGTTAACAGAATTTTTGGAGTGGGAAAACGCGACGAAAACGCAACTTCTTCTGAAGAAAGCGAACTGTATTCATACTGTAGTTCCTCTTGAAGATTAGTCCTAGGATTAATATTGATCTACGACATTTGCAACCCCCATCTCCCGCTCTTACCGTTCAGTTCCCGCGACGCAGCCTGTATACAGTTTTCGGTGCCAGTTCAGTAGGCGCCCCTCCGCCCTCCCGGCGCCACACGGCTTCAAGGTAGCGCCCCACAGTCATGTTTCTGGTTCTGTATATTAAATAGCTTACCTTAATGCAAAAATACTAATAATATGCATTTATTTACATAAGATTACACAACAGAAACATAATAGGTACCTATAGTTTACATTAAAATGTAATGCTTCTCCCCACTATAAGAATTAACTTGTGCTATGAGAAGGAATTATCCTATCTGCATGAAAAATAACTGACTCCCTTAATGCACTTTTTGAACAATGTTATACCTATGGACAGTTGTACGTAATTATGCCTGTGTACATGCTTGTGCGCTTGTTACCTACTGGCATTGCAAGAATACTAAACATAAAAAACCAATTTTGATACAAGAAGGTTATTGAATGTGCTGCAAGCCTACGTAACTAAAATATGAAGTGAACAGTTACCGACGATGCAAAAACCTTTACTTATTTCTTAAATATATCTAATTTCCTATTCATCTTAATCTAATTGGCAACAAAAAACGACACAACGGATTATTATTTACCTATATAGATGCTCCTGCGTAGATCACTGTTTTCTGTGGTCAGTACCCTCGAGCTCCCACAGGGAAGCCCTAAATCGATTACTCGAGCCGGCCCGGCAATTAACGTTTCATCATCTTTTGTAGTTATTCATGAAGCATAGGGTAAATAATAAACCGTTGTGTAATAATTTTCCTGTATAGATGACCCTTCTGCGTAGATAGCATAATAAACTGTTGTGTAATAATTTACCGTTGTGTAATAATTTACCGTTGCGCAGTTATTTACACAATAATAAACAGTTGTGTAATAATTTACAAATAATAACCGTTGTGTAATAATTTACCTGTATACATGCCCTAAATCAAGCCAGCCCGGGAATTACATTTCATAATATTGTTTTTATTCATGAAACATAACGTTTATTCAAGTTACAAAAGTGCCTATCAACAAAATCACCACAGAACACCAACACACAACCAACAGAACCACCAACTCGACTTCATACTGCCATCGCAGCCATCGCAGGTATAATCATGTGATCCATAGCAATGATTATCTCTGGCCAATTCCCAATTGTTGCCCCGTCCTTAACAATGATATCTGGGCTGAATGTATACAATTTCATTCACCCTGCTGTTGAAAAAGCCTGTGGGCGCAAACTTCTGAACCTTACTGTGAACGAACGGCTGGACGTACATGCAGTGCTCCGGGTGATATCAAAAAACTCCAAAGTTCGAGAACTATTTAAAACAGTATAAAAATTCGAGATGACGGCGTCCTGGAAACTTCAACCCCTATTTTTCACTCCTCAGGGATGACTGACATTAACGCCGAGCTTCGAGGATCAACTAGACCCCAAATGGGACCTATAAACTGGATTTCGTCAATTTTGGTTCATGTAACAAAGAAAAGTGCGATGTGCGGGGTACGGACAGAATTTTTTATTGCATTTTCGGATTCTACATACCTTGAAAAGGAAACCACCAAATCTTGAGGGGGGTTAAAAATTTTTTTCCTGCTCGATTCGAAAGGTTCATTATTGGAAATAATAAACGAAAAATTGGCCCCTCTGCAAGTAGACGTAAAGACGATCATTCGTTCACGTCTTCTCCTTTGCTTTTCACATTCCTCTGTAATCCAGCGGTTATCCATGTAAGGTCTACGACGCTTCTGTCGCCCAAAAGAAGACCAAGAGGAGGTGGCCTAGTTTTGGTTTATTATTCCGTGAATAATACACCTATGTATTCGCTCAGCAAAAAATTTTTAAAACAACCCCTCAAAAATTTTTCTTTTCCGTTTCGGTGCGTAGATTCCAAAAATGCAATGTCCGTCCGCCGTACGCCATATCACGTGTACCGGCTTCATTTTCGGTCTAAATAATTCGTTCTTTCGCACACATCCTCCATTTGGGCCTTAGTTGTGTCCCGAAACTTTTCAGCCCGATCGGAATATATCCGGGGGTGTTATGAGTGAAAATTTGTATAAAAATAGGTACTTTTGTGTTTTAGTAACATGTTAGTAAAATGAGCTTGTGATGCATCGTTTCCCATGTTTTTGGGGACGAGAAGACCGAGTATGAAGTCGATATTGACCAAAGAGTGGAAAATTGAGGTTCTACCAGATGTTCAGCTCCCAAAATAGATTTTTTATGAGTCAAAAACCTGGGAAATCGTCTGAAATCACCATCAATTTGTAGAATAACACTAGAAAAAGTGTGAACACGTGGATCAAGACGATTAAATGGTACTATCTATGATCAAAGATAATTTGAAGAAAAAAAAGGAGCTTACCTAATTCGTGTTTTTGGGGCCAAAATTGGTGGAAACCACCAGAAATTGCTATTTCAATTATTTTACATGAAAGAAACAATAAATAAACAGCCAACATTTCTGTAGGTATGTCCAATACCCATGTGACAAGGAGTTTGCAGCGTTTTTTAAATGTTACAAATGAAATGGCAGGTGCTCAAAAAGTAAGAAGCTGTGTACGACATTGCAGCCATCCACTGTCAGCTTCGACGGTCACGGTACGCCTCTTGTACGCCTCTTGGAGTTTCGTCTATGGCCGAAGGCGGCGTTGGGACGGATGAGTGGGCACTGTGCTGGGCATCTCCAGTGTTTTGGATTCCTCTCAAGGTCGCCGAGTGTGTGTCAGGTGAGTCAGCTGACAGGAAGGAAGGAGGCTAGTGGATGAAAGCGTGATGCCTCTGCCAGAGCTTTCACTTTTCGGGCCCCCGTCCTGGCAACCGTCGTCAGTTCGGGTTATGTAAGGTAAACGCTATTACGCAGCGACCCCCATTCTTCGGACTGTTCTGGTGCCCTTCCGCGTTTGTTGGCCCGAATACGACGAGGAACCTTTTGTGAGGTGGGTTTTATTCCTTCGGCCCCGACAAAAAACGATGAGCGTGCAGTATTTCTGCACGACCGCAGCCAAACAACACGAGCGCTCTTCAGCACACAAAGCACAGCAAAATGCCATCAACGAGCAATTAGAATCGATGCAAAAATCGGGTAGTAGAAAACCATATGCTGTAATGAGCACAATGACTGCTGAGAGGAGACTGGTGGTTAGTATGCAGCTTGGATTAATCCTGGCTGATTTTCAGCCAACCAATTAAAAAAATTCTGTCAATTTGAGCAGGCAGTATAGCTTCCTCACTTGAATCACATGAACGTATAGAATAGTTGATACGGGACCATCTGCGATACAACCCGCGTGTACCCTCAACATTTCAGCTCACTAAGACTACTTTTCGCGTAGTTGGAGCGTTCCAAGGAAACGGTCAACATTTCATGTTCGCGCATGCGCAGACGAAAGTTGCTGTACGATTCCAATTAAATTCACACGGAACTATCAAAGTATTATTCCTGATCGGCCTTCCAAATCTGAACTCATTTCAACAAGATTAAAGGTAGTTATGGGCGTTTCAAGTATTTCACGTTTGCGCATGCGCAGAGGAAACGATTGTCATAATTTTGAAATGGGACCATCTGCGATCTAACCCGCGTGCACCACAACAATCTCAGCTTCCTACGATTATTTTTCGCGTAAGTAGAAGCGTTATAAGGAAACGGTATAGGTAAGCATTTCATGTTCGCGCATGCGCAGACGACAGTTGCAGTACGATTCCAATGAATCTCATATGGACTATCAAAGTATTATTCCTGATCGATCCTCCAAATCTGAACTCATTTTAACAATATTAAAGGTAGTTATGGGCGTTTCAAATATTTTACGTTTGGGCATGCGCGTTACTGTGATTTTTCAATGATTTTGATATGGGACCATCTGTGACCCAGCCCGCACCTACCCTCCAAATTTCAGCTCATTTCGACCATTATTTCGGGTAGTTATGGGCGTTACAAGGAATTGCCACAGACAAACAGACAGACAGACACGGAAACCAAAAATGTCCCCTGATGTCTCAAACGCAAAATGGTAGTGGAAATGAATTTTTTTTTACTCAATCACGAATCCAAGGCTTCCCTACCTTCGGTAGTGAGGAAGCAAAAAAAAGCAGCCAATTCGATTAGGCAGTATTCATTACCTTTTACTTTAAACCATAGTTACATAGCATTTTATAATAGTTTCTTCTACGCTATCATAATACACACATAGGTACCTCGCTGGAGATACCCGGGAGTCATCTGTGCTCGAGGGAGGCACACGGGAGGCAGTTCACCTATTTCAAACTGGTCCAAAGAAGCGGTCTTCAAAAGCAAGTTCTATAATGACGTCACTATCTACTCTCAAGCTGCTCTCAACTTCTGACGTGGCAAGTCCTGTAAATTTAAGTTATAAGCGTCCTCCAAACTAGTGTGAGTCGCCGCATCAATAATAATCATCTCTATAATTATTATGTACGTCCTATGGTGTGGGTGTCCCACGTAATCACTCAACAATTATGCTTCAACGTACATCTTCCCAGGAACCTCCACGTTCGAGTCCCAATTGGCCTTCACGTGCTGAGTATTCGAAATTCCTCCCAAGTGATCGAATACACATATTTATTCATTTTAACTCAACTCCACAAGTAATAACACGAGATAACACAAGACCTAGCACCGATGACATTATTTCCGTTGGTTGCACGAGTGACTGTGGATGACTCGGATAAACGATCATTCGTATTCGCGTCCCATAAGCAGACAAGTCAAATAGTTGTTTATTTGCATAGCAATGACTTGAAAGGAAATTGTTGACAGGAAAATACCTTAACTACCTTAAGCAATCAACTGAACTGAAACAACAACATGAGATTAATTAACAGGCAAAAACTTGTTTTACCGAATATTAATACTTGTGAGGCAGAAAGATGTTGCTATCTTCTCAATGTCGATGCAAAGTTAGGCCTAAAGGGGTTACCAAACAGCTTTGACCGTTAGCCAGGCGTGAACACCAAAATGCGCCTATTAGTGCAGGGAGGAGGAGTGTTTTCTTTTTGACGATCTGAGCTTGAAGGAAAACCAAACAAGTGATTAACAAACAAGACTTGAAAACAACTGATTAGCATAGCATCACTCGAGTGAAGCTTGAAACGATACAGAAAGAGAGGAAATGTCACCGAATGCTACTGACAGCTCTGAGAGTATTGTTTCAATTTGTTGTGAACGTCGAGGGGCTGAACAAACAGTTTCTGATCAAACAGGCAGTGGGGAAGGACACCTTCTCTTGAAGTGCTAATCACTTGAAGAGATCCCAATGTGACTCATCTGAATCAACAGCGCACCTCCCTGATTCTCTGAAGGGGTCGTGGCTTTTTTCACCCACATAAGTTGTGGAGGGTTCTCATTTACAAATTGTTCTCCGGTTAGCTAATCAATGATTTGCGTCGTTCAACGATAAAATGGAGATGATTCGAGTATGGAACTTGAGCCTCAAACTTATCTCTGTCTGGAAAAATCATACTCGTCCTTCTGGGATTACTGGCATTCCTCCAAGCATCGTAAAGGCAAAACCTAAGTCGAAAACGCTGAAAAGTTCTTGTCACTTGAGTTTGTTATTCTATCGGACATACCTACCTACAGAAACGTTGCTGTTCATTTATTGTTTCATTCATGCGCATTAATTGAAATAGTTATTTTAGATGGCTTCCACCAATGTGGGCCCTCAAAAACGTGACCTCGGCTCCCCCCTCCACCCACCTTTTTTTAAACAAATTATATCTTTGAACACTGATAGTGGCATTTAATTGTCTTCATTCACCTACTAAGACTACTTCTAGTGTTATTATTCAAATTTATGGTGATTTCAGACAAATTCCCAGGTTTTTGACTCATAACTCATAAAAAATGAATTTCGGGAGCTTAACATTTGTTACAAACTCAATTCTTCACTCTTTGGTCAAAATCAACTTCATATTCGGTCTGCTCGCCCTAAAAAACATGGAAAACGATACATCACAAGCTCGTGTTCACTAAAACCTCAAAAAAAACCTCGAAACCCCCTATTTTTACACCCATTTTTCTCCTATAACACCCCTGGGTTTATGCCGATCGGGCTGCCGAGCTTTGGAGCACAACTAGGACCCAAATGGTTCCCAAATTGCCAAACTAAAATTTAACGTAAATTAAAGGCTGAAACATCGTTAGAACCTCCATTTTCCACTCTTTGGTCAAAATCGACTTCATATTCGATCTTCTCGTCCTAAAAAACATGGAAAACGATACCTCAAAAGCTCATGTTACTAAAACACAAAAAATACCCACTTTTATACCCATTTTTCACCCATAACACCCCTGTGTATATTCCGATCGGGCTGCAAAGTTTCGGGACTCAACTAGGGCCCAAATGGAGCCTGGGTGCGAAAGAACTAATATTTTAGACCGAAAATAAAGCCGGTATGCATGATACGGCGGACGGACATTGCATTTTCTGAATCTACGCATCCTGAAACGTAAAAGAAAAAATTTTGAGGGGGTGACATAAAATTTTTTTGCTGAGCGATAACATTGGTGTATTATTCGCCGAATAATAAACCAAAACTCATTTAAGGGTAAGTTGGTCCCCAGAGCCAGCGTCCCATCCGAATCGCCAATTTGAAATCAGCTGAGTTCGGTAGGGGAACTGTCGGATTACGAAAGGATGACTTGAATCAAAGAAAAATTGAGTTTTTGAAAAAATAGTCTATTTCCACTGATAAACGAAAAAAACGCGAAAAACACTGTTATACCGGTTTCGGTGACCAAACCATCGTCAGTAACAAACTAACTGTTATTGTTTGTTACTGACGATGGTTTGATCATCGAAACCGGTATAACAGTGTTTTTCGCGTTTTTTCGTGTATCAGTGGAAAATAGACTATTTTTTCAATAACTCCGTTTTCCTTTGAAATGGGTTTCCACGATTTCTTCGCGAGTGATTTAGCTCGGATGACTTGAATGTTGTGAAAAGTCGATTTTTATGTTAAAAACGCAGCAAATTATTACACAATAAAATTGTTCATTATCTCCTTATCTGCGTGTAGTTGTTCATTAATTGTTCATTATCTCCTTATGGAGCGTAGGTTATGGTAGTAGATCTCGGCCTAGTCCCGATTCAAAATACGTAACGTGTTATGAAATACAGTTCGGGGGGGGCCCCTCTGTACAAGTTGGAGGGGCCCCGGCAAAGGCACAGGGCGGCCCGCAACGCAAGGTCGCTTGGACCCGCGAAGGGGGGGCCCCGCAGCTTTCACTCGGCTCATGAAGACCGAGTGTTCAACACTCGAGTTCGTGTTCCCCGGTCATGCAGGCCGTCGCCGTCGCGAGAAGTTTACTTCTGATCGCTCTTGCCATTTTCCTCGCTGGAGACCTCGTATCGCTGGTCAACAGGCTCGCGTCATCGCAGGACTCCGCCGTCGGCAACGAGGTCGGTCATCATGCGGACGCCCTTCCCCGTAAGTACATCCTGGCGTCACCCACTGACCGATAACGAATTAACGAAGGCGATTCTGAACAGACGGGAACCGGCAAGTAACAAAGCTGGTCCGTTTGAAAGTGTTACCGGCTTGAGCTTTTGATGCCAGCACAGATAGAAAAGATAGAAAAGCTGGCATCAAAAGCTCTCCATCTATAATGAGGCCATTTCGCCCCTCAAGCCTTTACTAATCTCACCATAGAGCTAGCTATACAGTCCGTGCTGTAGATGCAGACCACTGCAAAATCAGTACTACTCCAGTTCTCTGGTGTACTGACCTCGAACAAAGCTTATACTAAGGAAGAGTTTTTTCCATGTTAGTGGTTAAATTTACATGGAATTTGCAACGTACTTCACAGATAGCGTTGGCCGTTCGTCATGCTCATCTCGTGGAGCCAATATTACAGTAAAACGCGCTCTGCCGCTATCCATAACAACCCAAGTGTTAGCTATCACTTGATTTGCCACTGGACCATCCATCGCCATCATCATTTTGGCGCTAAAGTCCTATAAAAGAACCTGGGCCTTCTCATTGCTCCATCCATAATGTGACAATTTCGAGCCTCAAAACTAACTAAGAACAGTTGTAGGCTCGAATACCGTCTTCACAACAACCACTCTCAGACGCAGTCCATAACTGACTTTCATGGGTTACGAACAAGGTAGCTTGAAATACGTACAATAGCTCCATCAAAAATGCGACCAATCGATCATGTTTGCCAGGCGTCACTCCTGGCTGTCCATAAGACAGTGTTCAACAGCTACAGCTTTTGATACTACCACAATATCGCTTTCCATCCATATGAGGTCATTTCGCCCCCTCAAGCCTTTACTAATCTCACCATAAAGCTATACAGTCCGTGCTCTAGATGTAGGCCACTGCAAAATCAGCACTACTCCAGTTCTCTGGTGTACTGAGCTCGAACAAAGCTTATACTTAAGGACGAGTTTTTCCATGTTTGTGGTTAAAGTTATATGGCATTTGCAACGTACTTCACAGATAGCGTTGGACCTTCGTCATACTCACCTAGGAGAGCCAATATTATAGTACACCGCGCTCTGCCGCTATCCATAACAACCCAAGTGTTAGCTAGTATCATTTGATTTTCCACTGCTCCATTCATCGCCACCATCATTTTGGCGCTACAGTCCTATAACAGAGCCTGGGCCTTCTCATTGCTCCATTCATAATGTGGCAGTTTCAAGCTTCAAAACCAACTACGAACAGCTGTAACCTCGAATACCTTCTTTTCAACAACCACTCTCAGACGCAGTCCATAACTGACTTTCATAGGTTACGAACAAGGTAGCTTGAAATACGTACAATAGCTCCATCCAAAATGCGACTAATCGATCATGTATGCCAGGCGTCACTCCTGGCTGTCCATAAACAGTGTTTAACAGCTACAGCTTTTGATATTATCACAATATTATCTATTTCCATAATGAGGCCATTTCGCGCCACAGAACTAACTACAAACAGCTGCACGCTCGAATGAACAACTAAGAAGGAAACGTTAGCAAACCACTCTAAGAAGATGTCCTTAATACAAAATGTAGTACAAAATAGGGCCATATCGCACCACCCAGGATTATCGCCATTTCCAAAGGCATTTTCTCTGATTTACCCATAAACAAGCACTGTACTTTCACTTTTTTTTTAACTTTCTGGTTCATTCATAAAGAAACTGCATTGCGCTACTACGAACATTCGGTTATTTTTCCTATCGAGGTTAATGAGCATTCATTCATATTAGTCGTCAGTTGATGTGCGATTGATCAATCCGTAATGACATCTGCCCTCATGGTGACCTTCATTCATACGGGTCAAAACGAACTTTCGCGAACCACAGGTGCAATCCAACACTGTAAATCCTTTAATACATCATTTAAATTTCCGCAATACACCTGGCGAGAGGTATCGCGCCCTGATAACGGACACAACCACTATAAACGAAGTTTTACAGTTTGGAATTAGTCTCGATAAATCTATCTTTGATGTACTATCCATAAAAATGGCTTTTACTTCTTTCACATTTTACAATTTTCCTGGTTCATCCATTGAACCGAGTGATCAGTCCCCCACTGGCCAACATTCATTACGAATGCGAATGTGAATAGAAAAGTACCACCAATCCAAGATGCTTTCCATAAGAAAGCATTTACCAACTAAATATTTTGATTTGTTCCTCATCCTAGGTACCAGTTAGGATATGTGAACCAATACAGACACAATAAGATCATTATCATACCTATAATAGCCGATGTGGAAACTGACCTCCATTGCCATTACCAGAAAACAGCTTACTCAAGGGTATCAAAGGAGATACGATACTCGTATTTGTATAGCATTCATAATACACCTATCAATACATCATTATACATAATGGGACCATATTATTATATCGAGCCCTGAAGGCCAATACGGGCCACTACTTCATACCAGTTTGGAGTTGAATCCAGCGTATCACTTCTCGATGCTGTCTACCCCTTCAACACCTACAACATGCAGGTGATATATTGCCAATTCCTGATAACACCTACTCAGTATCTTTGTGAGGGGTGAGTTCTTGACCGAATTCTGAATATAACTAGGATATATAGGATCTTTGGGAGGCGGTCAGAATATAAACTTGTTTCTACGCCGACGTTTCGGCAAATTTGCTTGCCATCTTCAGGACTGGAAACTGTTATGGGGGTGGGTGAAATATGGAGATGATAAGTCACTATGGTGGTCACAATTAACGATGATTCTGGGCACTGATGTTGGGCAAAAAGCTGAAAAGCTGGTAATAATTGACAGATTGCTGAGAGATGTGAGGGAGTACTGCCAACTTGTACTCCCTCACATCTAACAGCAACCTGTCACAAATCAAAGCCTACCTTGTCACTGAGTCAATTATTACCAGCTTTTCACCTTTTTGCCCAATTGTGACCACCATAGTGACTTATCATCTCCATAGTTCACTCACCCCCGTAACAGTTTCCAGCCCTGAAGATGGCAAGTAAATTTGCCGAAACTTCGGCGTAGATGGCTGATTTAGTAGGCACCACCACGAAGCGAAGATTCGATGACCGGTATTCAAATGAGGAAATTTTCAACTCCCATCGTATGACAACGTCTATCATCGTGTTTTAACTGTCATTCATATCTTGGCATCTCTCATTGTGGCAAAACGTTTTCTAAATGGACTACGCTAACAGGTGGTTTTAAGACGAACAACCTGTGACACATGCTGTTCTGCAATTTAGAACAGCTGCTGTGAGCTACTCGGAAAAATTCAAAGTGCGAGTGTCTGATAAGATGTAATCTCTAAAATCAGGTTGGAATTCCCTTGACATCGCAGTTAACTGTGAAATAGCTGAGAAGTCGGACGGTTCGATCGTTACAGTGGCTGCTCGAGAGCAATCATTGGTGAGCCTGCTTAGTAAAATCAGCCTCATTTCTCAGGTTTCTCGAGGATAGCAGTGAAGACAAACAGTGATCATTGACCCTCATTAGATATTTAGTTAACATCATTCGAATAACATTCCTTGACCACACAGAAATTTTGTTAACATTAATTAACAACGATAAGTTACGTATAAAACCGCTATCATAGTCAAATCTTACTGTAGGGAACTTTTAAGACCTTGAAAAGTCTCGAGTGGAAAAAAGTGTTATTTAGAACCGTCTCCGCCGAGTCATTTGGAGGTCATCTACTAGATTGGCAATGTTGTCTGGAAGAAAAACGTTTCTTAAACATTGTGAAAAAAAGGAAAATTCCACATCATGCCTTTTATTGTTTCGATTTTGCTTAACTTGCACAGGAGTTTTACCACGCTTATCAAAGAAGTTGACTTACCAGTAATAGGTCTTCCGAAAACCTTTATGAGGTCTTATTAACAATCCTACATGTTTAAACTCTTTGTATCATCTAAATAAACACCAGTCCATTCATTACCTTTAGTAAATCATAAGAACATTTCATTTTGATGTAGTAACAAACAATGTTAAGATGACAGTTACTACGCATATTTTGGTATCCCCCCCCCCCCCCCACAGGAACCTGCATCTTTGCTACTCGTGCTTTAACCACTTGCCAGAAGGGTAAATACCCCACGATTCAACTATTTCTTGCTCCACAAACGATAACTGCTGCAGTAGTAACTTTCCTCGATGGATCTCGCGAATTCGCAACAATGAATAGCAAGTTTATAATAACTGGGTTATCGAATCGGTAGGTCGCATGGGTTAAGAATACTGAAAAGAATGAAAAAAATAACGCGTCTGAGGGATGAAGAAATTGAAATAGGAATTTAAATGAAGATGCGTCAGAAATGGGAGAATGTATGTAACTTTCATACGAACTCTTGATGCGGAATAATTATTCACTTGGTAATCTTGTAGACCTACTACTACACAATCATACTAGGCTGTCCACCACACATTCACGCGAATAATTACTTTGGCATTGATCTTGAATTTGAGCGTTGATTCGTCCGCGTAGATGTGTTCTGTTGATATTTAAATCAATTCTAACCTTGATGAAATGGCAGTGAGTTGAAACGCTACGCATAAATGAATACATAGCGGTAACCTTTCCCATCAGTCGACCGTTATTAAAGCGAGCAAATTACCTTGAGATTGAAAAAGTTTCGTAAACATCTGTCAAAACATTTTAGCTGCTGCAGAACAATAAGATGTGGGTCAGCCATACAACTTCTTGGTGGATTGCGCTTATTGTGAAGAATTCCTTTAGA
Source organism: Leptopterna dolabrata (assembly GCA_954871275.1). NCBI lineage: Eukaryota > Metazoa > Arthropoda > Insecta > Hemiptera > Miridae > Leptopterna > Leptopterna dolabrata. Next base: position 12,750,197 of record OX940980.1, read on the forward strand.
GCAGCGTATTTTTCGTGAACCACTGTGAAACTGGCCACAGAACTCTCACTGTTTTTTTCGCGAGAGGCGGTGTTAGGTTGATGAAAGAAGAAAATAAATTAAATACAGGACTTCTACGGTTTTTCAGAACCAAGATAAGCTGAGCATATCTCGCATTTAAAACTACGTGACTGCTTCAGGAAAATAATTATATTAAAGGCGGAAATGTTCACCTACGGCTTAAAAAAACCCAACTTTTCTAGAACGGATTTGTTTTTCGTACGGATAACGTTTCTGTTTCCCCTAATCACTGACCTCCGAGTTGACATTGAAGGTGTGGGGTTTGGAAGTCATTCACCGAAATTGAAGAGGGTTGATGGTAACCAGCTCACTACCTGAATATATTACGCAATCTTAGTTAGTTTTGTTTAATTATATCTTAATCGATTTTTAGTTTTTAGCGGACGCCCATCACCTGTGCACTAGACCCAAGATGTAACGTACACCCTAATGTGGATCTAACAGACATGGTTAAAACAGATCATTGTTTTATTGAATCGAGGATTTGAAGCGTTGTTTAACGAAAAGTGGGTTTCACGAGTGTAGTCAAAGATTACAATGTTTTCATAAAAAATTGTTTTCATAAAACTTTAACTTTTAAACGTCGATTTAACGGTACCATGGAAGCAATGGGGGTCATTACGATTTATAACGCAGTTTTTTTGTTTTTTGGCGTTTAGTTTGTTGTTTATATTGTTGATTGCAGTGTTACGTTCATTTCTGAAAGTTTGCTGACTGTCCAGCATGGAGCTATCGTCGCAAAAACGAAAACGCGACTGAGGTTTGTGAATTTGAACCCAGTGAAACCTAGATTTTGGTTGAAACTGTTGCAAGTATTTCAACATTAGTGAGTGTAAGAAAACCGACGGTGCCATATCTGTCGTTCCTGTTACAAAACATATTTTTTATGCAGTACACCATAATTATCATCAATAACAATGTGTCCCGCTGAGTCTACCTAGGTAGGTAGTAAGTTATGTACCGATATAATTTCTCACAAACAAATAGTCCGATTTCTCTCAAATTTGGTGGGCAGGTATTGACTGTCCCTCTATCGATTTTATTGCGATTGGAATTATATGGTTTTGCTGCTAATTTCAAATTGTATAGCTCAAGTACGCTTGCGCAAATGCGAAATCCCAACTCGAATCGCTAAAAATGGTCAAATTGCAATATTAATTATCCAGAGAACGGTATGATCGACAGAACTTTTTAGTTGATAGGTAGGTAAAGTTGTCTCTCTCCCATCATTTCAAAGCGAGAAAGCTAACTGTGAAGTCTTCATCTTCGTCCTCCAATACCAACTGAAATTCTCTAATGTCCCAACTCATTTTTATAGATGTAGAAGAACAATAACATCAAGAATAATAATAACAACAGAAGAACGGGTTGCATGAAAACTGACAACATGACGAAGTGGTAAATCATTGATTTAGGACGCTGACCACCCAAAATCGGCTGGTTAGTTTTGATCGTCGATTTGTCTCTTTTGGTCATTGATTTACCTCAAAAGAGGTTGGTGACACCCGACGTAGTTGTTCAACATCTGAGATCTTTGGTTTAATAAGTAAACGTTGATTAAACCGACGAGGTACTACACGAGTCCACATTAAAAGCGACACTCACACCTCACACTGGGGTGACTCTTGGGAGCTACGTAGGTTTCTACATAAGGGGTGCCCAGCTATTGTTTTCAATGTATGGAGGAGGGACAACCTAATTAAGAATATGAATAAATAATGACATAAAAATCCATTTCAGACCACTGTAAAACCAAATCCGTAAAAAAAGTTTGCGACAGTGTGGCTGTTCTCGAGTTATTTTTTTCTTCCGGTGGAGACAGGGTCGTTTGGGGAAGCCTAATCGATATCCCTTCTTGACCGGTGATAATCTCGCTGGTCTAGAAGGGGGACTCTCGAGGGTCCACCGTCACTCTCCTCACTCTGTCACAAGTTCCAGTGTTGAGTGATGACGGATATGAGCGAATTTGCAATCAGAATAAGCGCGTCCCTGTAAGCCTGCAGAGGAGCTTGGCTATAAGGTGGATGGAGTATTTTGGGAGTCATCATAAAATAAATTAATGATAGATATTAGAAAAAAAAGTGTTTATTGTACAGAACAATAATTATGGTCACTGTATTTTTGTAGTTCTACTCAATGATCATAAATAAAAGTATTATGGTAACGAAGGGTAAAAAACGCTAATCACCAATGGTTACTCTGTGGAGTAGGCGTCTTGACGCTGCATGTACCTTGAAACGTAAAAAAGTCAATTCCCAAGGTTCATTGAACGTAAACTTATTTTTTCGTGATTTTTGGAGTGATTCCTTTCTGATCAATGCCGTCCAGTTTTTATCGACTATTCGACTTACCAACAGTGGTGGGGATCGACGAGGTGCAGTGTTGTTATCTAAACAACTTCTTCACCTCATGTTTCCAAACATTAGATCAGTGGCAACCCACCCGGTCGAACCCGGGGTTTGTTCGAGGCTTGGGAGTCTCACGGACGATGACCCCGTTGTTTTGTAGATCACACGAACCGATTACGACACCATCAGCTTTGAGGCTGGGGCTGAGGTATCGCCTTCAAAACCTCTGTAAATCGCACAATCATAATTCATTATCTTATGAAACGGGAGTTGCGTTCGTGAGGTTGAAATTCTGCGGGTCCGCTGCCCTACCGTGAAAGTCCGCAACCTTCTGTCAGGAAATCGCCTGATGATTAGCGCTCCGAGGATGAGTTGCGAAGGCGGTGATTGTCACCTCGAGACCTTCGCAAATCTTAATTGAACGAAGTTCCTTCGTCAGGTCATCAGACATGTACGAACAAAGTAATCGTACGAACATGGACTATTACGCAACAGTGTCACTGAAGTGGACAAGAATGACTGTCGCTACTAGTTTCGGTTTATTATTCTCAACAATGAACCGCAGGAATCGACCTAAAAAAACCGCAAACCTCAGGCATTTCTAGCCATTCCGTGAAGAACGAACCTCCGAATGGGTCACTACTCATACAGAATTATTTTGCTGTACTGGTAGTTTTGGTGTAAGGCACGTTAAAACCGGCTTTGGCAAAACACAAAAATATAAAATAGATAAATAAACGCAAGCAAATAATTAGCTTCCTCTCATCATTACTATGATTCAAAATAATTACTAGATGGAGTTAACAAAAATTTTAATACGCCGGACCTTACCTACCAAATTGAACCACTACCAAAACAACCTGATTTGGTAGAATACCGAACTTGAGGTAACTGATACAAGTAACTCAGCTATGAGCTATAGTATAATTACCCCAACTATAAAGTAGAGAATTTAGGCGGAACCTGAGGAGGTTTCGACGATTTTTTTTCTCCAAGTGTGCGTGTTCGCTGAGGCTACTGCTTTGATCACTGTGGAACTCAAAGAATACAAACTGGGACCCTGCATCCGCCTGACTCAGGAAAGTTTCATTGGAATCGGTAGAATTTAATCGGGAACAAAAGAGCGAAAGGATTTTGAATTCGCACATGCGCTGATAATGCTTCGAAGCCACTTTAAAACGTCAAGCGGACCATTTGGGACACAGCCCGCTTAATCCATCGAAATTTCTTCGATGCGGAGGTGGGAGAATTCCAATGTTTTTAGCGAATTTTCAAAGAAAATGAAGCTATTGCAATGGCTTCGAAATTTAAATAATATAAATTTTTGGAAATTTTCTTCATAGAAATCCGTTTCAGACCATTCTAAAACGATTCCTGAAATTTAACACTTTTTTATATGTATATATACCTATATATATGTGTCACTCCAGACGATAACTCTCGATAGAATTGAGATAAACAGCTCAAATTTGCACAAAAAATCTATCTTGGCAATCGAAAGGCTAAGTTCGAAGATGGGCGAAATTGGCCTACTCTAAGGAGGGTTTTGGCGCATTTAAAGTGCGCAAAAATTACCCAAAAATCCCCAAAATGTTATTTTCCAACAAGTGACCCCTCATTTTAAAGGTTTTTGCACGCTGAACACGATGGTGGAATCGGATTTTAGATATCTTGATCCGTTCTCAAATTAGAGCATTTAAAGTGCGCAAAAATTACCCAAAAATCCCCAAAATGTTATTTTCTAACAAGTGACCCCTCATTTTAAAGGTTTTTGCACGCTGAACACGATGGTGAAATCGGATTTTAGATATCTAAATCCGTTCTTAAATTAGAGCATTTAAAGTGCGCAAAAATTACCCAAAACTAGGATAATCTTTAAACTCTTACCCCCCCCCCACCCCCTTAGAGTGGTCAGATTGAAAAATGTGAGAAGTATTAATTGAAGACGAGAGTTCGAAGCAAAAAAGGGGGAGGCAAACGATTAGTACAACTCCTTGAATTTCCCATTTGACATATAATTTATTGTTATGATACCTTCATAGATAGACAAGTACCGGCCCACGTATTACTAGAAGGAAGACGAAAGAAAAAATCTATTTCAAATTATTCAATTTAGGTACTAACAGTAGGAGGAAGAAGGTTAGGTAGGTATCTTATCAATTTATTATCAGTATCATACGAATATTTGATATTCAAAGGTAGGTAGGTACTTAACATGATAAAAATAATATCAATGAAGAAGGAAGGATCTACCTAGTAGAGCAAATCTTGAACTGGTTTTAGATACCAGGCCTGAAATCGTAGTCAAGAGGAAAGGCCATTCAGAAGGAACAAGGAATCTACTCATAACAAACGGTAGAATCAGGATGGACAAAACGTACAAATTAAAATAAATACGAAGAGAATATACATAGAAAACCAAATTTTAGACCGAAGTTTTCCTTTATTCAAAACCATAGCCATTAATTCGAATATTTCTTTGAAAATTCGCTCATTAAGTCATGCTGCATGACTGGTTTTTTGTTCCTTGATCGCGCTCAGACGCTACCACCAATCTGAAAGCTTTGAAATTTATAACTTCGATATCTCAGATGATTAGGAAAGTTTTTCGATAAGATAAGGCGGTTCTAGAAAGAACTGGAAAATGACAAATAGACACGGTAACTAATTTGTTCGTCAACATAACATTGGCTTATTATTTTCAATAATGAACCTTTGGAATCGAGCATGAAAAGTATCCCCCCCCCCCCCCCCCGCCACAAAATTTAATGGTTTCCGTTTCAAGATACGTAGAATCCGAAATGGAATTTAAAAAAATTCTTTCCGTACGCCTTACCTCACACTTTCCTTAGTTACCATGAACCAAAATGAATTAAATTTGGTTTGTACGTCCCATTTGGGGTCTAGCTGATCCGCGAAGCTTGGCGTTATCGTCAGTCATCTCTATACAAATAAGGGTTGAAATTTCCCGAACGCCGTAGCTCGAAAACTTTCAGCAGAAGGGATGGTTTTTAAATTGATCTTGAACTAAAGAATTTCTTGAGACCACCCGGAGCATTGTACGACCAGCCGTTCATTTGCACCGAAAAGCTTCGGCAACATGATCCTGAATGAAACTGCATAAATCCGGCCCAGATATCATTGCTAGGGAACACCTGCGATAATCACGGACGGCTGTATGAAGTCAAGTTGGTTGCTCTGTGATATTGTTTCATTTGAAGAATTATGGCTCTTCTGGATTTTGTTGACAGGTACTTTGGCAATGTGAACAAACTTTGTTTCATGAATAACAACAAATAAAATTAATGCATTATTGAATCCCGCGCATTTTTATGTAACTGTAATTCCCGGGCCGGCTCCACTACTCGATTTAGGGATTTCCGGGGGGAAGCTCGAGGGTAGGTACTGACCACTGAAAACGGTATGTACGCAGAAGGGGGATCTGTACGGGTAAATAATAAACCGTTGTGTAATCATTTGCAGCTTTTTTCCCCCAGTTCTTTCGGGGAACCTACCTATCTGAAAGGTTTACCGAGCTTCCCTTAATTAGGGAGACCTACCTATCTGTGGTAATGAGAAAATAATATTGATTTAAATAGTGAAATTTTACGGAAACTGATCGAGCTCAATAACCAGTCATATCACGTTGCAGTGTTACACAAAGCACAAGTGACCTTTGTGGAGGATGGAGAATCCCCGGATCCTGATCCAACGGAAGGGGGACAGCGGATGTCTGCCTGACCTTTCCTCAAGGACGAAAAAAATTGGTGTTCGTCGCGCCAGACTCCAAAAGCCTCTGAAAAACCCCCGGCGTGTCCGGCCGCGCGGTATTTCGCTCACCCAAGGATCCGCTCAGATGCTGCTTCCACAAAACGGCGGACCTTGTGCCGATATCGAAAACTTACAAGGCCAACGTGTTGACGACGTCCAGCATTACAGAACACGTACGATTTCAAGAAAGTTCCAACGAATCGCAAATGTACCACGGGAGAAAAACGTCAACTTCTGGAGGATTATAGCTGAATATTTCGGTCATTAAGCATTTGCTCAGAATGTACAAGCGGCATATTATTTAAAATAAAACGCAACATACATACAAATGGTAGAGGGATCTTGGAATCGTCTATCCTCTCATGGTGTTGTGGCCCCTATTCCTCCTATACAGGGTGTCACCCTTTCGGGCGCACCACCGGCCAGGGTTCGATTCTACTACTAATTTGCGACTTTTTTTGTCCTATAACATATATTTTTTAATTCACGCTAAATACCACTTTTTTCACTTTTAAGATTTTATTCGCATTTTCGACCTTGTTCGCTAAAACTGTCATAACTCCCTTAATTGATGAAGTAAATTCAAATTTGATTATACCATTGGAAAGAGCGTTAAATTTCCTATCTCCCTGACGCCTTTTTAGACAATTTTTAAAAAAATGAACGGGTGAAAAATAAGCCGAAAGTGAAAAATTGGTAAAATTTCGAAAATGTTCACTTTCTTCAAAGCTTGTCTCTCGAAACTTCCTGAACGGAAATTTTTATGCTGCAAGCCTAAAAGTTGCATCTGAATCCGAGCTTTCCAACGGTGTAGTCAATGTTTTTTTAAAACCACTTCTTTGGTAAGAAAATGACGTTTTTAAGGCAGAAAACGTTAATTTGCGGGTGAAAATCAGCGTTTTCCACCAGAAGTGCTTTCCAACTTAACAAATTCGTTTGACACGGAATTTTACGTATTTTTTGACGCTGAATCGAATGGTGACACTTTCACATCTCCTCGACAAACAAATAGCGCTTTTCAAGCCCTTTCCTTTGGGCGAAGGGGTCAATTTCGTTGTTCGTTTTAACCAAAATTTTCATTGAGGGAGGTCTGGATTATTAATGACTCGCACTCCTCCCAATTTGTTTATATCTACCTAATTTTTGCCCGCTGTCTCGAAAATATCGTCCCGATCATCTCCGGAAAGGTTTCTCTTTTCGATAGATAACAAGTACACAAGTAGATAACAAGGGTACAAATATCATTTGTGATTGTTGGAACGTTCAACCGTTGACGTGCAGGTAGGCAGTTGCTTCTTACTCTGCGCTTGAAAACCATGGCATCTTTTTCAAACCAGGAGTATGCAGATATGTTGTTGGTTTACGGGTTCACCAACAGCAATGCCCGTGAAGCCGTAAGGGAGTATCACCGGCGATTTGAACATCTTTAACAATAAACATACTCAAGAAATCAAATGATTCGAGGACTCAGTTGTTGTACCCTGTTTAACCCAGAAAGGGCTTGAAAAGCGCTATTTGTTTGTCGAGGAGATGTGAAAGTGTCACCATTCGATTCAGCGTCAAAAAATACGTAAAGTTCCGTGTCAAACGAATTTGTTAAGTTGGAAAGCACTTCTGGTGGAAAACGCTGATTTTCACCCGCAAATTAACGTTTTCTGCCTTAAAAACGTCATTTTCTTACCAAAGAAGTGGTTTAAAAAAAACATTGACTATACCGTTGGAAAGCTCGGATTCAGATGCAACTTTTAGGCTTGCAGCATAAAAATTTCCGTTCAGGACGTTTCGAGAGACAAGCTTTGAAGAAAGTGAACATTTTCGAAATTTTACCAATTTTTCACTTTCGGCTTATTTTTCACCCGTTCATTTTTTTAAAAATTGTCTAAAAAGGCGTCAGGGTGATAGGAAATTTAACGCTCTTTCCAATGGTATAATCAAATTTGAATTTACTTCATCAATTAAGGGAGTTATGACAGTTTTAGCGAACAAGGTCGAAAATGCGAAAAAAATCTTAAAAGTGAAAAAAGTGGTATTTAGCGTGAATTAAAAAATACATGTTATAGGACAAAAAAAGTCGCAAATTAGTAGTAGAATCGAACCCTGGCCGGTGGTGCGCCCGAAAGGGTGACACCCTGTATAAACGGCAAATGAGCGCGAACCCGAGGAAAGCATACACAGCATAATTCGGATTCGCATTAGGTAAAATTCGAACCCGAACCGTGAACCTGAATGTATTTTTCGATACAATATTTTTTTTGTCTGCATTACCAACACAATAATGAGGAGTACCCATGGACTTCTACTATTTATATTTTCCCATTTTCAAATGAAAGAAGGTTCTATTGTAAGAATTTTGAGACCAACCGCACTCTCCTACGATGAACAGTTCTTTTTCTATGAGCTGTCAAAGTTTCGACAACGAGTGACGTCATTGCACCCCTCCCAACTGGGTGGGACCCCATTGCGCAGTGTGACGTCACTGCTTGTTGCCGAAACTTTGAAAGTTCATAGAAAAGTAACTATTCATCGTAGGAGGGTGCGGTTGGTCTCAAAATTCTTAGAATGGAACCTACTTTCATTAAAAAATATAAACAGAAGTCATGGGTACTCCTCACTGAGTAGGCGCCTATGATGTCAAGTAGCAGCAGAATGACTAATTCTTTAGTGCTTTAGGAGAGGCGGGAACTTCGGGCCATTTTGCTTGCATTACATTATGAGTAATCCATAGAAACCAAAATCACCACGAGACATAGCATTTTAATAACATTGCTAAAACGTGTACGATATGATTATATATTCACCACACAATACAACGGCATTTAGGTATTTATAAGTAACGGAACATAAAGAGGCAGAGCCGTAGTTGGTGCAAGTTTAGTTAGACGAGCGTTATGTAAGAAACATAAATGTCGTGATAATAATGGTATTTTTTTCCAAGGTAACACCGTCCGCATAAGGTTCACACAAGGCACAATCGGCACTGGAAAACCGTAGACCGAAGGGTCCTTTCATAGCGTGTAGGAACATTCGTGAACACACTCAATTCCACATTCTTCGAAGCTCGCCACCTTATTAAAACCCCGAGCAGTAGGGTTAGCAGCAGGATATTTATATCATTGCTCATGACTGCTTGCTTATTGCTTGTATAGAACATTGAATTATATGCACTTATATGCAGCATCCGAGTATACACAACAAGTAAAATGAATCTTCTACTCACAACGACTGCCGAATCTGTAAGTGTATTCGAGGGTTGTCGGCACCAACGGCTTAAATGCAATTTTGACTTTTTTTTAAATTTAGTATTCAGAACAGGCAACGTAGGACTACTGTCCCACCTTGTGTTACATAAATGAACAACGATATTCACTTACATTATACGTCGACTACATAATTAATAGACAAACTAAAAATGTAGTCAGTTGAAGGTAAACGTAAAGAACAAAAACAAAAATAATCAAAAGGAAAGCATTGACGTAAGGAAAAACAGGATGAGAAAAGAAAGAGAAAAGAGATAAAGGGGGAAAGTAGGGAAGAAATTAGCCAGTAAGTGCTCGTTGAGAGCCCACACCAATCCAGCCAGGGAGTGTGGTAGGAAGACTGTGCACCTGCAACCCTCAGCGATTCTGAGGTGTTTACACGATGAGTAAATTTGACGAATGGCACCAAGTTTGAGATTCCAAGTCGGAAAAAGTTACTTAAATAGTAAGGGTTATTAAATTTCAAAGGGTTAACTAACTTTCATAATAAACGTTATGACCCGTCTTCTTCGGACAAATTGGAACCCAAGATCTCGTTTTTATTAGCCGAAACACGGCCACGTGGTTTCAGTTTATAAACAAATCTAGTGCACGCATTGACTGCCAACTACTGTGGTCTTCTCGCGGACTCAGCATCTAAGGACGTGCTACATATATATGATGTCGCAGTATGTCAAATGCGGCACAATAAGTGCTCTCACAAGCATGACCCGCAGCTCCTGAGTAGCGTGTTACACCATCTTTTTTACGAGGAAGGGAACCAGATATTTTTTTTGCATATTTCACCCACATATTTCCGCCAGGTCATTTGAGATAAAAACTTCACGATTTTTCACTGAGGTCGAATAGGGTATGATCTGGTTACAAAGCATGAAACTGGGTAATGGCGAAGTGGATATTGGATTTTTTCCTACAACGATTGCTGTTCCTCATTTATTTCAATTTTCGATATGGATGTGCCATCATTAGTACACCTAGAAGAGCCAGTAACTCCCTAAATTTTGAATTCAACCTCCAAAAAACACTCGCCAACCTCCATGTTTCCAGTTGACGGCAAAGCCGAAAGAGCTTATATGTACGTATCTCAAATGGTTGACATTCGAAAATGGGTTTGTACTACCCATACGGCCCAGCAATCCTCAATCCATATGACCATTTCCAAAATCATCTAATGGAAGTTAAGTATCACTGAATGAAATGAGCCAAAATCGCCGATTTATAGCGATTGGAGGCCTTCGAACCGTGTGGCTTCGCTTTCTGCTTCTTGTCACGGGGTGAAAGTTTAGTCTAAAGCTTTTCTTAAAATCAGAGTGAGCGACTACTTTTGTTACAAGTACCTACCGCCATGGGGCGGAATGCGGTTTTCTTTCAACCCAGCCTCCTATCCCCTCGTGCTTACGTCGATAGCGTTTCGCCACTCAGGCTTTTGAGTACGGGGTTTTTGATGTAAAGGAAGTAATTTTCCGCCTTGACAGACGATCCCTCCTTCGATGTCATGCTCCTTTTCATGACGAGAAATCCCGGTATCCCATCGACCCAATGATTTGCGAAGTTATCGGTGGGTTGATTGAAAATGTTCAAAGTGGATGTACCTATCGAAAGCCTGTCCAGTGAACATAACCTTCAGGAGAAAATGCAGAACGACACGTAAGAAATTCAGATGGAACGTCCAACACTCAGATTACGAAACTGTATGACAACCCAAGACAGTATCGAATTTCAGTATCGTTGGAGTTAACTTATTTAGTTTGCCTGTAGTATAAATACCAAGTCTCCGATAGGAACATAGGTGTCTCTCGATGCACTGCCTCAATTTACTCCAGTAGCCTTGCTAAGTATTGCAGCTAGATTACGGGACTTTTGGAATTTGTACTGAAACGTCCTGTACATAAAGAGGCAAGGGACCGCGGTGGCGAGGCGACAGCACTAACTCTATTTGACGATCACTGTCGGTCAAGTGTGACTAGTACCTACCCGTGTGCTTAGTACCACTGATATACCTGTATATTGGGACATGAACAAGAAGTTAACCATTGTGATAGCGCTCTTGTTCATTGTGCTGACTACCCATCAGTTATCAGGTCGTGATACCTACAAACTGAACAATCGGGTCATCAATATTGTCTTGAGACCTTATTGACTTGTAGTTCAGGCTTTCTATAAATGATTACTGTTACAAAGAGGGAAAAGGGATATCTCATGCTGACCTCTCTGCTTGTCGATTCTTATCAGTAACAGAAATTTTTGTGTTCACCTATACGTACTGACGAGGCACCGATACTTTGGCTACATTGGCCGTACTCTTTTAATACATCAAATTTCAATCTCAAATCCGCCCCACATCACATAAAAACCCTGAATACTTTAGATAACGTAAATTTGGAACCCCTGGAATAGTATTGTTGTAGGTCTCCTATACGCGGTAGAAAGACTGAACCAAAATGAACGATCAAGAAATCGCAGAAATATGGAACCGTCGAACCAAATTATCTCAGAACGGTAGAAAACGCAGAATGCGAGTGGACAATTTGGTGCCCTTGGTCGACTTGGAAGCGAAATGCTCGAATGACGCCTTCTATAAACACGATGCAATATTACCTACAGCATTGCCAATCGTAATACTGCCACACAATAAGTTGAGGCAAGAAATTACGTTCAAATGACGTAGCTGATTTTATTGCATGTCCGTCATTATGATCCAAGGGTCGCCATCCCAAGATTACCGCCATCTGCATCATGCCATCTGGCTTTAATTGCTCTACACTTATCATGCTACTCCCATATTATATATTATTATCATTTACGAAAATAAATTAAAACCAAATTTTATGTTGTAAGATATCTACCTACATCTTGCGGTACACCTTAAGATTTATTTATTTATTTTCTTAAATTTGGTCCGTTCGACGAGATTTAACAATATTTTGTTTTGACAGGTTATTTTTGGTGTGTTATTTGGGCCAAAGCGTAGAAACTAGTATGGCTTAAATTTAATAGCAGTCCTTTAACCTTTGGCTTGAATAAAACGGTGCACCTCTCCCGAACCGACTGTTTTGATTTTTAGGGACGCAGTTCGGACAGCTATTCGTTCACAATGAGGACTTGACATTTGGAAAAATGTCATCAACACGATCTTGGCTTGATTTTCAATGTGCAACAAAATAATTACCTCTAAAATTGATGTTTTTGAGGTTGATTTTCCTGTTCTGAAAATACTCTCTGCCGTTATCACAGAGATCAACCAGGCGCTTACCCGCAGTTCATCACTGAGTCAGTTCCCATCTTCTACCATGAAATTTCGCCATGGATTCTAGATTGTTCAGGATGAGCACTAAAGCACAAGCGCAAATAATACGGTTTTGACCTTGACGTGACAGAAATATCGGTATACCATCTGGTGACCTTATTACACCACTTCTTTAATTTAATAAGTAAATTAGTAAATGAAGGTTCAGGAATTCTGCATATTTATTAGCACCTATAGAGAAATACTGAATCGTTTAAAGGAATTTCCTGCGTTTTTAATTTACACAAATTTTATGTAGCGATAGGAAACAGTCCCACAAGGTACATGTACAGGATGTAACTATAAGTTAGCGACATACCCAGACTGAACGAAACCTGTAGACCCGTCTGGGGTTCAAATCCCTCCCCGTTATATGACTCGTTTCATAATCCTGTATGCTAATAGGTCGGTGGGTCAGAGGCGCAAGGCTTCAATGGAAAGCGTCTTGTCATTTCGAAACCCGGTTCCCTTGTTATGTCGGCATTACGGTCTTGCGCCGTAAAAAAGCTCCAGATTTTTCCTCCTCTCAGGAAAGGAGGCGATCCCTTGACGTCATTTGAGTCTGAGTCAAGGCAATAAAGTATTAGGTAAAATATATCGGTTTCGAGAAGGTATATTTTATACGCAGGAAGTATATGGAGTGACGCAGTGGCTTTCTACACCTATGGCACTTTTACATCACAAACATTGCTTCAGTAATCATTTTACGATCAAATCATAATCACGAGGTACGCGCATTGGTTAAACTGTAGGCTGCATGTTATGTCTTCAACTTGGTTACATGCAGCAGAGGAAAATGTCTGCCAAGTTTAATGGTTCATAGCTTCCTCGTATCAATAAAGTGATCGTACTGACCATTTTTTAAACGTACGATGACGATTCCAAATTTGAGCAAAATCGAACCACTGGTTCGTAAGAAATTGAGCAGATACCGCGGATTTCGCGTTTGCGCAGTGACCATAGTAATGATCCGACCGTTCTGAAATTCATAGGGGACCATCTGGAAGCTACCCCCTAACTATACCGACCGAATTTTATCAAAGCCGGGCCAATGATTCGCGAGAAAATGAGTACCGCGGATTTCGCGTTTGCGCACGCGCAGTAGCCTTTCAATGACCCGATCGTTCTGCAATTCATAGGAGACCATCTGGGAGCTAGACACCAACTACTCACCGAATCTGAGCAACATCGGGCCATTTATTGCGCAAGCGCTCTGAAATCCATCCACGACCATCAAGGGCCCAACCGAAATTTTGATTTTGGAGACAATAATATTTGCTTCTCTCAAAAATGAAAACACAGCTTCTGATACCACGGTAGACTCGAAAGCAAAACAAACGGTGAAGGATTCGAAATAGGTATATTAAATCATTAGGCATAAATATAATAAATAAGACCGCATGGGTAACCTCGGTAACCGTCAAGCCGAACACCTTTTTTTTAGCCAGTTTTTTAATTAACCACAATCTTCATACATTTCGAATGTTATGGGTAATAATCATACTGTCGTAACGCCGTTCTACCAGTAATGAGTAATCAGTAGAGAATCATCATAAATTTTCTTCTCCCAGTCGGCCCACGGAGACTAGAAAAACATACTTATTACAAATAAACCATAACTTATGTATTGCACTTTGAATGTACTGGTGTGATTACCCAATCGGAAATGTCAGCGTGGAGTCTAGATTTTTCATAGGCTGATAGTATGATTATTTTGACATATTCCAGTGTTTATCTTGATATGTTGGATTCCTGGGAACCTTGTCTACACAAAAGCGATGTAAACCACAAGTTAAACGCGCAACTGGACCTATTTTAATTTATTTACCTCTCGCCAACTGTTTTGACAATTTAGCACGGTGACAGTACGACGAGATCCTTCCACACTGGTGCAAACACGCCTCAGGTACTGAGTACAATTTGGAATTTCACGGAATGGAATGTTTTCGATGGTTAGAGATCCGAATGCTATCGAGAATTAGGAATAAGCTATCAATACAGGCGATAATTTCACTTCTACACTCCCCTTGGAGGAAATCATTTCTGGGAGCCATACATCAACGGACCATCAAAGCATTTAGTGTCGGCACTTAACAAGCGATATTGTAAACTAATAACAAAACCATTTCCTCTACACGGTGCCAACTAATGACCCTGTAGGATACCCTATTGTTACGCCACACCGTGGAAAAATAATAAGACATTATCATCATATGCTAGAAAACATGCTAGAAAAACTTTCTCTGTTGCCATCAATTAACCATTCGACCTTGTGTTATTCTTCAACAGAAAGGGAAAGATTGGCCCAGCTGACCAGAGCTGTGAAGAATTCGTGCTTACCGAAGCTCATCTGTGAACTCAACGCCGCGCCGGAGAAGGAGCGGCTCAACCAGAAAGCGAAAAGTCTTTTGCAGTTGATCAGGTTTGTTGCTCTCATCTCTTATTTATTTGTTATAATTTTATATAATTTCTATCTATTTATTTCCATTTTCCATGTTACGACTGCTCTAGCATCAATTTCTGATGATTAATAAACCTATCGATGGCTCAGGGCCGAAGTATAACTGATAGCGCATAGCCTCAGCGCAAAAGAACAAAACTACGAGTTTCACTTTTTTGCGTTCATGTTCATTTTATTTAGAACCAGTTTCGTTATAATCATCCCAATCGAAGTTCTGGTAAAACAAAAATAAAATTCAAATATGTAATGAATAATTCTCCCAAGAGGGCGAAAACGGTGGGAATTATAGTGAATATTCCATTTTGGTTCATTATTCGCTGAAAAATACGCCCATGTATTCCGTTCGGAAAATTTATTTTTGATCACCCCTCAAAATTTTTTCTTTTGCTTTTCAAGGTGTGCAGATTCCAAAAATGCAACGTCCGCCTGCCGTGTCGTCGACAGCTACCTTAATTTACGGTCTAAAAAATCGCTCTTTCGCACACATGCTCCGTTCGGGCCCTTGTTGTGTCCCCTGTCTCGGCAGCCCGATCGGAAAACACCCAGGGGTGTTATGGGTGAAACAATGGATGCAAAATTAGTATTTTTGAGGTTTTGGTGAACTTGGGCGTGTGAGGTATCGTTTTCCATGTTTTGTTTTTTTAGAGTGAGGAGACCAAATATGAAGTCGATTTTGACCAGTGAGTGAAGCACTGAAGTTCTAACTCTCAGAATTCAATATTTATGGGTCAGAAACCTGTTAAAATGGCTGTAATCACCAGAAATTTGTATAAGAACACAAGAGGTATAATTAACAGGTGAATCTAGACAATTCAATGACAATTTCACTGTTAACCTAATATTGGCGTTTAAAACCGCCAAACGTAGCTTTGCTGGTCTCTTCACTGAGGTCCCAATCGTGCCCGTATTCAGTGAGAATAATAAACCCATGTGACAAGGACTTTGCAGCGTTTTTGACTGATGGATTGGGGCAAAACTGCAATAAGTACATACTCATCAGGAGAATGCACTTTACTATTTTATTAACAACAAAAACTGAGAATAGAAACCAGTTTTTTGTTGCCCCTATGAAAACTCTGTTTCGTTCTTCTGCTGTTGAGGCATATATTACCCCAGTGATTTTGGTACTGAGCTATCGTTACCATCTAGGCTAACAATTATCTTGTTAAATATTTGTTTCATACATGTAAATACCCACTGTGAGTGCTCCAACAAAATACGTACTGTGACACCTAGGTACCTTCCATTCCGGACAGGCTCTCTGGAAAGTATTACGTTCCAAAATCATTTCTGCCTACTCTAATTGGTTCTCTTATAGAGTTCGTAGAATTCTAAAATGAAGTCAAGGATGTTGACCTAGCTTGAAATAACCTCAGTATCCTTCCAAAATGCTAATCGGCACCTAACGTCCCTGGGGTCCGGGGATTCAAATGATCGTTAAACGCTTTTGGTTTATTATTTTCAATAACGAACCTTTGGAATCGACCATAAAATTTTTTTTTACCCCAATCAAAATTTTATGGCTT
The DNA here is from genome assembly GCA_954871275.1 of Leptopterna dolabrata. Lineage (NCBI taxonomy): Eukaryota > Metazoa > Arthropoda > Insecta > Hemiptera > Miridae > Leptopterna > Leptopterna dolabrata. The sequence goes on from OX940980.1 coordinate 12,766,906, forward strand.
CCGTTTCAAGGTATGTAGAATCCGAAATGGTTAGAAAAAATTCTGTCCGTCCGCCTTAAGCTATGTCAACATGATCGTGAATGAAACTGTATAAATCCGCTCCAGATATCACTGCTAGGGAGCACCTGATTATAATCACGGATGGCAGTATGAAGTCGAGTTGGTTGTTCCGTGATATTATTTCATTTGAAGAATGGTGGCTCTTCTGGGTTTTGTTGATAGATACTTCTGTAAATTGAACAAACGTTATGCTTCATGAATAACAACAAATAATTAATGACTGAATATTAATGGATCCCGCGCTTTTTTACGAAACTGTAATTCCTGGGCCAGCTCCTGTACTCAATTTAGGGCTTTCCTGGGGGGGGGGACATGAGGGTAGGTATTGACCACAGAACACAGCGATCTACGCAGAAGGGGCAGCTAGCTGTACAGGGAAATAATAAACCGTTGTGTAATACTTTGCAGCGCTGTAATAACGCAGGATCCAGATCGATCTATGAAAACTGAATGGGTGCGCGGAATATGATTTCTTCGAAACCCAGTTTATGTGGAATAATGGCCAACCATGTGGAGTAAGCGTTTCCATGGTTTTTATAGTAAAGAAGGCCACTAGAGGACAGGATAATCCCATTTACACGGATAAATCACAGCTGTTCGTGAGGAAGAAGGCGGGAGCACGAGAGTAGGTATTGACGAAAGAACACAACGGCATGTTATCAGTTCGTTATCAGAGTTTGTGAGGTTTCCGAGGATTTTTAATTTTTCCAGTGGAAGAATTGGGCCTATGTCACTCCAGTTGACTTCTAATCACTAACATTAGCGATGTCCTTGCTTTTCGGCGCTCGTGCAAAATTAAGAAATCGTGACATAGACCCTTCTTCCGCGCACCCATTCAATTAGGCTCGACGCTCAGAGAAACTTATTCCCAGCATTCAATATACTACTGAAAAATTCGTTGATATTATTATTTATAAACATTGGGCTACACACAGCGTGTTCTAGAATTACCGAAATCATCCAAAACAGCTCACATTCAGCTTTAATTAGATGTCTCTGTAACATTTATCCTGGTTTTCGTTATGCATCTCGAAAGATTAGCCCTTCGTGGATACCTAACTCGTTCGAGTTTATTGAGTGACAGTCGGAGTGTGGTACTTGAAGGCTTTCCTTTTCTCTGAAGTGAAATAAGTGGGCGAGTGGACTGCTGAACTGACAGAATATCTGGACAAGTGGAGTTCTAAAGACTTATCAAGGGAATATTATCACCTGCAAAGCAGCACTTCCTCATTAGCTACCTATCATCACCTGAGAGAAAACACCCGCTATCTCAATACCCGTTGTGACGAGAGGGCAGGTTCCCTTATTGATTCACCGAAGGGAAATTAATCCCTTCGGCTCAGGGTCCTTCAACGGGGAACAAGACGGTGGACGTCTAGCAACCGCTAGGAACGAGGGAGCTTTGTAACAAGTTAAGGACAATGCCTGCGAGGGATCCAACCAGCTGGAACAAAGGACGCCACGGGCACAATGCGATCAAGAGCCCTGTATAGCGTCTTGCAAGACAAAAGGCTAATCTTAGACAAGGACGAATACTAGTATTATTATCTTTAGGGTCCTCGCCCTCCTCATCTGTCCACCTTGGTTGGATTTCAACAATAAACAAGTCAAGATGACAAGCTCAATTAAATCCAACCTCTGATGTTAATCCTTTCTTTGTCGCAGTTCTGCGTTTGGAATGTCAAAGGGAAAGGTGTTTGGGCGACTTGAATAGAAGGCATCTGGGGACTTCATTGCATTTGGTGGCGTTTGCAATTTGTTTTGCACAATCATTTATCACATTCTCAAACGCCGATTGAGGCTTATGTACGTAACTCATGTTGGTCAAAGCTCAATGCTGGTACAATGGCACCAACCCAACTCATGGAAGTTTCACCAGTTAACGTTACCAAGTGTTATCAACATTACTTACGGCTTTAATATTATTACGAAAGAACCTGATGTGTTCCCAAATGGCCTCCCACGGCTGACTTCGGCTATGGAACAAGCACCTTAAGGTCGGTTTTATCACATCGAATCCCAACGGATTCCGGATTTGCGAGTCCATAATTTATTATTTTGACCATTCCACCGAACTTATTCAACCAAGAATTAGCTGGTCCTTGGATTTTGTCCCTGATTCAGGATGACGCAAGGAGAATGAATCGTTATGTTCGTACCTTCTAAAAGTGGGAGAATTGTTTTAAATGGCAAGTTCCTTCTTACTAAAAATGTTGTCTAGTTCAAGGTATAGCACGAAGGACTTGAATAAAAACTGCACAGGGACCTGTCTATTATTTACTCCTAAAATCATACCTCAGAAACAGATATTTCAAGGTTAAAGTAGATGACAAATAATCGGCCATGAAACCTATATCAGCTGGGGTCCCGCAAGGGATCAGTAAATCAGATCTAAATTACTGATAATAATTTTTGAGCCAAATCTTGGTCCATTTAAATTAAATTTACATTTTAAAATTAAATTAACAACTTTGTTAAATTTTTGTAAATGACCAATTAGGAGTTCGAATTCGAAACCAATGAAGGAGCTAACGATTCCCTCGACCTCTAAATACCAGGGGGAAAACAACAACATAATCAACACTCAGCTCTCAACTGTTTTGCTTCGAACGCTGACACGCATATTCTGCCCCAATGACAACAGGACCAAATCTCAAATTCAAGTAATACACGACCATATCACATAGTCTGGAGATAAATGAGACCTCATGAGACCTCTGAATCATCTTCAGGATTAAAAACGCAAATTACCGGGCTTACACGCCAGCTTTCCCAGCGTCATCCCACCCGAAGGATTCCTCGTCATTATAACTTCCACGTCAATTGGCTACCTACGTCAACGCGTTTATAATTGCTCGGTTCAGTTCGATTGTTCCTTAAAACGTCTTTCGTTAAATTGACTTCGATTAGATGGATCAGTTCGCCGGGTGATCGGTGCCTCAAGTCGGAGATGATTGGGGGACTCCCAAGGCCCAAGGCCGGATCTTCCACTGATCTCTTCTAGACGGCTGAAAATTACAGGGTTGGGTTGTTTCATTCGGTTTACGTGCCGGTTCAGATCCAAATTGTTACGCACTTTTTGTTGGAAACAGGACGTTTCAAGGTCTGCAGGTCTCAAGTTACAAGAATGGTTGGTTCAAATGAGTACGATTTTACTTTGCTTCTGACAACATTATATTATAGTAAGTTCCACCTTAGAAACGGGAGTACTGAACTACGTTCGTATACATATGAAACTGATTTTGTACGAGCTAAGATCCTAAGATATTTTTTACTTTGGCACAATTCAGAAGTGAAAAGATGTGTAACACATATGTGAGAGAGGACCTATTAATTTGGGAAACACGAATTTCCCTCCGTTAGATGTTGCCGAATGTGGAGATGTTATGCATTCTTTGTGTATGTTCCTTGTGTAAGGATCCTGCAAATGGGACTCATGATTTGGAATTTCAACTCGTGGGACCCCCAGAATTCATAATCATTTTTGATGTTACTAAGGCGCATAAATGCCAATAACGTTTGAGGCCAGCCGGTGGGCAGTTTAGCTTACTCACATCATTACCGCGATTCATTATAAATACATAGCTGGCGTGTCCACAATTTTTACCACACCACGACCTGTATCTCCTAATAGGCACTTATCAAACTTGAGCGGAATTGGGCAAGGTATCTAGGAAAGGTTATACTTCTTTGAATAGGATTCCAAGTTCGCGCGTGCGCATAGGCCGTTGCGCCGATAACTGAGGACTCCTTAGGCTGAACCCACACATGGGGTATTTGCGACGTAATTACATCGGCGTATTCCACGTGGAATCCGCCACGTATTCGGTCGGTGCAGGTAAACACATTACAGGTAATGTAATGAAATCCTCGGCCGACCGAAAAATTCCTTTGCCCAATGCGGCCGAATTTTCGAGCTAATTTTTCGGCACGGAGGGGGTAACACACTGGATGAATGGGACAAACCACACAGTACTTACCCCGACGGAAGATGAAAGCACATTTTTTTTTTTCGTCACTTGTCTTTTTCAAAGTGTTTCCACAATCCAGTTAGACTGTGGACAAGGTTCCTATGTACCTAAATAAATATTACCTTCTTATCCAAACTTGATTACTGGTCAACTAAATATTTACGTGAGTTACTCAACATTTACATGAGTGGCTAAATATGTATTTACAACTACGAATTCACACGAGTTTATCATTGCATTTTTTGAAAGGTTTTTTTTTTCAAAACAAGGTTTTTTGTCTATACTTAAAAAAAAACTATTTACAAAAGTTATTTCTATCGCGTTTTTTGTCACGTATTTTCATCAATAAATCGTTTTTTCTAGCCGTGCACTGCTTTTCTCCAATTCCGGAAAACAATAACTTTTACCTGAATGGATGTCACACAATACCTATGTATGAGGCGTTTAGTGCCAAAACAAGCCGAGTCCATTTTCAATGAGTACCCACCGCTGAGGTACCACCTACTTACTGTGGGAAAAAAAATGAATTAAATTTTCGAGGGTAGGAATTTTTCATTTTTGATCTCAGAATCGGATTTAGCACCTTGAAAACCCCCGAGTGCCTATTTTCATCTCAAAACTCCGTGCAGCTTGGGCAACAAACGGACAGAAAGAAAACGAAATTACGTCATAAGTGGAAAACGCTGAGGGTTCCATCCAGGCGGACGCGGGGGTGAGGAGCATTTATCTATGACGTCATTTCGCTTTCTTTCCAATGGTTTATCGCTTACTTGATCATCGCATATCCCTCATATAACATTTTTTCGGAAAGCACTCGCCGAGATCTTTTACTTAAGAAAATAAAATAAAACCGGTGGAAATTGCACATTACGAAATTTTACTGGAGACGAAAAACGTCCCACATCCATACCTTTCAATTCAGGCGAATCGACAAGGCATAATTATATTGAAACTGGGATACTGCAAATCGAGTGGTTTTTTTCGAATCTGTTGTTAAAGAATCGATGTTATTTCGTTTGATTAACTGTCAATATGAGAAACTGACCACACTACGTAATTCGGCGTTAAAATATAGTCGAAAATCACGTAGGGTACGTACAAGAAAGTTCAGAGGTGGACATTTTAAATAATCGCCATAAATCTGCGTTTATTCTGAGCTCACTGGGCGCACTAAGGCAAATTAAGCAATGTTTAACGTAGAATCCGATTCTGTGATAAAAACTGGGATCGAACTGGTTTTGATAGCGACTAAATGCCTCATAAACAGGTAATTTCAGAGTTGAAGTAATGAAACCGTCGCCTACCCTCAGCGACACCGATAACCTCTCTTCTTATAATATTACAAATAATTATATTGAATACGTTATAGAATCGCGTCCAGCCTGACTTCTTTTCAGATAGGTGTGGGTTGGAGAAGGCGTAGCCGATAAATCCTACCAGGAAAATACGCCTAAGTAATTACGTCGTAAATACGCATGTGTGGGATTAGCCTTAGGGGAAGAGTGTCCAAGGTTGTCCATGACACAAGTGGTGCTCGAATAGAACTAAGAATTTTATAAGGATCTGGTGTTTGCGCATGTCACTGGCCCAACCAGTATGCCAGTCACAGGAGACTTTCAAAGACCCAACCTTCATACTCCATCAAAATGTCATCGAAATCGGCTGAATATAACTATAGGAAAGTTCACATTCAGCCAAGACATATCATTGCTACAGAGAACACCTCATTATAATCACGCATGACTGAACGAAATCGAGTTGGCTTTTCTGTGATATTACTTACTTCATTTTAAGAAGGTTATTTTGAATTTTGTTTTGGTACTTTTTAAAGAACAAACATTATGCTTCAAAATAAACAACAACTATTATCAATGATAGAATTATCCTTGAATCCACCGCATATTTTTATGAAACTTTCATTCCCCGGCCGGCTGCAGTAGGTACTCGATTCAGGGCTTTCCTGGGAGAAGGGACAGGTAAATAATTAACCGTAGTGTAATAATTTGCAGCGGTTTTTTCTTTTTTTCTCCTAATAAAATTTCATCATAATAAAAAAATAATAGTTTTATCGTAATAAAAACTTCATATAGATTTTAATTACCTAATGTATCTTTATAAGAATTGCTATCCTATTACGTCGATTTTAGAATGAATAACCTCACGGAAAATAATGAATGCTTTGCGGGCATAAATAACCGTCTCTGATCAGTTTTTACTGTCTACAGCTCACCGCCATCTTCAAGCGAACCTCACCTGGGGCTAGGAAGCCATGTTGACACCCCATAATTGCACATTTTCTTGTACACATTTAACGTATAGTGTGACCTGTATCTCCTGCAATGACTGACATATTGTTATTGATGCATCATTACAGAGACACGAGCATCTCGATGACGGCCGAAGTCTCGTCCCGCTACCACTTCGCCGCCCACATGGGGCAACTCATTGCCGGAGTCGACGGAACCGGCTGCCACAACTTCTACCCCGGCTGCCCACTGCCTTCAGTCAAAGTCCTCAGTCTCCTCAACAAACCCTCGCTTTTCTAATTTCTACAACTGGAAGAACGGAACAACAAGAACAGACAAATCTTATGTTCTTCATTGTATTAAATCGAATCAGGTGCAGTAATGGGATGAACCACAAGAACCAATACCTGGTCAAGAGGAAAAGCGCCAGTAATGGGACCACGTTCACCCAACTTACCTGTCATGGTTGAACGTGTGTCATTCTGTATGTAATAGTTTTTAAATGTTTTGTTACAACTTTAACTGGTGATAACTTCCTATTATTCATCGAGGACTTCCTCTGTAAAATAGGCTCAGCTCTGTTTTACAAAATCTCGTAATGTATTAGGTGCCCCAATAAAGTTCCATCGTGATTGCCGTGATATCACGTTTTTACACCACATTCATCTCTATGACAGGTCGTTGTCAGCTCAAATCATGCCACATGACTCATTCGCAATGAGCGACTGTTTGATGAAACTTGCGTCTCACTTCTACGGTGACGTGACACACAGGATCTGGTTATAACAGATAATTAGAGAAACCACCTACAAACAGACGTAATCTCACTTCTCATTTACCACCACTGCTAAGTTGCCTAGCATTAAAAGCAGACGTGAATGAGTCAAAATTAGATCACTAAAATTCCAGATCCCTTCTGTGAAACACCAATTTAACCCAATTAAAACAGAGGAACTCGTTTAAATATGGATGAGTATGTACCTATACTGCTGTAACATCGGGAGTTCAACAACTAGTCCTATTATTCATAAGTCCCATTATATTCAAATATATCTGCGCCACTCGAGAATTTAAACAATTACGAATTCAATTAATGACAGTTTTTATAAACTGTGCTACGATCTTCACCAGTTTTTACAGGTTTGAGAGATGCGAGTAAATCTCGAAGTCCATTCAATGACAAACCCAAGTCTGAGAGTGGGTTGGGTTGGACAGTAATGCCTAATTCATAATGCATAGATCCTTTGGCCGTTCTACCTAGCTCTCGCACCAAACTCCATCCTACCAATATCAACACTTTGATCTTCATTTTTCAAACCAAGAATCAGCAAGGTAGCACAAAAACAACAACATTGTGGAGGACAGAATTGACATTTTATTTTTATTTTACAATAATTTACCAATTATTTCTACTAAAGTGTGATCGTTAAAGTATCAACATACATAATTATGGTGAATGTAATTCAATTATTCTAAGCAGTAGAGAAAATAGGAATGATTGAACCAAATTCTTTGTATTTAATGTAATAAATCACCTCTGATATTGTGGCACGTATCAAGTTACGTGATTGTGATATTTCTGACTGTACCTACGGAATTCTGGAATTTCTAAGCAATCTATATAACTGAGGATGTTTGATTAAATACGAAAATCTTGTTCCTCACTTATTGATATATAAACCGTAGAAACTCATACAAGCATAGAGTTCACTTGTTTTCGCTAACGTTTAGGGTGATATAATTAGTATATAAAATTAGTTTATTTATATTTCATTTGCAAATATAATAATTATGTTTGCATGTATGTACTATGACGGTGCTTATCAAGGACATTTTGTTACCAGTAGAACTATTTAGAATGATGGCGTACTACTTTTAAAATTGATTCTGTAAAGTAGGAAGGCGAAGGTAGGTGCACAAGATGTGCTCCACATAAAATAGGTCATATTACGTTTACACCGTTTTGGGACTACGCCAAACAACATTAAGGATTCTATGGTATAATAATATTAGTTTGTGGTAAATAATCAAATATTTTCCAAATCTATCAGTTTACCTTTGTGTGATACGTGATGAGAGGCTGAAATGACCTTCATTTACAATAAAGTTACCCAAACGTTTTGTTTCTGTAAAATCAACTATTTTGGGTATCTACCTAATCCCAAATTCGCAAAATCCTAACTCCAAACTTCCCAAATGTCACAGTGCATCAAAATGGATGTAAATTATTTTAGTCGCTATACAGACAATAATGTGTGAAGGTGTTATTCAGCTATTAGGTGGAGAGGACCTCATAAATTGTTAACGATAAAACTAGACGAATAGACAACATCTGGAATGGTCCGAAAATGCCATGCAACTGAGCTGTGATGAACCGAAATGCACACATACAAAACATTCGTACTGAATTCTTAAATCGTTTAAAAATTCGTAATTAGGTATATTTCCTAATTCGCCCACTTTAATAATATTGGAATATATTACGTTCGGTTTATATAAATTCCCAAACTGAACTCTCTCAGTCTGGAACAAGGTCCATCGAGACGGTAACGTACCACTGAGATACTGAATATTTCCCGCCTAGGAATAGTCGATTTTTTAAAATAATTAGTTAAATTTACTATTGTGATGTGAAAAAAGGCAATGGTACTTCAAAGTATATGAAATGTTTGATCTCTAGGAGTTATGATGATAATGATGATACCTCTGTTTACCTAAACATAACGAATGGGTAGCATGAGCATTGCCTTTTATATAAATGACGTAGGTACTTCACAAAATGAGTTGGTCCGTGAATCCGCGTTCAACGACAACCTAATTATAATAATATTTATGTTCTATACTATAATGAGTTTGTTTACTCTGATAGACTGTCTTCTTTAGTATAGATGTATTTACATACTTATTTGATAGATTTTTAACACTGGCTACTTAAATGTAAGCACATACCTACCTACATTCAGAAATAAAAGCCAATTGGTTGCCTCATAAATATTTGGAAGCAACCAACTGTCGAATATGTTCAAACTTTAAAAAACCCATATGAAGAATAATGAACAACATAACAATGAAATGTGCAGTGTGTGTCCAATATATAACCGATGTGGTAGGTAAATATTCACTGCGTTACCACTAATTCTAAGCCTAGGAAAATGAAAGAACTAAAATGTAAATAAAGACGTAAAAGATTGGAATGTAAAATATCGGAGTAAACTTCGTTTTTACCACTGTTGTTTATTTCGACCTTTTCCATTAATGATTAATTTGGGTAACACGGAACTTCTACTCATGAGTACTTAACTACATGGAACTACACGAATACCTAGAAATAAACATTAGAAATCCATAAATGTGGCTCATAATATAAAACGTCTGCCAATTCGAGTAGGCAGTATAGCTTTCTCACTTCAATCGCATGAACGTATAGAATAGTTGGGTAGGTTCGTTTTGATACGGGACCATCTGCGATCCAACGCGCGTGTACTCAAATTTCAGCTCGCTACGACTATTTTTCGCGTTGATAGAAGCGTTACAAAGAAATGGTCAACACTTCATGTTAGCGCATGCGCAGACGAAAGTTACATTACGATTCCAACGAAATTCATAAGGAACTATATATCAAAGTATTATTCCTCATCGACCCTCCAAGTTTGAACTGATTTCAACGATATTTAGGGCAGTTATGGGCGTTTCAAATATTATACGTTTGCGCATGCGCGTTACTGTGATTTTTCAATGATTTTGATATGGGACCATCTGGGACCCAACCCGCACCTACCCTCCAAATTTCAGTCGATTTCGACCATTCTTTCGGGTAGTTATGGGCGTTAAAAGGAATTACCACAGACAGACACGGAACCAAAAATGTTCCCTGATGTCTCAAACGCAAAATGGTAGTGGAAATTTTCATTTTGGAGAACATACCTATTTACATTTTTTTTTTATTCCTACTTTCGGTAATGAGGAAGCAAAATTGGCTCGGAGTATAAAAATAATCATCCTCAATATATCTTAATACCTCACGAAACAATTTAAGGGTAGGGATAAAGATAATATAGTACATAATCAAATAAATCCAGATGTTGTAATTATCAAGGCATCATAGATTGAAAACGTCCTAAATTTTTGCGTCAGCAATGCGATTTTTTGATCAATAAATAATAGCATTATAGTAAAATGCACAACATAATCCCTTTCACGTTACAATTTGGAGACTGAGTTCACATTATTTGAGACTGAATTAGCGTCGCTACAAGATTTTAATTAGTTTTGTTTTAACTTTATTATGACTTCCAATTGAATTTAACACAAAAAACCACATTTCTTTATCACTGTAGCTAGAGTTTATAATAATGAGGAATACCTATGTCAAGTTTTGCAGAGCTAGTGCGTGGGGTGGGACGTTTTCCGTATGAACATTACCTGTATTATGACATTTTGTTTTGCCACGAATGTTGGATTCGTGCGTCCATACTCCTGCGTCCTGATCTCAACAGTCGGGATAATGGAGGTGGGTTAGAATAAAAAAATTTGAAATTAAGGCACGTGCACCTAGTTAAAAAGAACGTTCCGTTGTTGAAGAGTTCACCTAGAACTTAGTTCCTTCAAGACATAGAATAAAAGAACCAGCTACAAAACCACTATCTGTTAGAGCCAAAATATTCAAGTAGTAACTCAACTAAAATCGTATCTAACAAAATATAGTGACAATATTATTAAATTATTATCACAGTGTACATGTTCGCTGATGACTGAAGATCACAGTACACATACAGTGTAACATTAGTCAGCATTACGCCTATGAACTATCCTTTCGTAGACAATATATTTATCATAGCCTCTGTAATCACCAACAATGACATTCTAATATCTTACAAGCGTATCCATTGAGGAGTGTCTACGTGTCTTCTAAATCTCTTTTTTTCTTTTTTCCTTCAGTACATTTCACCTGATTTAGGTCCTTAATTAAGTATATCTTTCTTAGGTACTGAGATAAAACCTCTTGAAAATTACAATCCTCACTTTTGAGTTTCAAGGCTGGTAAATATTCATCTAAAGCTTCTCCTGTATTCTGACGTCGTGATGCTAAAGTGTGGCATGCAAAAATTACATAAACTGGCTTGATGAACGTATCCTCCAAAATTTTTAGGGCGTCAGCGTAAGCAGTGTTGTTTGATATGTATGGATACAAATTAGGAGATATATAATTGATCAATAGATCCAGTTTTACCTCATCTGACGCGTCCTTATCTCTCAGGAAGCTTACGAATGTTCTCTTCCAGTGCGTCCATTTCTTAGCTGCGTCAGACTTTGCTAGATCCGCGTCCAGTCTTTCTGGCTTCAAGTTTTTTTACATCTTTTTTTCAATGGCTCAATAAATTGAAATTAAAACCTTTCTAGATTATAAGGCTTTATTTATTGAGCCAAAAGGCGGCAAGATAATGAATAAGCACAGAACAGCAATTTGGGGTAACTATGAACATGTAAACCGGGGAACAAGTAACAGACAGTGGTAATAATAACACGACAGGTACTTATTCAATACCGAACTGAGTTCACGAACTCAAAACGATTGGAACGCGCATCTCGACCATTTGTCTTGCGCGTGATTTCTGCGCCGAACTTCATCATGAACTCGGCGCGGCCGCAACGAAACTATTTATTCAGAAGTGACAAAACAGCGACGCCTGCTACGTTAATAATATACTAAACCCACAACACAAGAGGTAACAATTCAATTTGCGAAATCAAGTGTCTGATTACTGTAATTCAAAATGTTAGAGGAACTTTTAAGAATATGTAGACTTGTAAGTGGCTTCAAAGCAAAATAAATATTAAGCATAAATTTATATTATTATTTTAATAATGTACTCGTATATGAATCGTATGCTGAGTCGTGGGAAAAAATCATGAGCATCAATGGAGTACAACGTTTTTCGTAGAGCAGTTCACTCAAATAAACGCAAATTTAAGAAATCGAGTTTTTTGTTTGGAGGTACGAAACTATAATTTTCGTGACAACAGCCCGGAACAGCAACTCATACAATTCATTATTTGTGGTTTCGTGAAATCAAATTTCTCGTAAAAGGACTACTCGTAGGTACATTCCGCATCCACGGAAGGGAATGTCGGTGTCATTGTTGGGTATATATCTACGTTTGAGAGGGATCAACGATGTTAGTTGAAGGTGCTGCTTGATGTTCAAATATACCAAGAAAATCATCTGGGATTTCGAACTGTCTCGGCCCAAAATTATCGTGGCAAATTTGTGAGACCACCAATAAGCCGATTCCCAACTAACCTCTGCATGAGTTCACAAAATAGGTATAAGGTTTTCAAGGAATACATGAGCAGAAAAAGGTGCGGTCGGATTATAAAGACTATTAATGAACCAAACCTCTCTTACCATCAATATTTCAGCTGTTTATGACCAATGCTCGATTTAAGTCTATGTACAGTCACATGTTACACATTAAGAAGTATACTATTTGTAACTGCTGCATGAAGTTTTTTAACAGTAATGAAGTACAATACTGGCAGTGAAGAAATTCAATAAGGTAAGAATAATAAGATCAAAAATGTAACAATAACAATCATTAGTACGGCAGTAAATTGTTTTGCAACCATCGTGAAGGTAACAAGACTATAAGTGGGTGATTATACTTCACGGAAATAATGTAAGTAGCTATGATCTAAATCCAGTGAACTCCAGCTGTCGGTAGAACCATACCATGTTTTCAATACGTATGTACAATGTTCGTAATATTTTTGGTACATAAAACATGTTATCTATCAACACTAAGAAGTTAATATACAGTTGTGTTACGTTTCATTTATTATTAAGTACCTAGGTACCTACAACTCAATTTCGCTTTAGGAAATTTAAATTAATTTACATTAACTTTATGTAATCAAAGGTCTCCTTGCCTGGAAAATCAAGAGGAGAATCAAGATGAACATATCGATTTTACCAACCGCCAAATTGAATACACACCGGTCTACCTCAACAATCAGATCATCCCACACCTCAACGAGGCAAAATATCTAGGTACGAAGCTAGATACAAAGCTCCACTAGAAAGCGCACGTAAAAAAGAAGACAGAACTGGTCACCAAATTCAGGAATATGCATTTGTTGATTGGTAGACAATCATAATTGTCAATCCAAAATAAATTAAACAATCAGGTCCTCAAACCAGTCTGGACCAATGGTGCACAATTGTGGGGCTGTACCGCCCAAAGCAACCGCGATATCATACAGCGATTCCAGAATAACGTAGGTACTACGGCCATGTGCTAATTCATACCGGTGCTCAGCGAATTACGGCATCCGTAAGGATCTCCAAATTACAACAATAAATTAAGTCATCAAGACTCAAGCAATAGCCCATCACCGAAGCCTTCAACCAGGCGGCTGTCGAAGATATCAACGAAGAGGCTGTCCAGTTACTCGACGTTGGCGATCTACTCAGGCGTCTGAAAAGAGGAAAACCTCGTGATCTGTGGCAATAGTGAGTGAGTGTTTCCGTGGAAACCTGTTCAGTGAGTGCTGTGCCCTCAGCGTGCCTTATTGCGTCAAACTGCACCAACAGTCGATAAACATCAAACAAGTCCATGTCAAAGAAATGTTGCTAATGAGTTAGATTAGATGGAGTAGCAGTTCAGTGGTTCTCGTCATATCTTTCCAAAAGAAGTCAGTGTGTGGAATTTAATGAAGTACGCAGTAATTCCTTGCCTATTAGATTTGGAGTACCCCAAGGATCTGTTCTAGGTCCTATACTGTTTTTACTGTACATAAATGACCTCTTCAATTTAGAAACATGTGGCAAGTTCGTCGCCTTTGCTGATGACGTAGCAGTAATACTGACAAATAAATCATGGGAGGACGTCCACAAGGATGCAAGTAAAACTCTTACTCAAATGCACCAATGGTTCTGTATTAATAGCCTAACAATGAACATTTCTAAGACCAACTACGTTACTTTCTCTATAACCTCCGCAGGTCAACCTGATTCCACCAATTTAAAAATCCACAAAGCATCATGCTTAAATTATGGAACATGTAATTGTACTAAGCTTGAGCAAGTCAATAGCATTAAATATCTAGGACTCCAACTAGACCAGCACCTAAAATGGAGGATGCACATAGAGACCCTAGTAATGAGAATAAGGAAATCGTTTTTCTTTTTCTGTATACTACGAAAATGGCTCTCCAAAAGTAATTTAAAGATGGTTTACTACGCATATGTATACAGTATCCTAATATATGGTATAGAATTCTGGGGCGGAGCATATGCCCAAACCTTCCGCTCGCTCAATATTGTGTGCAACTCCCTCATTCGGATCATCACTCGGTCGCATTCCCGAACGCGAATCAATGATCTTTTTAAAAAATTTGATATTCTTCCACCAAGACTGATATTTGTCTATCGCTCCCTGCTTCGTGTCCACAAGATTAAAAAATGTCTACCCCACCGCATTGTCTTGCGAGTCACCCGAGCAACATGCGAGGGTAGTCAAATTCTAGTTCCCCGCCCTACCACTGATTTTTTCACAAGACAATTTCCATGGCTGCCTCCCACAATATACGCCTCACTTCCGACTACCTTACAATCAGATCAGTCGACTAATTCCTTCAAAAAAAGAATAGGCGCATACTTGCTTCAAATGCACAAATCTGAACTGCACACTGACTTCTTGAATAGGTTTGATTTGTAATTGTAACTGTGTTATGTGTTAGGTAATTACTATCTTGGAATATGGATGGCATAGGTGCTACATACCCATTCATGTATACATTTTTTTTCTTTCCACTCAAGTTGAATATTGTCTGTAAATATATTGTTTCCAGCTAAACGTATCGATCCAAACTAATAAGCTAGTTCAGTGACAACCAGCCCCTGGACGGGTCGTCAAGACCTTAGGGGCCCATTCATGAACTTGGTTTTCGCATGATTCTGTACAACTTATATTCTTCATTATGTACTTAATATGTTTTTGAATAAAGAATTGAATTGAATTGAATTGAGTGCAATAAAAAACGTTTATGATAAAAATATAACTTTAGGTACTTAATATTTATTTCACAAAAGAATAAGAACAAGAAATATTACATGACAAAAGAAGAATATTATATCACAAATGGATAGACAGTCCCTAAATTTAATGATTACCCGGTTTACATCCACTTTAGACAGGTACCCGCCGGAATTTCACCGTCAGTTATACCAAACAAACGAAATGCCTACTTACATTTTTTGTTATTTTTAGGACGTCCCTCATTAGTAAGAGACGTCATTATATATTTGATTGACTCAGCCGAGAATGAAAAGAACCACATTCAAATCCGTCTCAGACCATCCTTAATACAAATCCGTAAGAAGAAAAAAACGAAAAAAACAGGTGTGTGTGTGTGTGTAACAGAATCTTGTGTCCTGGGCTGTCCGGGCCGCAATTCTGAACTGAATTGCGTGTTTCTTTTTTTTCGATACAGAAAACTGTCTAGTTGTGCCCTACGTCGCCGGAATTTCGAAATTTAGTTCTAGAAGGGGGTTAATGCTGAAAAAACGTGGGTTTTTCGGCTAAATCTTGTGTGCGCTGCCCAGGGCTCAATTCTCAACAGATTCACGTGATTCTTTTTTTATGACGCAGAAATCTCTCTAGTTGAGAACTACGTCGCAGGAATTCCGAAATTTATTTCTTAATGGGGGGGGGGGGGGGGAGGGAGAACGCCGCTGCCCGTATTCTCAACCGATTTGGGTGGTTGTTTATTCCTTTAATTCAGAAATCGTTCTGGTTGTGAACTACCGGTTGTGGGGGGGGGGGGGGGGGCTGGGTTAAAGATCTACACGATTTCCAGTGAGTGAGAGTGATCTACACCACAATATGGGAAGTCCACTGTAATTATACTACGGGATCTTTAGGACATCTGTAGGTTTAACTTGACTAAAGTGTGGTACCTAGTCAGTTTTAATCAATTCAAAAGAACCCTCTAGTTTTCAATATCGTAAATTTGAATAAGAATATTGGCAAGGGTTACGCAAGTTATGGCATTTCGAAGTCAAATTCCAGGTTTTCTTAAACAAAATCAAGGTTTTCCTAGAAAAATTCAAAGTTTTTTATGTCAAATAAAATGTTCCTAAAATCAACGCTTACATTTATGGCAAACTAGGTAAACAGTTTGTCATTTCAAATATCACAGTCATCAATCTAAACTTTCAACAGACATTTTTTGTTGGATGGGTGGTGAAGGGTCTCATACCCCATATTTATATATCAACTATGCATTGAAGGCATTTCAGTTGAATTTGAAATGTAAATTGTAGGTAATGAATTTTATATATAAAAGTAAAAACGTTTAATTTGTTTTGGAAAATTGCCGGTAATTCTAGTACATAAAATGGTTCGACTACAACCTTCACAATCTACTATGGTTAGAATCCTCGTTACCAAGTCCCACACGTATTACGACCTATTGACTCTAGAAAGTAGATATGGTATTTTTCACCCCCGATACCTATAATGACAGGATAGCTATCCTGGAACTAAGGAAGGATGAAGTGGAAAGGTGTTCACTAGTGATATTAAAAAGTGTAATTTACCCATATCTAGATGCCCGTATTTTGATCTTGATGTCCGAATCGTACTGCATTTTAGAGTCCTCCACAGTTAACACCATATGTTCACCGTACCTATGTGCCAAATAAGAGGCCCAACACAAATTATAATTCATAAGGTGAGGAGAAAGGAATAGTTCTCTTGATTAGCAGGTTTGAGAGGCGTAACTTCCAGTATTAAACAAGAATTTGGCTACATTAACTGGGAAAAATCGTCGTGCCAAGTGGGTTAGCACTAATTCACCATTCCCACTGATTCACCATTTTACTTCCGCACGTGAGCGGCGTCTACTGCTACTCTTGTCGCAATAGTACAGCATGGGATATCACCCATGTATTGCAACCGAGTCTACCGCGGTAAGTAGTGGAAGGCTTGTGATCACTTTTGGAGGAAAGGAAATATGTTTGTCCTCAAAAATCGAAATATACCTAAACTCGCTTAATTTCTGAACAAACTGGTGGTTCTATACTGTATTATTAAAGAATGCTCGTAATGAGTGAAATAAGAAGGGTAGCTGCTGTTAGAAAAAGGTTTCAATTAAAAGCAGAGATGTCGTGACTGCCCAGGACCGCGTCAAATTGTCCTGCCTCGGAAAAACCCTTCGTTGGAGCGTATGGATGATTTGATATCATCTATATTGTTCCAACTTACCTGTTTTTTGAATTCGCAACTTAGCCAGCACTCACTTGTGTTCCTTCAAATCCGTCCTACAATCGTAATAATTTAATTCCACACCTGATTCCTATCCATAATCGAGCATCTATCATAGGTTACACACCATATAACTTGTATTTCACCAATAGTTACCACATCCAGTTCCTGCACAAAAATTTATGTAAGCCCCTTATCAACGTTATCTAATTAGTGTTATCAATATCACCACGCAAAAGCTATCAGCATTACTACACAAAGGTTATCCATGGATGCTCCGTGTACTCATGGACACTAAAGAATAGGGCTGTGATAATATCCATATGGAGTTTTTGTGCAATGTTAGATATAGGAACTGTTATATTATTTATGTTATCGTACTTTCGTGTAATGTTGGAGGATATTGAGTGTTAATTTTACAAGGACTATACATATTTTCATATTACCAACAAATGGGAACAATCACAGCCAACCCCCACCCAACTACTACGTCAACTTTCAAACTACATCACTGCATATAGAAGAGGAGGAAAGGAGTTGTGGGCAGCCATTATTCATTCTGACCAAACTTTCAAGTCAATGTGCTTAAAAGAAAACCGTCATCTGTGATATTCCAAATTCATCCAAGTTCTAGTCATCGTATTTATATTTTTATCATCGCCACATTCATCAAAGTTCCTTCATCTTCAAGAAAAATACCATGGTGCCACCGATGGAATGAAGTTATGGCTAATTTCTAACTTGGACGAAAACCACCTGTTACCTGCCTTGAAACTATATTTACCAGCCAATTTGGAGAAAAATCACCATCATCATGTGGACATCATCTCTAGCCATTCAGAACAGATAAGCCTAGTCATTAAGCACATTTGTACCTGATCAAGACTGAGTGATTATAATATATTATTATATCCAAGTCCAACCATAGATATCCAATCCTATCCAGTGGCCATTGTAGGTTAGGAATATCGTATAATTATAATCATCCTAAAGCACAAAGTTCTTATAAGTAGCATTATTTGCAATAAAATCTAGTATTTGTTGGTGCTTCATCAATTTAATACCTGTGTCTCATTGAGCATCCTTAGTTCCTATTAGTTTTAGTATTGCATTTACTTATTTCCTCTGTGTGAGGTGGTCCTTCGAGTTTGTCTTTCATTTTTCTCAATAATATCTACCATTACTGGGTGGGACATTTAGTAGGTCTCATCCCAACACATGTGGAAGAAAGAGGACAAGTGCGAAAGAGCGTACGTGGACAGAGAGATCCCCACCCCACTACAGCAATCGTTCGAGCCCATGTTCATAGTGACGTCACATCAGGTCTGAAATAGGTAGTTTCGGAATCCAGGTAACTGATCTCCGGCCATTCAATTTAGGTTCATTATTTACAATAATGAACCTTTGAAATCGAGCATGAAAAAAGTGTTAACCCACATAAAATTATATGGTTTGCGTTTCATGGTAGATACCTACCTATTTAGAATCCGAAAACGTAAATCATTACGCAGCGGTTTATTATTTTCCTGGATCAATGAATTCCTATTGGCGTAAGACCTTGATTTAGTCGGCTCGTTTTGTTTATTATTTTCAATAATGAACCATTGGAATCGAGCACGAAAAAAAAATTCTAACCCCCCTCAAAATTTGATGGTTTACGTCTCAAGGTATGTAGAATCCGAAAATGCAATAAAAATATTTCTGTCTGTCCGCCGTACTGGCCACTTATCTTAGTTACCATGAAACAAAATTGATGAAATTCGGGTTATAGGTTCCGTTCGGGGTCTAGTTGGTCCTCGAAGCTCGACGTTATTGTCAGTTATCTCTAAGGGGTTCAAAATAGGGGTTGAAACTTTCAGAACGCCGTAGCTCGAAAACTTTCGATAGAAGGGCATTGTTTTTTTTACGTTATTAAATTTTTCTAGAGCTAAAAAATTTTTTGAGGCCACCCGGAGCATTGTATGACCAGCCGTTCGTTTGCACCGAGAAGCGTCGTCAACATTATTGTGAATCAAACGGTATAAATCCGGCCCAGATATCATCGCTAGGGGGCACCTGATTATAATCACGGATGGCTGTATGAAGTCGAGCTGGTTGTTCTGCGATATTATTTCATTTGACAAGTGATGGACTATTGGATTTTGTTAGTAGGTACTTGTGAAACTTGAACAAACATTGAAGTATTACTGATGGGTAAATTATTACACAATGGTAAATTATTACACAACGGCAAATTATTACACAACGGTTCATTATACTTGACCACGAGGGCAGGTACTGACCACAGAAAACAGTGATCTACGTAGAAGGAGTATCTATTTCACTCCACATCAACAATTTTCCTACAGAACTTCATTATTTGCGTTTCTTTTTGCCATTTTAGTTACTGTTTCTCATCGACAGAATTATTTTAGCAACATTTAACTTGTGATTTAGATAGTACCTACTACCTAGTAACGAGTACGGGGTTAGGTACTAACCTACGGAGGATCTGCGATCTACATAATATGTATAGAATAGAGTAGTACATATTATATAGACGGGTTATCTATACGGAGAGCTGTGATCTGTAACAGAAGGGTGTTCTGTACAAAACCTTAATAATAAACCGTTGTGCAGGGATTTGCAGCGTTTTTTGCTACGGATATCTACCTGCCTACTCACGCATACACTCACACAGCACGACAAAAATGCGGCACTCTCGTTCGGCAACTACATCGCTGAAACTATGAGGACCATCGACATATTCCCAACTTTCCACCTAATTTTGATGATTTGCTTGGCCGTTAAGAACCAACTTGTACACCAATCACCATTAAGTTAATACCTCGTTTCAGGTGGTTTAAACCTCTGATATACGGTTGATCTCCGATTTTCCGCGAGGCCATCGCCATTTTGTAATCTATTTTATCAGTGTTTTTCATACCCATCAACTTGCAACAACATTTAGTGCAATGAATCGTTTGAGTCATCCTTGGATGAATATTTCAATGAATTTCTGGATGTGGCCGTGCCCAGACGGCGATAATTCGCGAAAGGGTCGAGCATTTCCACAAGTGGGATGACTGCGATTTTTTCGCTAGGTTCCGCCTTCACAAGGAAGGGATGAGCTTCGTGCTCGATGCAATAGAAAGCCTTCTAGTTTTCGAAACAGAAATGTGAGTCCAACCAAAAATGTGTAATAAATATAATTTTACACCAAACCAGGTAGGCAACAACGTCGGACCCATCATTATTTATTTCTTCGAGTAGGTACACAAACCTTCATAGTACGTGGTAGGTACTTGCAGACTGCGCTAATAAGTACATGTATAACTTCTTCTGCATACAGCGAATTATTGTAAAAAAGTAGATACCTTTTATAAAAGAGCCTAGGTAGGCTATCTATAATTTAAATTTATTACACGAGCAGTACGTAGAATGGCAATCAGCTGTCTCGAAAGATGTAAGATGATCTTTTGTAGTAATGACAGAGTGGAGTCGAGTGGAAGTTCTCAGAATGACAGAGGCATAAGTGAGAAAAAATCGCGAAACTTCCGCACCTGGTTACTATTATACAGTTTAATGTCTCCACAACAATGGATGGCGGACAAAACGTAATTATCCGTAGAAGAAATAGCACAGATCCACCACTCATGGATGAGCATCTCTCCTCCATGTCATCTGCAATACGGAATCGGTGATTCTAGGGATAGCAATGCTGATGCAATCAATCTCGGCCTAAACCCAGGATCGGCTAAACCGCGGATCAAAAATGTTGGTGAAACTGTCCAAGCTCTGAACCGCAGATCAAATTTGAATCCAGGATTTATTGATACCAGGTTTAAGCTGCGTTGGTGAAACCGGCCCTTATAGATGACTGAAAGTAACGCCGAGCTTCGCGGACCAACTAGACCCCAAGCGGGGCCTACAAAGCAAATTTAATTAATTTCGGTTCACGGTAACTAAGAAAAGTGCAAAATACGGCGGACGGCGGATGTTCAGAAATTGCTTTATTCGATTTTCGGATTCTACATACCTTGAAACGTAAACCATCCAATTTGTGGGAGGGTGGGGGGAGGAGTTAATTTTTGTTTTTTCTTCATGCTCGATTCCAAAGGTTCATTACTGAAAATAATAAACCAAAACCAACCAAAATCACCCGTGTCTTTTTAGTATTTCGGAGAACCAAAATTAACTACGGGTCTTTTTAGAATTTTGTTTTCAGGATTTCGGTTGTTATGTTGAACTTAACGGGCTAAGTTGTCAGGTTATGTAACTGATTGAAACTCCCTTCTAACACGGTTTTCGGTGGGTGAATCTCCGCCCAATTTCAGCTAAGCAGGCAGGTAACCACAATCTGTTGAACGATGACAACATTTGCTAACGATTATAATGACACGCACGGCATTACGCAGTTTGATTGATGGTTTAACTGTTACCTTGGAGAACCACTCAGCAATTCCAGTAGACAAAACGGATTTACAGCCTCGGACGAGCATGAGTTTGCGAGGTAGCGACACCAATATTTCTCATCTGAATATGGCACAGAGGACGACGAGGCATCACAAAAAAGTGGGATGGGACCTGTTGGCTTGACTCGGTGCCCCACTGTTGGAAGTAGGGAGAATGTGGCATAACAGCCCTTACGTTATCATCAGGCCGCAGCTTTGGAGTCGACTCCCAACTAGACTCACTTTCCGAGTGACTTTCACTAAAGACGGTTGAGGCCATGCGGCTGTTTCAAGTTGTTTTGCTCGTCGTCGCTGTCGTGCCGGCAATCGCTCAGGAGAGCGGCGGGTTCGAATTGCCCGTTCAGCTCATAGGATTCCCCGTCATTATCATCGCCGTGAGGATCGCCAATTTTCTCAAGAAACTGACATACGCGCTGAATCCGAGTAAGTACTAAATTTTAATTAATAAATTAGGAACACAAAACTGCAACAAAAGCATACAATGACTTCTAACTCACGGATAATGAGGACCACCTCGTTTCTTGGTAAATTAGGGTTTACTATTTACCTGTATCGATGCCCCTTCTGCGTAGATCACTGTTTTCGGCGGTCAGTATCTTCGATTTGAAAAGTAAAAAAAAAAGCTGCAAAGTCCTTGCCACATGGGTTTATTATTCATTGGACTACAGAAATGTTGGCTGTTCATTTATTGTTTCTTTCACGTGAAATAATTCGAATAGCTACTTCTGATGGTTTCCACCAATTTTAGCCTTCAAAACATAAATTAGGTACGCTCCTTTTTTTTCAAATACCTAATCTATGATCATTGGTAGTGCGTGCCATTTAATCGTCTTAATCCACGTGTTGACACTTTTTCTAGTGTTATTATACTAACTGATTGTGATTTCGGACGATTTCCAAGGTTTTTGACCAACGAAAAATCAATATTGGGAGCTGAACATTTGGTAGAACCTCAATTTCCCACTCTTTGGTCAAAATCAACTTCATGTTCGGCCTTCTCGTCCCAAAAACAACACCTAACACAAAAAGTACCTAGTTTTATACACATTTTCACTCATAACTCCTTTACAACATATATAGCGATATGTTGTAAAGCGAAACCTGACAGAGCCACATGGGGCTGCACTGGGGTAAGCAGAGGTGGCTGAAATAGTGTCAATTCTGTGGAAGCTAAAATGAGAAGAAATTGAAAGAGTAGGGGCAGGTAGTTCCGTCAACTAAGAATAACGCAAAACGCTGCAAAGCCCTTGTCACATAAGTTTATTATTCTATTGGACCTAAAGAAATGCTGGCTGTTCATTTATTGTTCTTTCACGTGAAATAATTCGAATAGCTATTTCTGATGGTTTCCACCATCTTTGGCCCCCAAAACACGAATTAGGTACGCTCCTTTTTTCTTGTTATGTTACTAACATGTTGCTAAAACGCAAAAAGTACCTATTTTTATTTATTTATTTATTTATTTATTTGATTTATTGGCAAGAGAAAAGAAACAGAGAGAAAAAAATTTATATACCTACAAGTAAAAATTGAAGAAAAAAGACATAAGAAAAATTATAACTTCTATAAAAATAATCTCATCTCGTTGCCCACCAGGGTATAAGTTCAGGTGAACTTGTGTTCCCTGGTGGAGTCTTAGAATGAATATGAAGTAAAATATATATATTTATATAATAACAATGAAAAAAGAAAAAATACTCCTATAAAGTCAATTAAAAAAAAAACTGCACGAAGCTCACCTAATATAAATTATAAAGATGGAGAAGAAAGAGAAAAAAAATTTAATTAATTCTTATTTAGCAAAATACAGAGGTGTTTTTTCAGAGCAGTTACAGAGGAATATTCGTTTAATCTTATCTTGTTATCATAAAAAAATTTTAACGCAGCTACATACGCATTCCTACGATAAAATTCCGTCCGGCAGCGAGGTAAAGAAATGTTACTAGAATTTGATGTTCTAGTACCCAATAATCGGGACACATGTTCATCATTGACCCCAGATCTAAAAACTTGAATGCAAGATTCCATTAGAAAAATATCTTTAATTTTGAAAACATTAAAATCCAAATAGAGTTTAGCTGTAGGATACCTGAAGGGTTTGTTTAATAATATTTTCAGGAGAGCATTTTGCACTGCCTGCAGGGGATTTAGATGCTTTAGATTTAGATTTTTACACACATTTTCACTCATAACACCCCTGGGTATATTCCGATCGGGCTGAAAAGTTTCGGGACACAACTAGGGCCCAAATGGAGCATGTGTGCGAAAGAACGTTTTTTTAGACCGAAAATGAGGCCTGTAGAAGTGATACGGCGTACGGCGAACGGTGGGCGGCGGACGGACATGGCATTTTTGGAATCTACGCACCTTGAAACGGAAAAGAAAAAATTTTGAGGGGGTGTTATAAAAATTTTTTGCTGACCGAATACCTAGGTGTATTATTCACAGAATAATAAACCAAAAGGAGCGTACCTAATTTGTGTTATGGGGGCCAAAATTGGTGGAAACCACCAGAAATAGCTATTTCAATTATTTTATATGAAAGAAACAATAAACAAACAGTATTTCTGTAGGTATGTCCAATTGGATAATAAACCCATGTGACAAGGACTTTGCAGCGTTTTGGAATCTACGCACCTTGAAACGGAAAAGAAAAAATGTTGAGGGGGTGTTATAAAAATTTTTTGCTGAGCGAATACATAGGTGTATTATTCACAGAACAATAAACCAAAATCATGAGTTTAACACCATGTACGTATAATTTCCCAAAGACGCCCCCTATGCAAGGGGGGGTCATTATGGTTTTCAAGGTTTTCATTGAAGGTGAAAATGAAAGCGATATGTTGTAAAGCGAAACCTGACAGAGCCACATGGGGCTGCACTGGGGTAAGCAGAGGTGGCTGAAATAGTGTCAATTCTGTGGAAGTTAAAATGAGAAGAAATTGAAAGAGTAGGGGCAGGTAGTTCCGTCAACTAAGAATAACGCAAAACGCTGCAAAGCCCTTGTCACATGGGTTTATTATTCTATTGGACCTACAGAAATGCTGGCTGTTCATTTATTGTTCTTTCACGTGAAATAATTCGAATAGCTATTTCTGATGGTTTCCACCATCTTTGGCCCCCAAAACACGAATTAGGTACGCTCCTTTTTTTTCCAAATTATCTTCAACCATTGATAGTGCCATTTAATCTTCTTTATCCACCTGTTGAAACTTTTTCTACTGTTATTATACAAACTGGTTGTGATTTCAGACGATATCCCAGGTTTTTGACTCACGAAAAATCAATTATGGGAGCTGAACATTTGGTAGAACCTCAATTTTCCACTATTTGGTCAAAATCGACTTCATGTTCGTTCTTCTCGTCCCAAAAACATGGAAAACGATACCTCAAAAGCTCATGTTACTAACATGTTGCTAAAACGCAAAAAGTACCTATTTTTACACACATTTTCACTCATAACACACCTGGGTATATTCCGATCGGGCTGAAACGTTTCGGGACACAACTAGGGCCCAAATGGAGCATGTGTGCGAAAGAACGAATTTTTTAGACCGAAAATGAAGCCGGTACCCGTGATACGGCGTACGGCGGACGGACATTGCATTTTTGGAATCTACGTACCTTGAAACGGAAAAGAAAAAATGTTGATGTTGGGTGTTATAAAAATTTTTTGCAGAGCGAATACATAGGTGTATTATTAACGGAATAATAAACCAAAACGGACATTTAGAACAATCATTTTTGAACTTGCATTGTGTCGGATACTACCTACCACTGAAATTCGATCGTCAGCAATTGTAGTACCCGTAGAAACTGTCTATCTCAGACATTATAGCTCTCAATTAGTGAGCAACAACAAAAATTCCATAAATTGGAAACGAAATTTCATATGTCTACAGAGAGTGATGCTAGATTCAAAGGAGTCAGCAGTGGGCAAAACGAACATAATGGGTAGTTAGTTGGGACGAAATCGTAGGTTCCTCAGACAAGAAATTGACACTGCACCTGCCGATTACCAAAGTACCGGATTTGAGTTTATTATCGAACTACGTAGGTGAATGTTGTAGGGAAGCCCAAATGACGGTAAAGTAGAAATAAGTAGGGTACATTATCACAAGGGGTTTACCTGAGTACCTGCGTAGGTAATACGTAGCTGAATAATTCTCGAGCGTAGGTAAAATGCGGACAAGTTAATCCGTTGAGCTCGCTGGAGGTTGGTTTCGCATAGGTGAAATGCGGACAATTCTGTACTAGTAAAATGCGGACAGAAAAGATAAGAAAACCACGAACTGCCACAAGGGTTTAGTCAGACAAGACGGTGGGTGTACAAGAAGTTTAGTTCCCATTCCGCCGCTCGCATTGTCAAGCGATCTGGATGCTCGCTGGCGCTCGCATCTCAAAAAAGATAAACAATCCCAGAAACTATCCCGTGAATGAGCAGGTTGTTTGGGACTTCTGAGTAGATTAGTGGAATGCATTGTCAAGCGATCTGGATGCTCGCTAGCGCTCGCATCTCAAAAAAGATAAACAATCCCAGAAACTATCCCGTGAATGAGCAGGTTGTTTGGGACTTCTGAATAGATTAGTGGAATGCATTGTTGTTGAATTACAGACTCGTCCGCATTTTAACGTACATGTTTCAAAAACACCGTCCGCTTTTTAATGTTTACTTTCAGGGATTAACAACTTACGTCCGCAATTTACTGCGTCCCGAATTCTCAAGTTACAAGTGGGTAGGTATCTGAAACTTCCAAATATATATGTCCTAAACCATGTTCTTTAGCAATGTTACTTACTGTATCTCGATGCTCAATCGATAGAGGCAATTCAGGGTTTTGTGGGGGGGGGGGGGGGGGGGGGGTAGTCAGTTTACTATCATCACTAGAAATAGCCTGTTCACAGGTATGCGTTTAGTGCAAAGAATAGTGGATTTTAAACGTAAATAGAAAGTTGACTGCAAGTTGATTTATATATACTCGTGACGTTGTGCGTTCAGTTTCCAATGCCTTTCCTTCGTTCTCTGAGAAATCGTAAGTTGGTCGAACGTGATGCAGCGTCAACACGCGCGTGCTTTAGTTTCGGTGCGTTACGCCGGCCCGATCGCGCTATTTCACGCTTTGATTTCCCACGTTCATAGCATTTCACTCCGAACCAATCCCACTTTTTATCAAATTAGAACCAATTCCCTGCATTTGGATTTGAACTAATGTGAAATTGAATAATTCATTCGACTTAGAACACTGCCTACATTCGTACCCTCTACTCGTCGTTTTCCAATACGCAGACGTTACAACAGCCCAGTGATAAAGATAAGATACCATGGAATTCAAGAGAACCCGACGAAGAACATTTTACGAAATCGCTCTTTACCAAAAATCCACGATGTCTCCCAGTCTATACTTGGATTACACGAGACCATTTTCACAGTGTTGTACAACATTCTAACTAGGAAAATATCATTTTGTTGGGATTTAGAATACAACAATTATATTTTGTTTTACCTAACCTTGGAAACTTGGTTGCGACTTAGTAGCTGTTCGGCTGACCATCTTTTCTAGGGCTGAAGATGAGAATATAAAATTCTCGAAACGTCCGGTGAAATTATCATTTGACTGGCCGCAGTTGAGATAAATGAGTGCATTCAATGATTCATCAATTATTCATTTTCAAATGTACCAATTTTAGTTATTATGAAGAGTTTTTATTTTATTCAAAAATTTCGATCACATAACAACATTTGCAGACTCATTCATTTATATCTTGATTAACGTATCTGAATCAACCGTAAAAACCCTATTTTTTTATGTTGCTAGGGCAGCGTCGATAACTTTGGTGGGTGGCAAGGGGCGCAGGTACCCAATTTGCTAATTATGTTGTCGATACCAACATCTAGATTTCTATTGTTGTCTTCATTGTATTCACACAGCTGAAATTCATAACTGGGTCACGTACGCCCGTCTATTCATTCAAAGCCTCAAGAGAGCAAGAACCAAAGCGTAAACTGCAAATACCTACAGCGCCGTAATTACGGATTAATTACAAGCATCTAGCCACTGGCTGTATCCTCGCTTTGAACGAACAATTGGAGGCTGCTTTGCCAACTTGTTTGTTCAGGGTTGTTATCCGTAAAAACGATTTCCCGGCTTGAATATCGGTGTTGTAATTTGGGATACGAACAACTTTCGTTTCTTCATCAATTTATTTCGTTCACAACATTCCTTTGTGAATTTCTACAAAATCGTTCTTAACAGATACGGGAGTATCTGAATCGATTCGGGGTGATTGCGACACTAACACACATAAATATATACCTACATTCATTCATGGCAATCAAAAGGAGGTGACAGCGGGACACTGATTAATTTAGGCCATGATTATGGAGGAAAAATTTTTACATTTAACTCCAAATTATTGAACACCATTGAATCGTTTTGATTGGCTAAAACAAAAATTGAAATAATGGACAGCTGCACTGTTTATTTATTTCTTATTTTATTTAGTTATTTGTTATTAATATTAATAAAAGGTATTCTGTTCCTTGAATGTTCTTGAAAGTTCGCTGCTTCCTGAATTGCCCTCAGAAGTCAGTTCGTGAGGTCAAAACTGCTTTCCAGCTCATTTTTTGGAGACGCGGGTGCTCTCACTTTTGAACTTAATGCTGTGGTAAAAGCGAGAATCTCTCATGATATCTCAGGAAACCGCAGTTTTTCAAGTTTCACGAACGTATCCATTAATATCGCCTGAAGTTGCTGAGGCATGAAAATTAAGACCGCTTTTATGCCGCAGATTCATCTGCGTAATTTTCTGAATAATTAGACCATAAGACAAGTATAAAAATACAAACTATAATTGCCCGATCTGGAAGTGATTAAAGGAAATGGGTATTTAACCTGGCTCGCTACGCAAATTATAAGAATTTATAACATTCAAATACTTACTGTACCTTTTCGAACCATCTTCTCTCAACAATTGAGATCTGATATCGAACCAACCATCAAACTGATCGATCGGATTGGTCGTTAGAGGGCATTGTTCTAGAAATCTATAATCTAATCTCCGGCTATAGGTATATTATGAGCACAAAATAATTTGTTTCTAACGACTTTTCCAATCATGATGGCTGAAGATGGTGATATTACAGGAAATATTTATAAAACAGTACAGTAAAAGAACTGTGTACATAAGATGAACTTACAGGTGATTCATCAAACAAAACAGTTCGAGTTAAAGAAAAGTTACAATAAATTATTGTATTACTTGAAACTGATCATCAGCTATCTGTTTCCAAAATCTAGACGAGATGGAAAAGTTGTTATGCACTACCAGAGACTTAATTTTCCAAGGAACTGACATTCCTTTTGGTACTTGAATGCCTTATTACTATTTACGATTTTTGATGAGCTTAGAAACAGTGAAATTAAAATTTAAATGCGAAAGGTAAATCAAAAAAAGAACAGTTTTGTACTGTAGATTCAACAAATTATTTACTTAAACAGCATTTTATTATGACCGTTTTCAAGTTGATAGAACAAGCAAAAATGAAGCAAATCAGATTCTATAAGTATTATAAAAATGAAATAATTGAAAGTAGCGTGGGTTTCAAGATGTTTCTTCCAAATAAGTTTCCCTGCTTTCCTTTGTAATCGTTCATACTAAACTTGGTACCCTACATCGAAACATAATATACCGAATAAGCAGATCAAAATGCTAACAGCATGAACACAGTGACACAAAGCTCACATCAAATAATTGAAATCAACAGATAAAACTAGAAACGGACGACACGGTAATCTGAAATCAACGCCTTGAACCGCAGTAGTTACCCAGACTCTATTGTAAACTTCACAGAACGCATGTTCATTTCGCAGACACTTGCTAAAAAATCCACTTGTAACTGCTCATGGTGACCAATTGACAATTTCCTTCAGCTCGAAATACGCGCATATTTAATAATTTATCGCTCTTCATGGACATAATACTTATGGGTTACGGAATGATTAATCAGAATAATTGAATAATAGTTATTTTAGGGCTTTAACCTGTGATCCATTGATGTGGGATACACCTCAAGGATGGGAAGCTTTTAATAGTTCTTGCGAGCTATACGTTTATAAGGGGAAGGGGTCTTTTATTGATAAAACCAACTCCTTGAAATACGTGAGTTCTCTTCCTGCAGACATATGGTAAATTAGCATTCAAAGTTATTAGTCTATGTATAAAAATGATAGCCTTCAACCATTTTTAAACATAGATTTATGCGTTGATACGCTACCTAGAATTCTTACGGAGCTACATTATTTAAATGTCCAGAGGTTTTAATGTAGCTCTGTTTAACTGTAGCTCCTCAAGAATTTCGAGTCCTTACTCGGGGGATTTATATGAATATGAGACTTGAATAATCATGGAGAAATAACCGACAATGGTAGAAGTGGGTATTGAAGAGTCAGTATCAATACATACAACGCTGAAAATCATGACACAAAGGTTTATTATTTACCTGTATAGATGCCCCTTCTGCGTACGTCACTATTTTCTGTAGTCAATACCTCGAGCTCCCCCTAGGCACGCCCCCCCCCCCCCCCCCCCCCCGAAGCCCCTCCGAGCCGGCCCCGGAATTAAAGTCTCATATAAATACGCGGGATTCACTAATTCAATCATTAATTATTTGCAATTAATCATGAATCATAAGGCAAATAACAAACCGTTGTGTAATAATTTACCTGTACAGGTGCCCCTTCTACGTAGACAGTATAATAAACCGTTGTGTAATAATTTGCCCATTAATACTACAACGTTTGCTCAAGTTGCAAAAGTAGGTACTTATCAACAAAACCCAAAAGATCCATCATTTTTCGAATGAAATAACATCACAGAACAACCAACTCGACTTCATACAGCCATCCGTGATTTTAATCAGGTGCTCCCTAGCAATGATATTTATCTGAGCGGATTTATACCGTTTGATTCACGATCATGTTGACGAAGCTTTTCGGTGCAAACGAACGGCTGGTCGTACAAAGCTCCGGGTGATCTCAAGAAATTCTTTAGTTCAAGATCAGTTTACAAACATTTTTTTTAAACCGTACCCTTCTACTGAAAGTTTTCGAGCTACGGCGATCTGAAATTTTCAACCCCGAATTTTCACCCCTTAGAGATGACTGACAGTAACGCCGAGCTTCGCGGACCAACTAGACCCCAAACGAGACCTACAAACCAAATTTTATTAATTTTGGTTCGTGGCAACTAAGGGAAGTGCTAAGTACGGCGTACGGTGGACAGACAAACATTTGTCATTGCATTTTCGGATTCTACATACTTTGAAACCTAAAGCATCGAACTTTGACGGGAGGGGTGGTTGAATTTTTTTTTTTTTTTTTTTTTTTTTTTCATGCTCGATTCCAAAGGTATATTATTGAAAATAATAAACCAAAATGGTAGTCTCGAAACCCACCAAATGGCTTCAGGAACAGCAATCGTCGTGTTTCAAGGGGATGTTTATATCAATAAAAGGTGTTACAAGCTTCAGGATCCCGTCAATGGAACACCTCAATACTTAAGGGCAGTCACACCTACATGGGTACCTGCCTGATTCCATGGATGATTACGTAAGCTGTTTCTTGAAAGAATGAATAGTTTCTGGAACCACCCAAGCGTCCTCAAGAACTCGATGAATTAAAGGAAACGAACCCGAAACGATAATCACACCAGACTACAAAGATGCATGAGCGCGACGCCTCTTGAGCCGAGTAAAAATTGTTACATTCCGCATTACGTAAGACAGAACGGCCCTAAGGAGCATCTCCCCTGATTCCAGGGTTATAGAGGAAGTTATGGACCAACGACGATCGACCGCAGGAGAAGACCCGCTTACAAGGGAAAAAACCAGAACCCCGTCCTCAGGGTTTGTCTACTTCAGCGCATCAAGGTCTTCCACCTTCGACCCAAGACTGAGCCGGTAACGTTCAAATCACAAGTTGAAAAAATTGAATTTTCTCTTGGAACGTCATAAAACGGTGGCATCAGGTATATTAAAAAAGAAAAACGGAGTTATTGAAAAGCCGTCCATTTCCACTAGTACACTAAAAACGTGAAAAATACACTGTTATACTTACCGGTTTCGATGATCAATCAAACCATAGTCAGTAACAAACAATAACTGAAGGCACATTGGAGAGGTGACCATATAAAATAATTTAGAAAAAAAACAAAAAAAACGGAGTTATTGAAAAAATAGTCTATTTCCACTAATACTAAAAAAACGCAAAAAAACACTGTTATACCGGTTTCGGTGACCAAACCATCGTCAGTAACACACAATAACTGACCTTATAAAATGTATAAGGCCAACCTGGGGGGCGCGCCCCGCTTGAGGGGGGAGGGGAGCGCAAAGGGTTTCCAGGGGAGGCGATAGCGGGGCCCATATACTTGACAAAGATTTAGGAAAATCAACCGTAATCCCTGCTTCAGATTCCATAACAGGTTTTTCAGAGAAGATGCGTTTGTGGAAGCGACGACTGGAGGGCCCCACACCCAATTTCTTGTAATTCCGTCGTCTGAATGAACTTTTGGACGGTGAACCACTCGAATTATTCATGGAATCTAAAAAAACCATTTGTGAACACCTCGATAAGCTGGATGGTTACTATAAAGGTGGAATCATTTCCAGTCGAAATTCAAGAAGAAGCGAAGATTTGCAAAGCGATTCAACTGTGAACATGGCAAGTGATTTAAGTTATATGCGAAGCAGCAGAGTTGGAGAAATTTTGGATAGAGTACCTACCATCCTATCTATCCAAATATTTCTATGTTTGCTTCGAAAATTCTCGTGCTCTTCTCTTCTACCTACCTGTGTGAATCGGAATTTCACACTTTCTGACAT
This sequence comes from Leptopterna dolabrata, assembly GCA_954871275.1. Lineage (NCBI taxonomy): Eukaryota > Metazoa > Arthropoda > Insecta > Hemiptera > Miridae > Leptopterna > Leptopterna dolabrata. Next base: position 12,799,786 of record OX940980.1, read on the forward strand.
TGAAACCTTAAACCCGAAACTGCTTAGATGTCGAAAGTGACCTAAGCATCTTAGGCCACTTTCGATGCCACCGCCTTATCGAAAATCACTCCGAACGTAGAGAAATTAGTCACTGAAAAGCGAAGTCAAGTGTCACATTAACCACAGAACTAATATCTAATAAATTAATAGACTAAAATATTATAAAAATTAAAAATTTAAATTACCTACTGTTAATAAAAAGTTCATTTTAAAATTGAGTTTGAATTTGTGCATTACCATTTTTGAGGCGGGGGAGAGTATACTTACGTAGAATAAGGGAGGGGGCGCAATGGGAGGGCGCGGCCAAAAAAGGTTGGGAACCCCTGTTATAAATAGTTCCAAAAGTGCAATTTGGTCGATTGGGATTGATTGCGAAGAAGGGTGATGACGTTAGTACACCCAGCGAGGTGAAAGTAGGGTTACCAGTACACTCATGCACCACCGCAGTACAGACGAGAAGGATCGGGCTGTTGACGCGAGTACACTTGAACAATCCTGAGCGCCTCCGTCCGCTCGATGGGCCGATAGGCCAATGGTCCCGGGCAGTATCTCGTTTATCACATCATCACTACGTGCGACGTAACTGTGTTTGCGGAGGGCGGCAGCCGTGAAAACAGGGACGTTATTTTTCGAGGAAATTGTAAGTTTATCTTCCAAAAATATACGAACTAAATCACTCGCGAAGAAATCGTGGAAATCCATTCCAAAGAAAAACGGAGTTATTGAAAAAAAATAGTCTATTTCCACTAATACACGAAAAACGCAAAAAACACTGTTATACCGGTTTCGGTGATCAAACCATCGTCAGTAACACACAATAAAACTCTTTTTTTTTGTAATATCTGAGATTATTTTTAATTTATATCCTACTTCGAACCCTTTAGAAGTTAATATTTTACCTTTTCTATCCGAAATTTTTCCGTAATACGGTATACCTACTGATCCACATCTTTTCCTCAGTCGTAGCTTCCCTAACTAGGTTTGAAACTCCTTCCCTACTCTTTTTTCTAAGAACCCTATTCCATATTGTATCAATGAGATCTCCCCCATAGCCATTACTCGCCGCTATACTTTTAATAGTTAACTTTTCGGTTATTGTGTGTTTGACGATGGTTTGATCACCGAAACCGGTATAACAGTGTTTTTTGCGTTTTTCGTGTATTAGTGGAAATAGACTATTTTTTCAATAACTCCGTTTTTCTTCCAAAAATATTTAAAGGAAGCGCTGGATTTGCTATAAACGAAAATTCAAGTGTAAAGCGTATCTCAGAACTGTTGGGAAGGAGGTTGTTTTCGCCCAAGAAGACCATTGCCACGGAGAAGACCCACATTTACATGACCTAACTACAGTTAGGACTTCCGTGAAAAGAAAAGCTGATAGCGAATTATCAACTTCGCCGCAAAACAAGAAAAAGTGGTCCAGACAATGTATATCCCGGTATGAAAGTGGGTCCGTCACGGTGTTCTAATACTTAATGGTCAAAATAAAATTATCTAGCATTAACGACTAACACAAATTTTTCTTATGCAATAATTATTATTGACAAGTGATTTTCAGTACGCTTACGTAGGTACTTAAGGAATGTTTTTGACGATCGTTGTTACAAAAAATAAATATGGTTGAGGTTGAAGTTAACGTCCTTTCATGGGTGTACTCATGTACTGCGGCTGTACTCTCGTGCTTTCTGTCCGGGAGTACTGAAGTCATGCGGGTGTACTCACTTTCTTTCTGGGTGTACTCACGTACTGCCTTTCACGGCTAGGGTGTACTCGGGCTGGTTCGTGAAGAAGAACGGTGAAGGGAACAAAGGAAGGGAGGGTCGATTCTGATTGGCCCCGGAAGTGAATGCCAAAAAGTGAAAGGAAGGTAGGGATGGAGGGGGGGGGGACCAAGCTGTTATAGAAATGAACGCAATAATGGAGAAAAACTTAAAGGAATTACATCATTCAAAGATTTACCCAACCCATCATCTTAATAATTTCGAATTTTTGAAGTAGGTACATCCAACAGCTCCCTTTTGGGCAGAAATGATGATATTCAACAAACTGTCTGTAAGACCAAAATTGAAGCTATGGCTGGATTCATTCAAGTGGTGTGCAAAGGCCGGATCTATCTCTTTCACCCTTATTATCTCTGTTCCTTTATTTTTCTCTAAACTTCCTACCAGTTTGACCACAATAGCACTTTAGTGCCACAAGAACACTTTATTTTGTAAACACTACTTTTATCTTGAACATTAATTTTACCTTTGACTGAACTTAATGAAGATCTGAGATTATTTTTAGTTTTATATCCTACTTTGAACCCTTTAGAAGTTAATATTTTACCAATTTTATCAAAAATTTTTACGTAATACGATATATTGATACGAATCTTCTCCTCAGTCCCTAACTAGGTTGGAAACTCCTTCCTTACTCTTTTTCCTAAGAACCCTATTCCGTATCGTGTCAATGAGATCCCCCATAGCACTCGCCGCTATACTTTTGATAGTTAACTTTTCTTTACCCAAATTCTGTTCACCCATCGGTATAGATAAAGCTCTGTTAATCATACTATGGAAAGCAGCATGTTTGTGGACTGCTGGATGACTTAATGAATTACTTTGAACCCTTCTAACGGGTTCAAATTAGGAAATAAAACTAAAAATAATCTCAGATCTTCTTTAAGTTCAGTTAAAGATGAAATTAATGTTCAAGATAAAAGTGGTGTTTATAAACTAACTATTGTGGTCAAACTGAAGCAAGTTTAGAGAAAAAATAAAGGACATGAAAAAGATTTGAGGGATAATAAGGGTGATTCGGCCTTTGCACGCCACTTGAATGAATCCAGTCATAGCTTCAATTTTGATCTAACAGACAGACAGTTTGTTGAATATCTTCATTTCTGCCCAGAAGGGAGCACGTTGGATGTACTTGAAAAATTCGAGTGACAGGTTGTAAATCTTTGAATGATGTAATTCCTTCAACTTTTTCTCCATTATTGCGTTCATTTCTATAACAGCTTGGTTCCCCCCCCCCCCCTCCATCCCTACCTTCCTTTCCCTTTTAGGCATTCACTTCCGGGGCCAATCAGAATCGACCCCCCTTCCCTTGTTCCCTTCACAATACTTCTTCTCAACCAATCCCAATCGACCACATTTCACTTATGGGACTATTTATAAGGTCACCTCTCGGTCATTTATTGTTTGTTACTGACGATGGTTTGATCACCGAAACCGGTATAACAGTGTATTTTCGCTTTTTTCGTGTGTTAGTGGAAATAGACGACTTTTCCACGATTTCTTCTCGAGTGATTTAGTTCGTAGGTATAATCATTTATGCGCTCAATTCGCTGACAAACTGATAAGGAACGATATGGACGAGCTTATTTCCATCTGCAGCTATGCTGATGATTTCTAATAAAAGTACCTATACAGAAGTTTATAACACTCATCAAAAACAGGTTAGAACTAAGTGTGTTGAAGGAGTTGTAAATGAGACGCGCCAGTTGTAAGTATTCTATGAATATTCCTGCCTCATCAGCTCCGCAACCTGTATGTGGCCCCTCAAAAGTCAACATTAAGCGTAACGTTCTTCATAACTGGTTGATATAAAAGGTAGCTAAGAGGTTAATTGTTCGGCGAACAGGAAGGACAATGGTTGTGAAGACTGAGCAACGCGAGGATAATGATACCGCAGTTGGTAGTTACCTACTTTTCGCGCTGCAGGCAACGGTTGTTAAGAAAGTGAGCTTTGATGAGCCTGAACGAGAGAATAAAGATGAAGCTGTGATTGAACTCATTAATTCGTGTGCCCAAGATTTCCTCCATCCTGTCCGTACATTTATAGTTGGAGGCTCGTTGATGTTTTTGCACAAATGTTCCTAAAAAGTGATGACAATGTATTCCGCACTTGTGAATGGAATTCTCAACTGTCGGTCTATACAATAGCAGAAAACTGTATGCAAATGTTCAAACCCGCCTGTCTTCCAGCTTTCTAGCTACTCAAGATGTATTGCAGTACCGTCACGATTACGACCAAGATTTCAATATAGGGACACAGTCAACCAGTTGAAATACAATAGTGGCAGCTCCATAATAAGTGGGGAAGTTATTTCTTTGTTGGAAATAAGATAGTATTAGCTTTTATTCAATTTGCTCTGTCTGTCTGTCTGTGGTGGTCAAATCTGTAATAAATTGTTTTGCCCACTTCCCTACGCCCAAATGAGCTGAAATGTTGCATAGTAATACATGAATAAATAATAAAACATACATTAATTAATTACTTTATTGATTGATTGAATGCTTTTCACTGTTATTGGGTAGGTACATCCGACCTGCCAACCTTGACAACATTTATCCTGCTTTGAAGACAATGTCCTTTCACTGAAACACCATCCAATTATATTTTTCTTATCAAATTAACACTAAACAAAATTCCAAATCAGCATTTATTGAAATGCTAAGCAAAACACCTGTATAACATCATGAAGCCAGCGCGTAAGAGCCTCGCACGCATCATATTGGCCTAAACCGCCAAAAAAGGGGGTCGGGCATCAGCGGTAGAAATATTACTGAGGAGATCGCCAACAATACCTGAATTTTCCAGCTACATGCATTTTGGAGAACTGGTTTGGACAGGTAAGAAGAAAACCTAATGACTCTGTTGCACTGTTGATGTAAACAATTTTCATAGTTGCTGTGACTTGAGGTACTAACTCTGCTCCCACCACACAATCATGAAATATGCACTAAGAATTTCCCAATATTCGTCAATATTCCCCAACATCCGGGAACTGTTGGAGCGGCTCACCGATCAGGTATCGCAAACCTATCCCCAAACGGTCCTGTGACTCATCGAGGTCACACCTAAAACTCTTCTTATAGGGAGCTGATACCCGATATCTCGTATAGAGTTGCTTACACCGCAAGTATCCATCCAACAGATAGCGGCACTTGGCATCTCCTTTGTTCTCTTATTGGCGGTGACAGACACCTACGAACGATCGGCGTATTACGACGCGGAGCGCCCATCAAGCTCCATTACGACATCCGACGCAGCCAGGTGGGAGTCCTGACCCATATTGCAGGGAACCGCGACCTTGAGCAGCCTTGCAGCTTTCACATGGATGCGCGTATCTTTCGTGGTCTTCCTCCTTCCACTGCTCTCCTGGACCCACAACAGACCATTAATTGTCTTCGCGGGAATTTCAATTATAATTCCCACGAAGTGTGCCATTTGTAACGCGTGGAAAGTACAAACACCGATTCGTTGATGTCCGTGTATGTAACAATGGAATGTACCTTCTCGCTCGTGAGAATGCACCTTATCTGGGAGACACGTAAGGCGTGACGCCGTGGACACAATTTCTGCAAGATGTAAGCTGACACTCTGACTCCTGCAGAAATCGTCATTGAACCCCTGTTTCTAAGGACTTAACCCTTGAAACGGGTCTTGCGACCAAAATTCGGTGGATTAATCGTTAGACCATAAACATCTTCTGTTTTAGGTTCCACAACGGCTGCAAATAGGTATAATAATATTATTTATTTTATTTTAATATTACATACGGGCGAAGCGCGAACACAATAGCAGCATATATTTCAGTAGCGGTATATAATAATATGTAGGTATGTTACGGGTAATTATTGGACCTAAGGCCTCATTTTTATGCACAAGTTTTGTGCCGCGCGACATGACACTGAGTTTTGGAGGAGCATTGATTTAAATGGTACCATTCAAGATAATTAATACAAAAATATTATTAATGGCACAATGAGGCAAACGGGTTGTTATACATATCAGAATCAAGTACAAACTCATTTCATGAAATAATTTTGACAAAGTCTGGCTAAGCATTTGCCTACATCACTACTAAGAACAAACGTTCTTCCGTTAGACATGAATTTTCTACTCATGTTCTGTTTTGGTATCCGACTCGCCGACACTCCATTCCATATCTGAACAGTTGAGCACCCATCGAGCAGATGTTGGATTGAGCACCCATTGCACAACACACAAATCGTCGGATGACCAACGGGATAAGGTCATAGTGCCGTGAAGATGAAGCTATCCGTAGGCGAGAAACAAGCGTCATTCAACGCGTTCAAGTAACACCAAGAGCGTGCCGTTCCACCCGGCGCTTCCCAGTGAATTGGGTGCCGGTCTGAAGAGGACGTAATGTGAAACGTCATTTCTAATTGGGAATCGAGGAGGCTGCGGACCGTGATTTGAGACTGAAAGGATCTGGCGCTAAGTTGCGACTATTACGGCGAAGGAAGGAGAGAAGAAGGCCACAGCGGAAGTCGGTCACAAATCAAATAGTTTGCAATTCTTAAACACGTACCTACCTACCTACCTGAGACCTACTACGGCATCACTGCTTCACAAGCAAAGAATATTTCCAGAGGGGTTGAAATACTGAGGTATGCACTTCAATCCCTGTGGGATAGAAATGTATTAATTTATTATACTACACTATTGCTCTGCAGTCATACCAGTGCGTACTGCAAGAGCAATATCCTATTGATTAACGTCAAGAAGTGCAGCATCATATCCTTCACTCGCAGCAGATCCTTACACTTCAACTTCACGTAGAAATTGACAAATAAAATTGTCAATTGTATTGAATCCCACGCATTTTTATGCAACTGTAATTCCGGCTCCAGTGCTCGATTTAGGGCTTTTCTGTTGGGGAGCACGAGGGTAGGTATTGACCACTGAAAAGAGCTACGCAGAAGGGGCACCTATACTGGTAAATTACTACATAACGGTTTATTATTTGCCTCATGCTTCATGAATAATTACAAATACTTAATGATTGACTTATTGAATCCCGCGCATTTTTATGAAACTGTAATTCCCGGCTCGGCTCCAATACACGATTTAGGGCTTTCCTGAGAGGAGCTCTGGACTAGGTTGACCAAGGAAACAGTGATCTACGCAGAAGGGGCATCTATACAGGTAAATAATAAACCGTTGTGTAATAATTTTCAGCGTTTTTATTCCTAATGGAAAAATCAGGTGGTACCTAAATGCTGCATCATTACAGACCGTAACAAATCACGTCCTTGGGATTGAACCGCTGTGATGAAATTAATATATCCCTTGAAATAGAGCTGAAACCGATACCTACCTAGGTGTCAGCGACGGAATGCCCAAAGGGGAAAGGACGGGAACCGTTGCCTGGAGAGCTGCTACATGACGATGAGCTAGCACTCCGCCACAGTCCTGAAGACAGCATTAAGATTGCGTTTTGGCAGATTCTGCTCCCTAGAAAAGTGATTCTATTGAAATCATTAGAACCAGCTCATTCTTCCTCGCTGGTTTATTATTTTATAGGTATAACTTCTACCTTGATCACTGCGATATACGCAAGACCCTAGCAACGTCCATAGTGCGGGTCCCCCAACTGGTTGCACATGAAATTCACCAGAATTCGCCTGCGCATTTCAAAGGTTTCCTAGGAACTTTGTGACTTGCCCTTTTTGAACATAATAGGTTAGTTGGGAACGAGTCAGCAAACCCAAGCCATCCATGCATTACCTATCCGAAGATTTTCTAGGTAATGAACAGCAAGTACCCAACAAACAAAAATATTAAAATTACCGGTAGTAGGGAAGTAGGTATCACTGTATCGCTATAACTGGGCTGACTTATATACGAACTAAATCACTCGCGAAGAAATCGTGGAAACCCTTTCAAATAAAAACGAAGTTATTGAAAAAATAGTCTATTTCCACTAATACACGAAAAAACGCGAAAAACACTGTTATACCGGTTTCGGTGATCAAACCATCGTCATCAGCAAACAATAACTCAGTAGTTATTGTTTGTTACTGACGACGGTTTGATAACCGAAACCGGTATAGTGTTTTTCACGTTTTTCGTGTATTAGTGGAAATAGACTATTTTTTCAATAACTCCGTTTTTCTCTGACATAGTTTTATTGACGATCATCTTGTTGGTGTAATTTCGAGCCCTCCCAATTAACTGTTTCAACTAATATAATAATACAATCAATGTACGAATGATTTTCAGAACTTAACAGTTCCGCCGGGATGGAAACTATCAGTAATTTTGATGGGGCTACCGATAAAACGCCACTCTATCTAATAAGGAGCGTGCTGTAGACATTGACACAAATCGTGAGTTGAAGAAAAAACAATCACACTGTAGCACCCATACTATATCCAAGCCCGCTTCATCTTCGTTGAACCGTTCTATCTTCCGAATCTGTACGTTCTTTTGTCGTCTGCTGATGAATAGGTTGGGCTAAACGTCCATAGGTACTTATTACATGACTGTATACGTGTTAAACGACCCTATCATCAGGATTATTAACAAATCGCGATCAAAATGATTACCGATCGTTTTCAATACAATGACATCCCACTAGTCAGTCGAACGGGAATGCTCAAGTCCTCAAGTGTTTCATAACCAGGCCAATGCCGCTTTCACGTGCTTTCCATATCTGCTATGGGCAAGGCACGGCCGCAGCGCAATTAGACGTTCTTCCAGTCCTTAGGCCTCTCTTTACAAAATGATTATCCTCTGGTTTAACCCGGGCGACGATCACATGCCGTGTTGCGAAAAACTCTTCATAAGGACAAGTTTAACTGGAATTATTTGAGTCCCAGTGCCACATGCTACAAGGTTGAAAATAACGACTCTTGTGATTTCACTTTCAGTGACGATGTTGTTGGAGAATTTCGACATAATATAACTATGTACCCTGATTAGAAACTTGGGTCAACCTTCAACGGAAGTTTGCTGTTTTTTATTACACAACAGAACAGAATAGACACTTTTATTGTATTAAACCAAATGGTTTGTTACAATAGTTGGCATTATGAGTAACATTGTGATTTTATTCTTATTAACATAAATAGGTTTATAGCAGGTGATTATATGAGAGAAAAAAACAGTGGTCTTTTTTCTTAAGCTAACATGTGTTTTACTTCAATCCATTACGTTAAATTGATGAGTGGCACGTTTCCTGTGCTGTTTCTGTCTGTTTACCTATGTTGCTTGTCTTCTGTATTATTTCTTCTCAATAATAAAATAATAATCTATAACGTACCTACATTAATTTTCCTTATTTATTCAGTGATTCGTTTTATTTTGTCTTCTGTCGTTAGGGATTTTATTTCAATTTAACTTGTACAAGAACTAGGTGCTTCTCAAGAACTCCCTCAGTTTCAACGAGCGTGTGACGAAGTGGTAATGATTATCAATTCTCCTCCCTATTTCATCGTCCTCGTTTGCCTCAAGCAGGAAGGTCTTCTGTGTTGGAAGTGTTGTTTATTATACAGTCTGTACTTATCGTTTTTCTCCATAATCCTACTTTTGCTGAATTAGCAATGGTAGGTTGAAAAAGCGCCTTCTTTCTTGTTTGCCCTGATGACCTCCTTGTGATGGACTTTCTATGCAACCTGTTTATTGTTTTGGGGTTTTGTCCCCTGGATTTGGAATATTAATGATTTGAAAGTTTTATTAAACTTCTACCTACCTAATAACAATAACGCATTTGTGAAATTTATACCTACAGTATATAGGAGGTTTCCACACAAATGTACTACATCTCGTGACAATCATTTAACCGGATGTTTCTTAAGATTTCCAAGCTGGGGAACTTCAGAGCTGAACATGGAAAATTCCATGACGTCGGGGATCCTCTTAATTGACATACTAATTAATCCTGAGATATCTGAAAGCGATATTGGGCTAGTCATAACCAAAGAGGCGTGCGGAAAACAATAAATATTATTCGTGAAGTAGTCTGACCAGCCAGTGCCCGTAGAGGGCAGAATGCCAACAACGGGGTTTCTCATCAAGCAAGGAGATGTGCCATAACATCCCCCGACAGTATTCCGATCTTTTATGCTCAACTACGAGTCCAGCCTCAAGCAAACGACGTACACGACGAAAATCATAAGCACTCGAGATAATAACGAAAAATTATAAAAATTTGAGGTATTCATACATCATAGTTAGATTCATACATTCATACATAGTTGGTATGAGCTTCATCGTTAGCAAAATTTAGCGGCATCAGGGCAGAATATACCGAAGACTTTCGGGGAACTGAATCCAAAATCTTCAATACATTTGCAAGTAGCGAACGAGCTTTGATGTGGTTTCAACACAACACGTTCTGCAGGTTCTTGCAGAACGAAAACTTCCCGTGGGTGATTAAGACGATGATAAGGCATTGCTAAAGCGACTTGTTGCGGCACAAGGGGAAATTCTGAGAGATTATTTTAACATGTTTTTCGTAACTCCGATGACTACTTGCCGATTCATTTCACGAAGTAACAGACGTGCGTCTAGTTGCCATACTCGATGACTCAACTAGTTTGCAGCTGATGTTCATGAGGAGAAACATTCAACCAAGCCCCCTACAGTCCATCGACCATGAACTATTACAGGTCAAGTGCATTTCAATCGACGTTCATCTGAACATGAAAATTAAACCTCGATTTCACTAAAGATAACCTCAATAGTACCGAAGTACTGAGGTAAAATAGTTGTTGGGTCCATTCGGTGGATAGATACAGAATTGACGCGTATGGATGAAACTGACAGGTTCAAAAATGACAAAATATTAGTAATAGGAGTTTTAGTAATAGGATTAATGATAAGCGTAATAGGATTATTATAGGCGTTCACATAAGCGTTTTGAATAATTGTGGTATCATACCACTTGAAGACTAAGTATTTCGTTAAGTGTCGAAGCAAGTTACAATACAATACAAGATTAAGTTAAATCCAAATACATGTCATTTTCTAGGGTAGTTATGGGCTCTACTAGGATTCCACGTTTGCGCATGCGCAGACGAAAGTTACTGTAAATCGGCTGTACTGTACTATCAATGACCTTAATATGGGACTATCTGTGGCCCAACCCTCACAACCCTCCAAACCTCATCGCTTCACGACGATTTCTAAAGGGTACTTGTGGGCTCCAGAAGGATTTCACGTTGGCGCATGCACAGACGAAAGTTACGGTACTTTTTTAAAATGAATTTCATAAGGGACCGTATGTGCTCCAACCCGCGCCTAATCTCCACATTTCAACTCATTATGACATTTTTCGGGTAGTTATGGGCGTTACAAGGAATCTGATGAAATCTATATGGAACCATCAGGGTCCCATTCTGCAACTACCCTCCAGCTTCCAGCTATTTTCGAAGATTTCTACGGTAGTTTAGCTTTACAAGGATTTTCACGTTTGCGCATGTGCAGACGAAAGTTACAGTACTTTTTCAATGAATTCGACGTTCAGGACCATCTGTGGCCAAACCTAATTTCAACTCATTATCACCATTATTTCGTATAGTTTCGCCCGGAACAAAGTAATTGACCACAGACAGACACGGGACCAAATAATTGTACCATGATGTCTGAAACGTAAAATTTGAGTGCAAATTTTCATTTTGGAGGACATACATTTTTTTCGACTCTTGCACGAATACAAAGCTTTCCTGCCTTCGGTAGTGAGGGAGAAGTGCCTCTTTGTATTTTGTGCTGTCTCTTGGTAACTCAATATACAAGATTTGTACATTTGTATTGTGTATTTTGTGCATAGATTTTGGACAATACGTGAAAATAGCGATCTATAAGTTCCTCTATTTCTTGATAATGACGTAGCACCTAGAAGCATAATTCCTAATGAAACTAATGAAGATTTAGATGAGCGAAATCCATGACCTATTATTCCAGAAAACACGTACATTATTGTTCGTCTCTACCACCTATTCCTCTTGCATCTGAAACAAATGCCGTCGGAAGTTCATACACCTTAATGAAATTCACCTTGAAAGATTCTGGGTCAGACAGCCGGGCGTTAGTCTCCCAATACGCCCACGCGTTACATAATCCCCTTCCTCAGAAAATGCTAAGAGCTCGTGTTAGATTTCCGATGGGAAGATAAAAAGAACAAGTCGTAAGAGGACGAGTCGAGAGAGCAAAGTTGGATTGTTTGTTGTGGTTCTGGTAACTTAACTCCAGAAGCAGTGCTTCGTCATCATCATAGTGAAGTAAGAGTATTGTTGTAGGTAATTATGTGACATCAACTGCAAACATAAAAACGCTGCAAATTATGACGCAACATTTTATTATTTACCTTATTTATAGATGCAGATCGCTGTTTTCTGTGGTCAATACCTACCCTCGAGCTCCTCCCAGGAAAGCTCTTAACTGAGTACCGGAGCCGCCCGGGAATTACAGTTTCATAAAAATGCGCAGGATTCAATAATTCAATGATTAATCATTTATTTGTTGTTATTCGTGAAGCACAACGTTTGGTCAAGTTGCAAAAGTACCTATCAACCAAACCAAAAAGAGATGATCATTCTTCAAATGAAATAATATCAAAGAACAAAAAATTCGACTTCATACAGCCATCCGTGATTATAATCAGTGTTCCCTAGCAATGATATCTGGGCCAGATTTATATATTCTTTTCGGTGCAAACGAACGGCTGGTCGTAAAATGCTCCGAGTGGTCTCAAAAATTCTTTTGTTTGAGACAATTTAAAGTTACAAAACAATACCCTTCTACTGAAAGTTTTCGAGTTACGCCGTTCTGAAAATTTCAACCGCTATTTTTCACCCCTTCATCCCCACTGACAGTAACGTCTAGCGTCGCGGACCAACTAGACCCCGAATGGGACCTACAAACCAAATTTCATTAATTTTGGTTGATGGTAACTAAGGGAAGTGCGAAGTACGGCGTACGGCCAGATATTTTTGGTTTATTTTCACTAATGAACCTTAGCAATCGAGCATGGGAAGAAAAAAAAAATAATTTAACCCCCCCCATACCTACAACCTCAAAATTTGAAGGTTTCCGTTTCAAGGTAGGTATACAAAATTCAAAAATGGAATACAAAATTCTGTCCGTAAAATTGCCGATCGGCAATACGTTTTGGTAGCGCTTTGCGAAAACGCGTTCGTTGGCCACAGCAAACACAGAATCCTTGAACGTTACCTACACCTGTTAAGTACCTATATCAAAATCTCCAAATATTTATTGGGTTGCCGCACTTTGTCAGATCTGGCGCAACAGAAATGCACTCCCTAGCTGAATTAACCCAGATGACTAAAATTTTGGTTAGTGAAAACGCCCAAAATAATGACAAACAGAAAAGTGATCTAGGCAGAGGAAATATTTGCAGCCTTATTACTATCGTAAAACCATGGCTATTCTTACAATATTAATCACCTAACGTACAGTACTTTTACATGATATGCACTGCACTACCTACAAACTTTGTGGGTCGAGCTGACAGGGGGTACAGCCAGCGTCTTGGAGTGACGGGCGAGCGCGCTGGCTTCCGCGGTCAGCTTCCGCAGTCATGCTCCATAACACTCACGTCATCATTTCATGCGATCACCGTAATCATCTTCTTCTCAGAATGTCCTGAGGTGATACCACAATTGCAGTGTTTGATGCCCGCTATTGTTCCATTCTCGAAATAAAGCGTCTATTCGATAGCCAGAGGCTGCTAAAGGCTCAGGGCCACTAACGCTGCCATCCCAGCGAAAATTCATGATACCGAACTGCAGGTATCTTCATCAGTTAAAATTGGAAGACGACGAAGAAACTTGGAAATTTATCGTGGTGTTGCCAAAACAACTAACTGGCCAGACCAAAATAACATACATACTGTATAGGTACCTAGTCTAGTAATACGCGATAGCATCCAAGCCGGAATGACTGGTGGTCAGGAAGAAATGGAAATCTAAAGAGTGGTCTCCCGTAGACAAGAATTCAAGTTTTATCACAACTCTTGAAGGAGCAGTTTCGACGGCGCTAAAGCTTTCCGTTTCCTTGACACAGTGGTACCTCAAAGACTGACAATAGCTGCGACATTATTTCAAGCGGAATGGGGGAGATAGCATTTTGACTTTGAAATCGGTTTCAGTCCCCCACTGCGTTGTAAAGAAATTTTGATCGTGTACAGATGAAGTTTGCCAGGCTTCAGCATGTGTGGGCGAACCCCACAAATCTTGCTCGTTTCAAACTTCCGTAAAATGAGTGAGACAAACATTGTTGCGTTGGGTGACAAAGCCATAAAGGAATCCGAAAATCTCTCACTACAGTCTAACGAAGGTCGCTGTGAGACTCCAATGGTCAAGACCAGGAAAACATTTCGAAACGGTTCTGCTGAATGAATCCACAGATAATTTCGTAAACGTCGAAGGCGACCTCGGAACAGGCTTTCACTACATGAGACGCTGTCGAAACATGAGGGAGATCTCGGCTTACTGACAGTTATTTCCGAATGAGTCTTGATACCAACCAAGACACAACACAATACATTTCAGAAATATTATTTTTGATAGGAAACACTGTGTAACACAACAAATCTCATTTAAATCTGCTTATCATCAATTTTCAAGTTTGCAAAAACAGTTTTTCTACTTTAGTCAACTGGGGATGTTGAGTAGGGGTACCTAAGTGTAAATTTGTAAGTACAAATAACATAAGCAATGCCATATCAATGTCATTATTAGCGACTATGGCCAGATTGCGTTGCGCGAATTCAAATCGACAGGTAGGTGCTACAATGAGGACATCAAGAAGAACATTTCTAACCGAACACAAGGCTTCAGGGCCACTTCAGATTTGATTAAACATAGAAAATTGATGAATATTAACACTATTAATTAGCATCGATAGCGTAAACTGTAAGATCTAAAATAGAAGAGATACCGACAGGTAGTCCAGCCTGTGAAGGTACATGAACCGACTAGGTGTGCCTATGACACGAAATGTTGGAAGTTGGTAGAGTGGAAGGAAGGAGCAAAGGATTCAGGCTCTTTTGACACACGTCATTGCCACTGCCAAAAATATTTCATGCCTGGAATCTTCCATAAACTCCCATACTTTTTAGAGGTTATTCTGCAAGTTTAAACGATATTTATGTTTTTCCAGACACCTACCGATCGCGGAACAAGAGGGGAGCGTTGACCGGACCCAGTGACATCGACGTCGGAGAAGTAGAGAAACGTCTGGTGAGCGAAATGGGGCAGGGGGTCTGCATATACGAAAGAGTCTGCAAAACGTACGCTGCAAGAGCACCTGCCGGACCAACGGACATCGACTGGAACGATTTGTTCAGGTGAGGAAATATGTAGCTTAAACCTTGATGAGCTATCAAAATCGTGGATTCGTACGATGGTAGTTCGTCGAACGACAGATTGATATTATTATTGTAAAAAACGCTGCAAAGTCAGTCCTTGTCACATGGGTTTATTATTCTATTGGACATACCTACAGAAATGTTGGCTTATCATTTATTGTTTCTTTCATGGGAAATAAGTTAATTGAAATAGCTATTTCTGATGGTTTCCACCAATTCTGGCCCCCGAAACACAAATTAGGTACGCTCCTTTTTTTTTTTTTTTTTCAAATTATCTTTGATCATTGGCAGTGCCATTTAATCGTCTTGATCCACGTGTTGATACTTTTTCTAGTGTTATTATACAAATTGATGGTGATTTCACACGATTTCCCAGGTTTTTGGCTCATAAAAAAATCTATTTTGGGAGCTGAACATTTGGTAGAACCTCAATTTTCCACTCTTTGGTCAAAATCGACTTCATATTCAGTCTTCTCGTCCCCACAAACATGGAAAACGATACCTCAAAAGCTCATGTTAATGTTACTAAAACTCAAAAAGTACCCATTTTTATATACATTTTCACTCATAACACCCCTAGGTATATTCCGATCGGGCTGAAAAGTTTCGGGACACAACTAGGGCCCAAATGGAGCATGTGTGCGAACGAACGAATTTTTTAGACCGAAAATGAGGCCGGTACACGTGATACGGCGGACGGCGTACGGCGGACGGACATTGCATTTTGGTTTATTATTCTCTGAATAATACACCTATGTAATCGCTCAGCAAAAAATTTGTATAACCCCCCCTCAAACTTTTTTCTTTTCCGTTTCAAGGTGCGTAGATTCAAAAAATGCAATGTCCGTCCGCCGTCCGCCGTACGCCGTATCACGTGTACAGGCTTCATTTTCGGTCTAAAAAAGTCGTTCTTTCGCACACATGCTCCATTTGGGCCCTAGTTGTGTCCCGAAACTTTTCAGCCCGATCGGAATATACCCAGGGGTGTTGTGAGTGAAAATGTGTGTAAAAATAGGTACTTTTTGCGTTTTAGCAACATGTTGGTAGCATGAGCTTTTGAGGTATCGTTTTCCATGTTTTTGGGGACGAGAAGATCGAATATGAGGTCGATTTTGGCCAAGGAGTGGAAAATTGAGGTTGTACCAGATGTTCAGCTCCCAAAAATGATTTTGTATGAGTCAAAAACCTGCGAAATCGTCTGAAATCACCATCAGTTTGTAGAATAACACTAGAAAAAGTGTCAACACGTGGATCAAGACGATTAAATGCCACTACCAATGATCAAAGTTAATTTGAAAAAAAAAAAAAAAAGATCGTACCTACCTAATTTGTGTTTTGGGGGCCAAAATTGGTGGAAACTTTCAGAAATAGCTATTTCAATTAT
This sequence comes from Leptopterna dolabrata, assembly GCA_954871275.1. Taxonomy (NCBI): domain Eukaryota; kingdom Metazoa; phylum Arthropoda; class Insecta; order Hemiptera; family Miridae; genus Leptopterna; species Leptopterna dolabrata. The sequence continues at coordinate 12,816,321 of OX940980.1, forward strand.
TTCACATGAAACAAACAATAAATGTACAGCCAACATTTCTGTAGAATAATAAACCCCATGTGACAAGGACTTTGCAGCGTTTTGGAATCTACGCACCTTGAAACGGAAAAGAAAAAATGTTGAGGGGGTTTTATAAAATTTGTTTGCTGAGGTCTATTATTCACAGAATAATAAACCAAAAGAGAGCCAAGATATTTGGTGATACGTGTTTGGCATATTATCCAAATCGGCTACGATATGAATGGTTTGCAAACCTCTATGGGTAGGTATGTTTCGTTATTACTTACCGGCACAGGTTTTGTACAGTCGGTACCCACCAAACCTTCGGCATCCGAGGTTTTAAACGTTTGATGATCGCGATTCGTCACTAGTTCGACGGAGGCTCCCGAAGGTCTCTCGGTCCTTTTGGGCCGTAAAAAACTTCTTTATGAAGTTCCCGAGGCGGACCACCCACGCTGAAGGTGTCTGAAGGGGTCGCCTCGGAACGGTAGCTGCACCTAAAAACCCAGAGGTTACGGCTAATGTTTTCAGGTTTTGTACTGAGCTGAAGAAAAAATCCCGTGCTCTATTGAGCTTTAACAATGGTTGACGCAACTGCAGTCATTCCTAGACACTGCAACTGGACATTGTGCAATGAAATCAGCTCAAAGGCACTGCCACCTGCACCACCTTTGGGAAAACTACCGTCGTTTCCGGATTGTTCGTTGCGAGAAGAATGGAACTGAATAATCACAACTGAAGGTGGTGGGCCGTAACAAATCTTTTATGCGAAACTGAATATTGCAGGTAATCTGACGATGGTTGAGATTTAATTAAAATTTCAAAGGCTATTTCACCAAAGTTGCCCACCGCATCTTACAATTTCCAACGATTCGGTCGGTAGAACGTTGAGGTATGCCGGGTAGCACAAGTGCCGTCCGCAGATGGAAGGCCTAGGTTATAACCAAGGTAATGGCTAGGCTATTCTTCGATCAAATCTTGCTCTGATATAATATAACACAAACTTACCCACTCTTCCAGCGGAGAAAGCAAGCGAAATTAAATTAATTGAGGTTAGATGGTGATATATGGATAGGTAGCAGCGCGCCAGCAACGAAAACACCTCACAACCCAAAAGAAAACCTTAAGCCTTAAAAATTCAACCGCAAAATAAAATTCTGAATGTTGCTAACAATATGCTTCACAACTCAGCAAATTAACCCGGACGTCGATGGCCCTCGATTAACCCGGATGGCCAATTTGACGAATAAGGAGCTGAGAAAAATGATATGTTATTAGCCATAAACCTTCCCTCGGCAATTCCAATCACTTTGCAAAAAAACTGCAATAAAATCCGTCCAATCGTAAAAGCGTGAACGCGTCAGAATTAATAAATTACACATCAGGTCTCCAACTATTAACTATAGATTTCCAAAGTAAACTTTTCGAAACTTGAGCACGTTGTATCGATGGGTTCCATCCCATTCTACTTACATTCATCGTTCTTTCATTGCCAAGGTAAACAGTTGACATACAGGGAAAAGTGATAACGCTCTCCACGAATGGAGATCTTCCGAGATCTGGTTTCAATATCAGCTATATCCGTACTTTCTGCAAAGGACAATCGCTTGCTCTCTCTTCTCTATCAAGTATGCTTGCTGGAGTTTCAAGTTACTCACACTTCACTCGGTATGTAATTTCTCATTGCTTCTTGTAAGGAGAGTCGTATTTCCAAAAGAAAGAAAGATTCGATCTAAATCACACGCGATGAAATAAAAACCACAGTCATGCAGCATGGCTATAAGAGCGAATTTTCGAAGAAATAACTGTTTTTATGTAAAATGTGATGTTTGGGATATCCCATTCAAATATGGGCAATCTTAAACTTATTGGGTTAGGTATTCAAGTATGTACGTATATTGTAGTATTGGTACTACAATATACGTACAGTTACGTATCCAACATACGTACAGTACGTATGTTACGCATCCAATACAGAGTATGTATTGGATACGTAACAAATTTTTTGTTCCATTTTTTGCCGAGTAACACCTCGCTTTGTAGATTTTCCAACGCTGAACACGATGGTGAAGTCAGAATTGCGATATCCCATTCCGTTATCAGATTAGAGCAGACGAACCAGGAAGAACATCTCAAGAAATAACCACGTTCCTTCATCTTCAAAGTGCTCCAGTTTGAGAACGGAATGAGATATCGCAATTCTGATTTCACCATCGTGTTCAGCGTACAAAAACCTTTAAAATGAGGTGTCACTTGTCAGGCTGTTTCATTTTGGGAATTTATGGGTAATTTTTCCCCCCTAAAACTCCCCAAAACTCCCCCTTAGAGTGACCCGATTCTGCCCATCTACGAACTTAGCCTGTCGATTGCCAAGACAGATTTTTCGTGCAAATTTGAACTTTTTATCTCAATTCTTTCGAGAGTTATCGTCTGGAATGACACATACATATATAAATATATAAATATATATATATATACATATAATTTTTGGTGTCTTTCGGCAGTGAATTCAGGATGGTCTGAAACGGATTTGGTATAAAAATCTTTCGGAAATTCGAGTTTTAAAAATTTTGGACCGAGAACAATAGCTTCCTTTTCTTCGAAAATTCGCTAAAACGGAGTTATTGAAAGGCTATATATTTCCATTACTACATGAAAAATACACTGTTTAAGTGGTACTACTGTATTGTATTAACAGTTTATTTTTTGTGCACTAGTGGAAATAGACAACCTCCTCTTTTTAGCGAATTTTCGAAGAAGGGCCAAAGGGCCCGAAGGGGCAGAGAGCAGAGGGGGCTATTGTTCTCGGTTCAAAATTTTTAAAACTCGAATTTCCGAAAGATTTTTATACCAAAATCCGTTTCAGACCATCCTGAATTCACTGCCGAAAGACACCAAAAATTATATGTATATATATATATATATTTATATATTTATATATATATTTATATATGTATGTGTCATTCCAGACGATAACTCTCGAAAGAATTGAGATAAAAAGTTCAAATTTGCACGAAAAATCTGTCTTGGCAATCGACAGGCTAAGTTCGAAGATGGGCAGAATCGGGTCACTCTAAGGGGGAGTTTTGGGGAGTTTTAGGGGGGGGAAAATTACCCATAAATTCCCAAAATGAAAAAGTCTGACAAGTGACACCTCATTTTAAAGGTTTTTGTACGCTGAACACGATGGTGAAATCAGAATTGCGATATCTCATTCCATTCTCAAACTGGAGCACTTTGAAGATGAAGGAACGTGGTTATTTCTTGAGATGTTCTTCCTGGTTCGTCTGCTCTAATCTGATATCGGAATGGGATATCGCAATTCTGACTTCACCATCGTGTTCAGCGTTGGAAAATCTACAAACCGAGGTGTTACTCGGCAAAAAATGGAACAAAAAATTTGTTACGTATCCAATACCTACTCTTCTGGTATTCAAAACATTTTTGATTTCCCCCTCCCCCTCCTTCCACCCCAAATTTTACTTTGCGTAAAACTACTCCTGTTTTAATTTTGTATGGTATCAAGTTGGGAAAACATTGGCCGAAAATTAATTTTCAGAAAATTTTAGGCGGAGGAGGAAGATGCCGAAAACTTCGAAAATTCGCTCTTATAGCCATGCTGCATGACTGTTTTTTTTTTTTAATTATTCGTTAGAATGATCGCGGCATGTGTATTTGTCGCAGTAGGGCTGGTGGAGATAACCCATGTTGTGAATGGCAAAGGCCATTTCTATTTTTCCCCCCACACATCCGAGAAGTAGGAGCATTATAATATTATGGACGGTCTTTATGAACGGAAGGTTGACTGATAAACTTTTCGTATACGATTTTTATGAATTATTGGTTTGATTGTGTATTGGGGGGGGGGATAAACCTTGTGAGAGTGGTAGTTCTATAATGTTGCCCTAAGCAATGACGTGACCTCTCCTCATATCATCTTCTACATTGACAGTTCTGGGTTGATCAGGAAAGTAATACGATATTGTGTCATTATTTAGTTATGAAATCATAACGCTTAGTTACTAAAGTAGCTGGAGAGTTAAGCGTAGTGTCTGGTTCGAGCGTTTATTGTAGAATGAATCACATGGCCCTAAAGGGCATTGACATATACCTCAAGGGTAGACTGCTGGCCAATCAGTGCCCGTTATTATGACCAATAGAAGATAAGGTACAGCACGTATAATATGTACAATCTTACCTAGAAGTACAAAGGGCAGGCTACATCAGTCACATGGTAGGAAATGAAGGGAATTTTATTTTAATGAACTTACAACGGGAACGCATGAATTTCCATGGTAACGGACAATAAAGTCTGAAACGATTTGCTATTTACTGAAGACGATACTTGAGTAAATAGCACATTACCCTCCCCACCACAGAAACAATCTAAAACTGAATTAATGCGCAAATCCGGCGGCAGCTGGAATTCTCAGTGATTTTTTACTGGTCAAGATCTGTGGTCTAGAGTTTGTCCGTCTGCTGATCAGTTCTATGAACAAGGTCACTTCCAATTAATAGATCTGCCAGGCTTCTTCCAGTCAGTGTATGAGGAGAAGCGGACGTCCTAGGTTTTTTACAATACCAAACATACCATTGGTATATTGATTTTACTTCTAGTACTAACAGAAATAATATATATAATATTATATAACCCTTTAAAATATAATATAACCCTTTACATATATTTACTTTTTAGTTCAACGACGACTATTGCTTTCGGGAATTATATATAGTCCAGTTCACCTAGCGCTGTGAAATTAGGGGAGTAATTTCACAGCGCTAGGTGAACTGGACTATATATAATATTTTTTGTCTCTGAAAATAGCCCAGAATAACACCTAAGCTTATCTAAGTGTATCTTTCAAAATGTGGTAAAACTAATGGTACCGTCTTCAGGTCATCGATACAGAATACCGTCTTCAGAAGTCGTCGATTTCGTTTGGAAACTAAAAGTTGAAATGGGTCAGAAATCCAAAGGTCCGAGGACCGAGGTTGGTTAGGAGTTGCATGTTGTAACGCTAAAAGGTTACTTCAGGCGGCAGCCGCCTTTCAAAACGTTTCGATGAGGCGACGAGCGCGAGCAGCGCTGGCGCGGGCTGGGCAAAGCTCGGAGTCTACGTGAGCTTCTTGGAGTAGCTCGACCGCGGAGCGTCCGCACGACCATTACACAACCGGCTTTGGGGGATAATTGAATGACACCTACAACAACGGACCCCTGAATCAAAATAATGGGTTTGCTTCTCCACCTTCAGTGTCACGACGAGGTGGACAAACAAGTCCAAACAAGTGGACGAGGCGCTTCGAATGGACTTGACAGGTGCCAGGAACTCCAAGACAAAAACCGCCTACATCAGAAATTGATAACGTTCATCGACCGTAGCGCTATTTCGAGTGCGGAAAGAGAGACATCAATTTGGCCGACGAAGTATCACAGAATCTCAGTTTAAAGTCCCCCTCAGCAAAATCAAAAGGAGATCGATTTGCCTCAGCCAAACAGGAACTAAATCAACAGAAAAATAAGGGTAAGGAAAAAAACATAAACCAAACCCATAAAGCACGCTATACCTTCATTCAAAAAAAAAATCCATATTCTTCGTGCATATTTGAAGTTCTGAGAAAAACGGGATCAAGAGATCACGTCATCCTTTCGTTGCATATTACAGAGACTCTAAAGTCACCATTATGCCTTTCAATTCAAAAGGTTTGAATTTTAACACAACACCAAACTGGGAATTATGAATGTTGGTTTATTATTTTCAATATTCCATTTGTGACACTATGTAGGAACTATCTCGCATCAACAAGTCACAGAAGGCCACACAGGCCTTTATACTTACTTACAAAGATCACAAAAGTGGTTTATATTATTTTCTGATGAAACTAGATTCCATTCTGAGAACTTTGGGGCCAACCGCACTGTCCTACGCTATGTAGTTCGTTTTGCGAGAGGGGTACAATGAAGTCAGAATTGGAGGAAACATTGAAAGTCACAGAAAAAGAACCAAGTACTTACCGTAGGACAGTGCGCTTGGTGTCAAAATTCTCAGGATGGAGTCTTATTTCATTTTTAAAAACGCTGCAAAGTCCTTGTCACATGGGTTTATTATTCTACTGGACAACCTACAGAAATATTGGCTGTTCATTTATTGTTTCTTTAATGGGAAATAACTGAAACAGTTATTTCTGATTGTTTCCACCAATTTTGGCCCCCAAAACACGAATTAGGTAGGTACGCTCTTTTTTTTGGTTTATTTTCAATAATGAACCATTGGAATCGAGCATGAAAAAAAAAATTCTTACCCCCCCTCAAAATTTGATGGTTTACGTTTCAAGGTATGTAGAATCCAAAACTGCAATAAAAATATTTCTGTCTGTCCGCCGTACGCCGTATTAAATTCATCTTTGATATTGGTAGTGCCATTCAATTGTCTTGATTCACCTGTTGACACTTTTTCTAGTGTTAACATACCAATTGATGGTGATTTCAGACAATTTCAATGGTTTTTGACACATAAATAATCAATTTTGTGAGCAGAACCTTCGGTAGAACCTCAATTTTCCACTCTTTGGTCAATATCGACTTCATATTCGGACTTCTCGTCCCCAAAAAACATTGAAACCGATACCTCAAAAGCTCATGTTACTAAAACACAAAAATACCTGTTTTTATACCCATTTTCACTCATAACACCCCCGGGTATATTCCGATCGGGCTGCAAAATTTTCGGGACACAACTAGGACCCAAATGGAGCCTGTGTGCGAAAGAACGAATTTTTTAGGCCGAAAATGAAGCCGGTATGCGTGATACGGCGGGAGGCGTACGGACATCGCAGTTTTGGAATCTACGCACCATGGAACGTAAAAGAAAAAATTTTGAGGGGGTGTTATACAATTTTTTTGCTGAGCGAATACACAGGTGTATTATTCACAGAATAATAAACCAAAATACAATAAATACGTGCACATGCCCTATTGTTGGTTTGTGGCACTAATCCGTATTGTTCAAAAATCAGAAGTATTAATTACAGAAAATTACTGTACGTTTCTGACATGAACAGTAGGACTGTATTCCTACTGACAATGAGAAGGTAATGATTTTCATTTTACGTTATGAATCGTTGAACTGAAATTTGAAGATATAGGTAGTTACGGGTTGATGGTAATAGTAAGTACGTGACCACCATAAGTTTTACCGAGTTTTCACTTGGTCAGCTGATGAGTAACGTCTTTCGTTTAAGTGCATCTAATGAAAAACGTATAATGGGTCAATTGACTACAGGTAATGAAAGTACATAATGCTTATAAATGAAGGAATATATCCTCATCATGCCAGTAAACAAACTCGACAGTCGTCAGAGCATTTTTTCCAAAATATCGAAAAATTTCTGCCACTAATAGAAAAACGCTGCAAAGTCCTTGTCACATGGGTTTATTATTCTATTGGAGTTCTAGAGATTTTTGTTGGCTGTTAAATGTATTGTTACTTTCGTGTGGAATGATTGAAATAGCTATTTCTGATGATTTCCACCAATTTTGGCCCCCAAAACATGAAATAGGTACGCTTTTTTTTTTTTTTTAAGATCATATTTGATCATTGGTAGTGGCATTTAATGGTCTTGATTCACCTGTTTACACTTTTTCCAATGTTATTGTACACATTGATGGTGATTTCAGACAGTTTTCCACGTTTTTGACTCATAAAAAACCAATCTTGGGAGCTGAACCTTTGGTAAAACCTCAATTTCCGCGTCTTTGGTCAAAATCGACTTCATATTCGGTCTTCTCGTCCTCAAAAACATGGAAAAAGATACCTCAAAAGCTCATGTTACTAACATGTTGTTAAAACGCAAAAAGTACCTATTTTTATACACATTTTCACTCATAACACCCCTGGGTATATTCCGATCGAGCTGAAAAGTTTCGGGACACAACTAGGGCCCAAATGGAGCATGTGTGCGAAAGAACGACTTTTTTAGACCGAAAATGAAGCCTGTACACGTGATACGGCGTACGGCGGACGGACATTGCATTTTTGGAATCTACGCACCTTGAAACGGAAAAGAAAAAATTTTGAGGGGGTGTTATAAAAATTTTTTGCTGAGCGAATACATAGGTGTATTATTCACAGAATAATAAACCAAAATCGACAAATCACGCCACTAATAGAAACGGTTGCACAAATGTTGCCCAAACTAATGAAAATACAGAATGTATGTACATCCAATAACAACGATATAATAATCAGCACTTGGAATTGCCGTGGAGTTGGGAACAAATGCACGAACTTTCCTTATATCTACAGCAATATAATACCAACATCATCCTACTATCTGAAACCAAACTCGCACCTCGAATAATGTCCGGCTACAAAACGTATCGATCTGATCATCCCAGTGGGAGACGAAAAGGTGGATCAGCACTACTGATTAGGAATTCTCTAAGTCATGATGAGATACCATCTACTATAGTGGAGATCGAAATGCAAGCATGTTAAATCATGCCTAATTCACACGCCAAATACCCAATCTGAGAAGTCTCTTCGTTTTCTAATATATATCTGTAATCCTGAAGAAGGAATGGTTAAGATATTATGTAAATATTCGTGAAATCATAAGCGGAAGATCGTTCCCTCGTCCCATACCGTATGAGCGTAACTCTCGGTAACCGAAATACACTGCAAACAAATGGAACGATGGAAGAACCTAAGAAGGAGGAAGGACGTCGTGATGAAACAGAATGGTAACTGATGTAACGCAACTAACAGCTCCCTTGTTCGGCCTAGTTACGGGAAATGTGTCTGAGGTGGCCAATTCTCCTTCACGTCATGATTGAAAAGAACTCACTCTTGTCGTGTAGACCCTGCCGTTGAAACGTCTGTAAAACTGACCAGCCGAATAGTATAACTCCACAGGATGCTGGAGATTAGATGGCTGTATTAAATGCGTGGTTGTGACACAATAAATAATATATAAAAAATATATAGGGTAGGTGGGGGGCAAAGACCTGCATGGGTCACAGGCCTGTATCGACTTTTTGAATAGTCCGCGAATGATTTCAGAACTGGCCACCAGGTAACATTTGGGGTTTTGCATTCTGTTATCAAAGCAAAAGCGTCCGGGAACACTGCAGGCCAAGAAAATGAGATACATTTGTTTTTCACGTTTTTGGTGTAATTTTCTTGAAAGTTTAGTTCAAAATTGTGCGAGATTGGTTTGAACCAAATGTATCAACCAATTAACAATGAATAGTACTATAACTAAGCTTTAATGCTGTGGATTAACTTTTTCTTCAATTCCCTTCACGCAACCTTACTGACGCGCCATTCCCAAACACACCAAGTGGGGCAAGTCCCATTTAGTACTGGAACATATATAGTTGGCACTGTACCTAAATTGTTAATAAAATACTTCATTATTTATCATTTATTATCTATTAATAGGTGTATATTACGTTCTAAGAGTAGGTAATACCTACCAATTGGTAGGTATGGTCAAGAAATCAAAATAACCTTTAAGGCCAGTTGCGATTTGCAAATTTTTTCGTTGTTTTTCAAGTTAAGAAGAAATTAAACCAATATTTTGTGAGTTTTTGATAATACCTAGTATCTTTTTATCATCGTCCATCTAACTGGGGCAAAGCCCTGCAATTCTTTTTTTTTCCTTAAATCAAATTTTTCCGTCGATAAAGATTAGAGGTGATTGGTGTTTCCAGTAGTTAAAGGTAAGATCCCTATATAAAACTCAGACATACAATTTTGAGGAAATCTGTGCCAGGTTGGTTACAATGGACAAAACCCCGAAAATTGCAGGGATTTGCCCCCACCTACCCTATGCACAACCAAAGGATAAATTCGATCAGGCATCGCGTTTTTTACAACTTAGAAGCTATAATAGCTCTTAGCTAACTTCTAAAAAACATTCAACCAGTGACCTTTGACTACGCTGCTACCAACTACACCCAACCTTTGAAGAAAAGGTGAAATCTAAACCTTTGTGCATTAAGATTATTGATGAAACTAGTTCAAAATACCTCGGCCAACTTGCTTCGGCATTATTATTGTCGATATTATAAGCTCCAAATTGTAACATATATGTACTTCTTTATTAGACAAAATAAACCAGTATTTTTATCATATTATTGACATATTAAATGTATAATTGCAAAATTGTCGTACTATTACTTGGAAGAGTCCAAAATTCTCTTTAGGCTGCGACAGTCAGGTGAATCAACACGATTGTAAGTAAGTACCTACTTCACATGCTGTCCAACCATCCAAAGGCTATGACCCTTCAGCTATATTTACTTTAATCTATAATTATGTACCCACTACTTTAAGGCTAAATGTCACGACGTTTTGGTGAGAATCTGTGATAAGAGATGGCAGCACCATCGGGGCCAAATTTCGTCTACTTATCATTTGAGAACGGAGCGTGATATTTCAATTCGGAAAACGGATTGCTCGTCAATATTTGCTCACTGTTCCAAAAAATGGTGCTCAAATTTTGAACATTTAAAAAAGTGGCTTACTTAATAGGCACTTGCGTTGGACTCTAGAGAATACAAATCCATTTTCAGAATTTTTCTAAATTGACTGCAATAGCCGTCGGATTCTCGTTTACAGGATTATGGGTACAAGGGTCAAGATCGGGAGCTACTTAAGCTACTGCTCGATAATACTGCAAGTCTACTGCAGTCTATACTACTATCTGCACTACTTAAGCATACTTTAAGTAGTGTACTTGAAGCATACTTCACAAAGGTTTAGCATACTTCACGTTACTATATTTTACGTTATTATACCCACCTATTTTATATAAGTAATGTTACAATAGTGTTAAATTCAACTGTTGTCATTTTAGCAGTAATAGGTTCGTACAATACAACTAAAAATACAACGTCCGAAAACCTACGCATCCAACAGTATCGACTGTACGATTTTTGTCTGATTCCCTTTATTGTACCCTTGCATAGATGAAGTTGAATGACAGACGATACAACGCAGCTTCATGGGACCCTGCGTCCTAACTTGACGCCGTCCGCGGCATTTTTGGCTTAACCACTATGGACCGAAATCGATTAAATTTGGCACCAAGTGCATTTGGGACCTGGTTGGCCCTCGAACCTCGGCGCTAATTTCAGTCAAATTGTACCAAAGGCTGAAAAATAGGGGTGGCAATTTTCAAAACGCCGTTGCTCAAGAACTTTAAATAGAAAGACACAGTTTCCTTTGGGAGCCTCAATAAATACCGATTTAAGGAGCTGTTGAGACCACACGGAGTAAAGATACCTAACTCTTATATAAAATGCTTATATAAATGTTGATAAATAGTAGGTAGAAATTTATAGTAATCACACTAATCACGATATCTCACACTGTCAATTTCTCAATTTTCTCAGGAAATTCTCGGCGTATCCCCGGGACATGGGTGAGAACTACGTGCTGAGCGTGTTCCTGGGGGACATCGTCGGCTCGACCGCCCTCTGCCGAGGACTCGCTAAGCGCGGCAGGGACTGCGAGTCTCGCGGCCGCGGAGTTTACCCCGTCCCGCTCCCAGCGCTCCCTTCGGCCGTCCCGTCGCTAACGCCGCCCCCGCCGCCTCAGATTTACCACATCCTCCCTCACTACGCCAGCTGAACTCTGAAGCACTTTGTAGGTACCAGGGCCGGTAGATGACGCCGCAATGAGGAGCTTCAGAGCCACCGGGTTTCACCAGAGGCGTCTGAGCAGCTGAATTACCGAATTAGAACGGTGCATCACTCGAATTGAATCGGAAAAATTAAATAAAAAATACACATACAGCCAAATTATGGTGGATTAACGTTAATTAATGAGGGCCAAATTGTGTAGGAAAGTTAGGTATCAACCACTGCGAGGGGTCCGAAAAAGCTATATAACAACCAGATTTTTCAACAGAATCTCAATACATTACCCTACATTTGAAAAATCACACCGATTTACAATCATTTATTTATACTGTGCCTCGTTCTAAACGATATGTGTAAATTACCTTAAAACCACTTATACACCAAACATGTATACCATTCGTTAGGCACTGAAGCCTTGAAGCCACTTGGCCACTTGTATTTTGAGGAGAGGAACAAGGATGGATTTATACTATGTATATTAAGGAGTATCGACAGAAAAACTTGGGTGAATTTTATAAGGTTTTGGCTTGTTGGTTCAACGTAGTAAGACGTATTCTACTACACTGAGCCTTCTCCTGTTGGACAACACAGTATGATTCATGAGTGTCTCCTGGACAAAATTATGCAACTTGGAAATGATTTGAAAACATTCCAAATCTTCAGGTGATCCACATTATTTTCAAATACTAATAATGTGTTTAATCGTAGAGACTCAACTTTTGTTAAGACTATATTATAGCGAAAACATTAGATTGAATAAAAAATTTAATAAATAAATAAAAATCTGAATTTGAAAGCGATATTAAGGTAAACAGACGTTTTAGTTAATAATGTCCATTTTAGCGAATTTTTTTTAAATGTTACGACCTGACGTTGCAATACATGTTGTCGTGTGTGATTTTGTAGTCATGAATTGTAAATTCTAGCTCAACAAATTGTAAAGCGTAGTTTTTTCTATTTACAAAAATGATAACTTATAGTTGATTAGTTTTACCTATAGTTAGGTATAGACATTAATGTTAATTTACAGAGCCCAACAAACTGTGTTTTTCATTAAATACGTAGAGACTACTAGGTTACCGTTAATATTACCGTACTCATCAAGTCAATCAATTCTTTTAAAAATGTTGTATGTCGTACCTATTTTCAAAAATATTTAAGTATTTCTATCAACAATAATAATGTGCTATTTTCATGTCTTTTAGACGTGGTTTGAGGAGTGATAAAATTTTATGTGACCCGATAGATGCTGCCCCTATTTCGTACTTACCTACATAGGTACCTACTTATTACCATTAGAAATTAATTGTGCCACGATTATAGAAGTAGGTTTTTTATTAGATCAATGTAAATATTATTGATAGCTCTAAGCGACAAGTTTGTGGGTTTTTATACACTTTTAGTGAGATCCCATTTTGATGAATAATGAATTCAGACTGTCATCGAGAAAAATGGTGGGGAGTACCATAATTTTTAGTGATATGTAAATATTTCTAGTGTCATGCAATTTGCTCTCTGTCCTAAAAATAAAAATCAAACCATAGACAAAACGTAGACTCTAATATTATTGTGTGTGTGTAGACGTTGTTTTTCTGCTTACCCCCCTTTTCATCGTTTTCAGGAAGTACCTACTGCATAGGTCTGGTAACCTATGAGAATTTGTTCTAGCGAGGATATTTTAGGTTCCAATATAACCCGTGTAATACAGTAACAGTACACCCAAGCACACGAATAGGTGAACTGGTAAGTTGATCTGAGCGCGACTTTCACCTCAGAAACTAGCTATTTACTTGCTTATTTAGGCAACTGATCGATAAGCATCCTTTTTATTAGTAAAGATGGTTATCTACATGAGCTATTATCAGTAATAGATTAGGGAGTACTTACGAATGGATGCCCAGCAAACGTACCTGTAAAAAAGAAAGAAGGAAGAATATGAAAAAATGACAGCTTCACTTAAAATTCGAGACAATAGGTACTGTCACACATGGAACTCAAGATGATTATATGGCATTTTTAATAGCATGAAACCCAGGATTACCGTTATAGTCCCATCAGAGGGAAAATGAGATAATTTACCGTTCACTCCCGGCTCAGCCGTTGAATCATAAATGCTCCACAAATTTTCCTTCCCACTTTACAGACTGAGGACTGTCTCCACGGTGGGTCGTACTTGCCCTAAAGTGAAGGTGTGGTTAAAAATGTGTGGCTACATTCATGTTGAGACTCCAGCAATCGATAAATAAATAATAAAAATAAAAAAGGGTAAAATATTAGTTGAGAAAATGAAATATCTCGCTATCAGTCGGTCAGTTGAACAATAACTGTTTTCGTCTTGCTGACTGATCTGAAAATTAAATTTAAAGTTACTGTGGAAAACATCTCCACCCCGCTTGGATCCACCAGCAACCGCACAAGTGGCCATGGACACTGATCTCACAGTTTACTCCAATAAATTGGAAAGTGACGGAGTATACAAGAAAGTAATCCCGGCCAGGTCAAGAATCGAAACAGTTTTTATTACCGTTTACTCACGGAGCTGATTTTATCACATTTATTTATTTCATTAGTAGACCATATTATGGAGATATTGTACCGTTTACCTACTCCTCAAAATCACAACCGTCGATATGATCAAATACAAATTGCAGGGGGCCAGGGTGGCCGAGTGGACTTAGGCGCTCTGTTCATTATCTCGTGAGAGTTCCTGGCGACCGGAGTTCAACCCTCAGCCGGGACCCAAATATAATTGTGAAAAACTCATGTATTTTCATGTCCTGGTAGCTTAGCTCTTAACCTCTGAAGCAATCAACGATCAAGTGAAGCCTGAAAAAGTTGGGTTATATAAATAGAAAACCGTTGACGCTTCAGATGTAAAAATAACCCGCTGGCCAATGAACTGTGACTCCCATAAATTGTGCTAACACAAATGAACAAGAAAAAAAAATGCACGAAGAAAAGCCAAAAATAATGATCTTGTGCCAAAGTGAAATCCATTGATTGCTCTTCATTCTTCAATTGCTACAGGTCTTGGCTCTGAGCTCTGGAGACCATGGAATGGACCTTCAACCGAATAAGCTGAAATTTTTTATTCCAGGCGGCTTTCATCGCACTCGAGTGATTTCTACTTTCAAGTAGCAGTAGGTATTCCAAATAGTGTGAAAAGTAACTAGGCTTATATAGCGAATATAGGCCACTTGTTCTTCTTTCTATGGTATGTTGTATTTTGTAATCATATCATTCCATGAAAATTAAGTTACCGATTATAACCAGCTGTATCACGTTTCCGAATTCTGTCCACTGTTCAGTTTTCTCTGTTTTATTTTTCACATTTTTTTGTAACTTCATTCGATGTCATCTCCACAACGTTATTCTCGAAGAGGACGACAATCAATTAACGACTGGTGAAATAATTTATTATTACCAGAACGATCACTATTTCTGCTTACTAGTACACAGAGTGTGGTGCTTGCAGTGAAATTACCCAGGACCTTAGAGAAAGGCAAGGGTTCGGTTTTTGGCGTTTACCCAATGACAGACACCGGAGGACAACGCCGAGAGCTTTCAGTCGATCCACGATTGTGTTGCAGGCCAAACCCGAACTAAGCAATACACTCAGTACACCTAGGGCCGGTTTCACCAACGCGGATTATCCAGAGTTCAATCTCCGCTGAGGATTAAGCCGTCGATTCTGAGAAAAGACAGTTTCACGAACGCCTAGTCTAGGAATAACTCGCGTCAACGGCGCATTAAGTTAATACCTCGTTTCAGGTGGTTTAAACCTCTGATCTACGGTTGATCTCCGATTCTCCGCGAGGCCATCGCCATTTTGAAATCTATTTTATCAGTGTTTTTCATACCCATCAACTTGTATCAACATTTAGTGCGATGAATCGTTTCACTGAAGTGTTTGAGTCATCCTTGGATGAATATTTCAATGAACTTCTGGAAGTGGCCGTGCCCAGACGGCGATAATTCGCGAAAGGGTCGAGCATTTCCACAAGTGGGATGACGGCGATTTTTTCGCGAGGTTCCGCCTTCCCAAGGAAGGGATGAGATTCGTGCTCGATGCAAGGGAAAGCCTAGTTTTCGAAACAGAATGGTGAGTCCAACAAAAAATGTGTAATAAATATAATTTTACACCAAACCAGGTAGGCAACAACGTCGGACCCATCATTATTTATTTCTTCGAGTAGGTACACAAACCTTCATAGTACGTGGTAGGTACTTGCGGACTGCGCTAATAAGTACATGTATAACTTCTTCTGCATACAGCGAATCATTGTAAAAAAGTAGATACCTTATAAAAGAGCCTATGTAGGCTATCTATAATTTATTACAAGAGCTTTCTCGAAAGATGATCTTTTGTAGTATATAGTAATGAAAGAGTGGAGTCGAGTGGAAGTTCTCAGAATGACAGAGGCATAAGAAAGAAAAAATCGCGAAACTTCCGCACCTGGTTACTATAATACAGTTTAATGTCTCCACAACAGAGGATGGCGGACAAAACGTAAGTATCCATAGAAGAAATATCACAGATCCACCCACTCATGGATGAGCATCTCTCCTCCATGTCATCTGTAATACGGGAATTGTGTTTCTGGGGATAGCAATGCTGATGCAAACTGAACAATCTCGGCTTAAACCCAAGTTCGGCTAAACCGCGGATCAAAAACGTTGGTGAAACTGTCGAAGCTCTGAACCACAGATCAAATTTGAATCCAGGATTTATTGATACCAGGTTTAAGCTGCGTTGGTGAAACCTGCCCCTAATGACTGGGGCCATCCGTCGAAACTGGTTTCGACAAACCTATTCGGGATTTGAATGCCCTTGTAAGCTGCAACTTATATCTGTCGTTTATCTTCAAACATCAAATGCATAATTAGGAACCTATTCTGAACCTGATGAACGAATTCGAAGCCCTCTTTATCTCTGGATGGTTCTAGATCTTCCCTGAGTCTATAGAAGCCTACAATTACCTATTTTTTACTGTAGTCAAGCACCTAAGGTTAGTCAAACAAGGCAAACGTATGAAAACTGCATCTGACACCATTAAGAACTGTCTCAAATTTGCGGAGAGTTGAGTTACTTTGATAAACATTTGTGACTAGTCAAATCTAGTATGGCCAAACGTTTTAGGATATTTCAGTAGTGACCAGTCAAAACCACTTTTGTGCGAAATCACGTCAGTCAAAAGCAGTGCTGACTGTCGAGGGCAGTCGAGGCCCGAATTGAAGAGAGACCATGGGTAGGTACTAGTTTTGCCAGATGGCTTTGGTAGTTACTAACTAGCCTCGCCTAGTTTTCGTTTATTATTTTCAATAATGAACCTTTGGAATCGAGCGTTTATAAAATAAAATTTTTTTTTAACGTTTTTTTAAAAGTAGGTACGCAGAATCCGAAAATAGAATTAAAAAGGTCTGTCCTTCCGCCATACTTCGTTTTGGTTTATTATTTTCAATAAGCAACCTTTGGAATCGAGCCAAAAAAAAAGTTCAATAGCCCCTCAAAATGCAAACTTCGGGGCCTTACTGTGAACGAACGGCTGGACGTACGATGCTCCGGATGGTCTTAAAAAACTCGCAAGTTCAAGAACTATTTAAAACCGTAAAAATATTTACGTAAAAAAAATGGTATAGGCGTTTTGAAAATTTCAACCCCTATTTTGAACCCCAGAGATGACTCACAGTAACGTCGAGCTTCGAGGACCAACTAGACGCCGAACGGAACCTATAACCCGAATTTCATCAATTTTTTTTCATGGTAACTAAGAAAAGTGGCCCGTACGGCGTACGGCGGACAGAGAGAAATATTTTTATTGCAGTTTTGGATTCTACATACCTTGAAACGTAAACCATCAAATTTTGAGGGGGGGGTAAGAATTTTTTTTTTTCATGCTCGATTCCAATGGTTCATTATTGAAAATAATATAAACGGGCAGACAGAAATTTTTTTATTGCATTTTCAGTTAAACAACATGAACCATTCTTATTACTTTATCAAGTAGGCATGATGTGAAAACGGTAACTCCTTCTACAAAAACGCTTGCATACGAGTCTGCAACGCATTGGGACATTTTCATGTCTTTACCTATTGCTTTTGACATTATTAATATTAAGAGGTAGGTACCTAATTTCAATAAAATAGACGATTCCGGATTAATTATCTTCTACACTCACGATCATTAGTTTGTAAACAAAATATGAGAACAGTTATGCCCATAGCTCCGCTATTCGTATAGTCAATATGTTATGGAGAACATGAAAATGTTCGTTAAATCGAGAGCTTTTCAACGAGTGGTGAACGATTTTTGTGGGTTAAAAAGTGTAGAAAATGAACAAACCTAACAACGGGGTCGTTGTAAGCGGAAATCATTATAAAGGCACTGTAACACAATTTCGTTACGCAATTTCGTGACAGTTTTTTGTGCTATGTGCCAGGGCAAAGACATGAAAATGTCAATTTGATGGTTTCCGTTTCAAGGTGTAGAATCCGAAAATGCAATAAAAAAGTTTGTCCGCCGTACTTTGCACTTTTCTTTGGTACCATGAACCAAAATTAATGAAATTTGGTTTGCAGGTCCCGTTTGGGGTCTAGTTGGTCCTCGAAGCTGGGCGTTACCGTCAGTCATCTCTAAGGGGTGAAAAATAGGGGCTGAACTTTTCAGAACCGTAGCTCAAAAACTTTCAATAGTAGGGTGGTACCCCCATTCCACTCCAATGTAAGTATGTTAAAGATTGATTTAACCAATAAGTAGCAAGGAGAAAAAACAGCTGAGGGAAGCCTCCGTGGAAGCTGGGAAGGATTCCCCTCCATCAACTCCCAACGGTCGGTCATGAGTAGACGGGGACGAGATGGAGGCACCTTTATAAGGCGCCTCGCTCAGACGGGGGACGAGGTGGAGGCACCTTT
The DNA here is from genome assembly GCA_954871275.1 of Leptopterna dolabrata. Classification (NCBI taxonomy): domain Eukaryota; kingdom Metazoa; phylum Arthropoda; class Insecta; order Hemiptera; family Miridae; genus Leptopterna; species Leptopterna dolabrata. Next base: position 12,834,881 of record OX940980.1, read on the forward strand.
ATAAGGCGCCTAGCTCGACCAGCTCCTCATTCTACCAACTCGACCCCTACCTGCGACTTCTCTCTCTTACCCTGCGCCTCCTCTCTCAACCCTTTCCTTCCCATACTCACTGCGGTGAAAACCTCTCCAGAAACATCTAGTATTCTGCTGTGGTGAAAACCGCGGGGTACTGGCACGTCCACTATTGCACTCGCTGCGGTGAAAAGCACGGGGAGATAGCAATCATAAAAGACTCCTATGGGGCACACCCTCCTCTCTCCTGTGACTAAACCAAACCCTACCTTGCGCTCACCTCACAGGAGATCACGACAAAGGGTATGGTTTTTTTAAGGTTTTTAAACTGATCTTGAACTAAAGAATTTTTTGAGACCACCCAGAGCACTGTACGACCAGCCGTTCGTTTGTACCGAAAAGCTTCGTCAACATGATCGTGAATCAAATGGTATAAATCTAGCCCGGATATCATCGCTAGGGAGCACCTGATTATAATCACGGATGGCTGTATGAAGTCGAGCTGGTTGTTATGTGGTATTATATCATTTGAGAAATGATTGATCTTTTGGATTTTGTTGATAGGTACTTTTGCAACGTGAACAAACGTTGAAGTATTATTGGGTAGACCCGTAGATTGGGTAGATATTATTGGGTAGACCCGTCAGCGCCAAAAATTGGCTTAGCAGTTAAATTTGATTTTTTTGGTTTATTATTTTCAATAATGAACCATTGGAATCGAGCATGAAAAAAAAAATTCTTACCCCCCCTCAAAATTTGATGGTTTACGTTTCAAGGTATGTAGAATCCAAAACTGCAATAAAAATATTTCTGTCTGTCCGCCGTTTTCACATTAGGTATTCCTTTTACCTATTTGTGCTCTGACTGGAACATTAATATGATTTTTAACGCTCTCAACCTTTGCTGAGGACTGGGCATATGAGCAACGAACTTGAGCTTTGAGGTGAAAACTCCCAATATCATTAACTTGGATGGTTTCAAAGTTCAAACTTATTTGGGTACTGTCATTAGTGACTTACAGATTATAAATTCAGGTATGGTCATAATAAAACAAGCAAATCCTAAGAATTGGAGGCTGACTTGTGGTGATCATACCAGCAGTGGATATGGAGCCCAACACCACAATCCCTACATATGAGACTAGTCTTCTTGTGGTAATGTTCGCACCTTCTTTGCGCGCAGCCTACTCCTCATGCCTACTCCCATCCGATCGGCTTCGCTTTTCCTTTGGAACCAAAGTGACGCTTAGGGTTTTCTTCGCTCGGATCCCAAGCGTGAAAAGGTAGTGCTCAACTACAGCTCTCCAGTAGTTGCAGTAACTGACGGTCTCCTTCGAAACGGTTTTATGAAGATGTCAAGCGTTCTGGCAAGCCCTTCCAATCCAAATAAAAAAAACCACAGTCATGCAGCATGGCTATAAGAGCGAATTTTCGAAGTTTTCGGCATCTTCCTCCTCCGCCTAAAACTTTCTGAATATTAATTTTCGGCCAATGTTTTCCCAACTTGATACCATACAAAATTAAAACAGGAGTAGTTTTACGCAAAGTAAAATTTGGGAGGAGGGGGAAATCAAAAATGTTTTGAATACCAGAAGAGTAGGTAGTAGGTATTGGATAGGTAGGTACTACGTAACAAATTTTTTGTTCAATTTTTTGCCGAGTAACACCTCGGTTTGTAGATTTTCCAACGCTGAACACGATGGTGAAGTCAGCATTGCGATATCCCATTCCGTTATCAGATTAGAGCAGACGAACCAGGAAGAACATCTCAAGAAATAACCACGTTCCTTCATCTTCAAAGTGCTCCAGTTTGATAACGGAATGAGATATCGCAATTCTGATTTCACCATCGTGTTCAGCGTAGAAAAACCTTTAAAATGAGGTGTCACTTGTCAGACTGTTTCATTTTGGGAATTTATGGGTAATTTTCCCCCCCTAAAACTCCCCAAAACTCCCCCTTAGAGTGACCCGATTCTGCCCATCTACGAACTTAGCCTGTCGATTGCCAAGACAGATTTTTCGTGCAAATTTGAACTTTTTATCTCAATTCTGTCGAGAGTTATCGTCTGTAATGACACATAAATATATATATATATATATATATATATATATATATATATATACATACCTACATACATATAATTTTTGGTGTCTTTCGGCAGTGAATTCAGGATGGTCTGAAACGGATTTTGGTATAAAAATCTTTCGGAAATTCGAGTTTTAAAAATTTTGGACCGAGAACAATAGCTTCCTTTTCTTCGAAAATTCGCTAACAGAGGACAGCACCAATTTTTACCCTTGAGACTGACTCAGCGATCCGACATTCCGATCGAATCTGTCCACTCCCGCCCAAGTAGCGATTGTATTGTATTATTATGTTCGGGCAATTCAGTGTAATTTTCGTATTTTTCTTTTCTACAAACCCTATCCTCTCAACATTGTGTACTGGCATTGTAGTATGACAATTTGATGCAACAGTTACTATGCTGTCGTCATTCCTCCTGAAAATGCACACATCATCGAGGTTTTTGGAACACGAAGTACCCCTCCTGGTGTTTTTCATCTCTATTAAGGGCATTACAGGGAACTTCTCCATGTAGGTACACATAAAAACGGTTCATTATACTATCCACGCAGAAGGGGCATCTATACAGGTAAATTATTACACAATTATTACTTACCTTATGCTTCATGAATAACTACAAATAATTAGTGATTGAATTATTGAATTCCGCGCATTTGTATGAAACGTTATTTCCCCGGCCGGCTCCAGTACTCCATTTAGGGCTCTCTTGGGAGAGCTCGTGGGTAGGTATTGATCACAGAAAACAGTGATGTACGCAGAAGGGGCATCTATACATGTAAATAATAAACTTGTGTAATAATATGCAGCGTTTTTAAATTGATCTTGAACTTCAGAATTTTTTGAGACCACTCGGAGCATGCACATTATATACAGCCGTTCATTCACAGTAAGGCCCTGAAGTTCTCACCGAAAAGCTTCAACATGATCGTGAATGAAACGGTATAAATCCAGCCCAGATATCATTGCTAGGGAACAGCTCATTATAATCACGGATGGCTGTACGAAATCGAGTTGGTTGTTCTGTGATATTATTTCACTTGAAGAATGAAATAATATTTTAGATTTAGATTTTGTTGATAGATAATTTTGTAAGTTGAACAAGCGTTGTGCTCCATGAATAACAACAAATAAATAATGACAGAATTATTGAATCAACCGCATATTTATGAAACTGAATTCCCCGGCCGGCTCCAGTACTCCATTTAGTGCTTTCCTGGGGGGAGCTCGAGGGTAGGTACTGACCACAGAAAAAAGAGACCTACCTAGAATATCTATACAGATATCTATACAGGTAAATAATAAGCCGTTGTGTAACAATTCGCAGCGCTTTTCGACTGACTTCGGGATCGGCCTGCAACATACGCACTCAGCACGTTTCTGCGGACCTCGATTCCCAGCTTCAGTTCAGCATAAAAACTCCAGCGTACACTGCCCACATCTTCAGTGATGACAGGACGCGAGCAGATGATTGGGGGATACGGTGAACTGGAGTTGTGACCCCGCGGGGGCAGCCGAAGGTGGGAGGACCCGGCGCGGAGGAGATTTCCCCGGACTTTCGCCGTCAGACACCGGTCGTCCTCTGCTCACGACAGTTCAGTAAGTCATCTAAATTTCAACTGCCTAACTCATCGTTTGCTCATAATATTCATCATAGATATCACAATGTTCATTGCCGCTTCCTTCAAATGCGATCCATTAGTTTGCTTTTAAATTTAAATAAAAAATTGTTTACCTACTTGAGTTCTCTTAATTCTTTTGGGCCTCTCCCATAGCCCTTCCTTCAGTTAAAATTACGAAGGTTGGTAGATGGCGATCTACCGGTTGTTTTTATGATTCATCCAAATAAGACTTTCAGCCAAACAGCAAAATTAGACAAAATCACAGACGGACGGTTAACGACGCCTATCAATTTAATACCCCCCCCCCCCCTCCCACCACAAACATCACAAAAAATTATAGTATAGCCTATGAGATAGTAATATTGTGTTCTGAACTTGTTGCCATCCTGACTCTATCCTGAATACGATTTTATCTATTCTCGTTCTCGAATTCAAACACAATATAGTGACAGTGATGCAAAAACAAATCGCTTAAAATAACATACACCAAATACGAATGTTCGCCCTCTCAATGGCATGCCGTACACATTAAACCTTAAAAGAGTAAGATGTTAAGAAACGAGGCTTTTAGGGACTGGTACGTTACTATTTTCCCTTTTACACTGGGAAGAGCCGGTGATGCAGGACAAGTGACATTATTATTTTTTTATAACGTGATTTACTCATTAATATTTTCGAAACCTTCCGGTTCATGATTCAACCCAGAAAGTGATGAATCCATCTGAATTGATCTAGCTGGTCACAACTATCACAGGACTCAATTTTCAAAAATTCTTAATTTTCAGCTGATTAGTTGGGAAGGTTGTGAGGGGCTCAGGGGATTTTTGACTTAGGTACTGTAATGTTCCCGCTACCGATAATGTTCATTGATCTAATGAATAGATATCATATACATAAAAAGTTACTATCATTATGGAACACATCATTACTTCTAATAACCATACAAATTTGGAAGATCAACTATAAATTAATACAACAAAATCCAACAACCCAGCTAGATGAACACAATGAAATGTCAACTAGTCGATACTCGGCTATCATTAACATGTAGGCATTTCCTATCGTTCATGCCGTTCAAATCGACAATTCGTTAAGGATGGCCAAATAATAATAAGTTTGTGGTTCCAGTAGGTTCTGTCACTGACCTGTTAGCGGAAATGGAAAAATATATAATAATCTTAAGGCTGGGAAACCACCTGGCAAACATCTTGGGAAAATATTATTGAAGCTTATTCCACGTTGAAGGGGGCTGAGTGAAAGCAGGGAGTAATTACAAAAGGCAACGGTTAAATTGGCTGTTGAATTTCTTAGAGAGCTCAAACGCTCAAACGCAGAGTCGACGTATTCAGAATACGTAAGAAACTGTGTGGGGTGTGATGGTGTAGGTTGGCGGGTGAAAGCGAAAACAGCGATGTGATTGTGCTGTTCTTCCAAGATCCCAACAGATCCGGAATCAATCGACGTCTCGGTTCCAAAGGTCCAATTATTATAAATGCTAACGAAAAATCGGAAATATTAGTTTCCAACACATACCATAGTTTAATGTCGTCTGAACAATGACTTCAAGGAGCTAATGGTTGAACTAGCAAAGCCGAAAAAACTAGCAGAGTTGTTTCGTTACTTACAACGAGATTATCAGTGTTTAAGTGTTGTTACCATTGCCAAAATTTGTTTGTCAAGAGCGCCGGAGGCACTTGTTCCTGGGGTTCTATACATCGAGCTGATCACATGAAACGCTGCAATTATTACACAACGGTTCATTATTTAACTGTATAGATGCCCCTTTGCGTAGATCACTGTTTTCTGTGGTCAATACCCTCGAGCTCCCCCCCAGGAGAGCCCTAAATCGAATACTGGAGCCGGCCCGGGAATTACAGTTTCATAAAGATGTAAGGGGTTCAATAATTCACTCATTAATTATTTGTAGTTATTCATGAACTATAAGAAATAATGAACCGTTTTGTAATAAAACGTTGTGTAAGAAACCATTGTGTAATAATTTTTCTGTAGGGATGCCCCTTCTGCGTAGATCACTGTTTTCTGTGGTCAATACCAAGCATAAGGTAAATAATAAACAGTTGTGTAATAAACCGTAGTGTAAGAAACCGTTGTATAATAAACCGTCGTGTAATAATATACCTGAGTAGATCTACGTAGATCAGTTTTCTGTGGTCAGTACCTACCCTCGAGCTCCCCCCAGGAAAGCCCCAAATCGAGTATTTGGGCCAGCCTAGGAATTACATTTCATAAAAATGCGTGGGATTCAATAATTCAATCATTAATTATTTGTTGTTATTCATGAAGCATAACGTTTGTTCAAGTTCCAAAGGAACCTACCAACAAAATCCAAAAGATCCATAATTTTTCAATTGAAATAATATCACAGAACAACCAACTCGACTTCATACAGCTATCCGTGATAATAATCAGGTGATCCCAATAATATCTGGGCCAGATTTATACCGTTTCATTCACGATCATGTTGACGAAGCTTTTCGGTGCAAACGAACGGCTGGTCGTACAATGCTCCGGGAAGTCTGAAAAATGCTTTTGTTCAAGACCAATTCAAAAATGTAAAAAAAACCATGCCCTTCTATTGATCTTTTTCGAGCTACGGCGTTCTGAAAATTTCAACCCCTATTTGTCACCCCTTAGAGATGCTGACAGTAACGCCGAGCTTCGCGGACCAACTAGACCCCAAATGGGACCTACAAACCAAATTTCATCAATTTTTGTTCATGGTAGCTAAGGAACGTACGAAGCACGGCGTACGGCGGACACGGATTTTACATACCTTGAAACGGAAACCATAAAATTTTGAGGGGGTAGGGGTTCAATTTATTTTATTTTATTTTGTTCATGCTCGATTCCAAAGGTTTGTTATTGAAAATAATAAACCAAAAAACAAATCAAAATAAGAATTTTTAACAATGGTTTCAGAGTCTATTTTGTACTAGACGCTCTATAGACTCTTCTCCAACCCACAGTCAAGTTGATTACTAGGTACCGTGATGGATAATACGTGTACCGTAATAATGAGTGTATAGTATAGAATCCTTGTATTGTATAAAACTTTGAACATATTATTTCAGGACACAATCACAAATGGTTCGGAGTCAATAAGAAGTTAGCCAGCCACAATGAGATTCCTCGTTCGATTATGGTTGTTCGTTCCGGCCATTGTCTCGGCTCAGCAGTTTGGAGGGAGCTCCATTGGTGATTTCGTAGGGTAAGTTTGAAGAATACAGTCAATACACCGATATAATAATATAAAACTAGACTTGAGTACAAGCGAGATACTAGAAATCAAGATTTCAGCTCACCAACTCATTCGCCGAGACAGAACTTACAAAACTTAAGTCTCCCTTAACTGACCTTTCAGATAATAACAAATCTATCCGTTTTTAGACAGCTGACGAGTCTGATAAATCAGAATGGCGGTCTCGGTAACCTGGCATCAGCCCTACAACAACAAGCTTCACCTCAGGCTGGACCTGACAACTCGGGATTTGGCCTATATCAGCCTCCAGGCGCACCACCCGTTCTAACAGGTAAATCCAGTTCTTCGAATCAATTAAACCTTTTTATATTGACTTAGGTCACGGTTTGTTAGGTTGGTATTTCCACGGCCTGTATTTACTTCATATCAGAATAACAATTTTCTTTTCTAACATACAGATGTCAGTCATGTTTTCTGCTTCCTAACTAAGTAGTCGCCTTGTATTCGCCTTGTATTTATGGAACTGGAAAAATATGTGCTCTCGAAATTCAGAATTCTACTTGCTTCTTGCGTTTCTCATCTAGGAACAAATTTGGCTCCGTGTCTGTACGTCGGTCTATCTGTAATACAGAATCAAAAATTTGTATACTGGTAGGTCTGAAAGGCACAGGTCTGAAAATGATTTCCGTTGCAGGGCCATCATTCTCGGGAGGCAAACCGCCACCGTATCCCGGGCCGCCCTATTACCAGGATCATCCCCAAGGACATCCTGGCTTCCTCAACGCCTTATCGTCTATTGCTAGGTACGACGACCTCAAATGCGTCCCTAGACTCCTCTGCGAAGTGACTTCTGGAGGCAAACCAGGCTATGCCGGGACAACTCAGTCCGTCCCTACCAACAATAAGGACACCCTGGTAGCGTAAGTATCTCGTATAGGTTATTTTCACTTATTATGTTAACAGTAGGAAACGTTGGAAACAGACAAGGTACAAAAAGGTGACTCCAACTGGACATGAACCTGCAACCTTTTGCTTTAGCCGATACAATTACCAGTGGAGTCATGAAGTCAACTGGTACATAATATAATTTTGCAGTCAGCCCCATAGGAAAATTCTCTACAACTTTCCTTAAAACTTATTGCTTAAGTGCTCCAGTTAGCTCTGAGTCTCATTACAAAGTTCTAGTCAGATAAATCTCGTTGGAACATTTTGCATGAGTGTTGTGGATATTCTGCTTTAGTGGCATCCAAAATTCAATACACAGGAACTAGCGCATTTTCATAATACCTAATGTTTTACGCAAGTGCTTTTAGTGTTCCTTCAAAATGACTTAATTCGTTGGTGAAATTGAAAAATGTCAAAATTCATATCGTTATCAATTTTACCACTGTAGATAAGTTTGCCGTTAATTCAAACTGGCAACGACTGAGTAACTGCGTAAAATGAAAAACAACTAGGTACTGGCATAGTTCAGTCTTTGGCCTTTATTTTGGCTTCTCTTGAAAATGTATCAGGAGGTGTCTTTCACGCTTATTCATCATGTTTAGGGATACCTACACATAAATATTGCCATCAACTTTTTCCACGCACTTTTTTCGCGATAAATAAATCGTTTTTATCTATACTCCTCAAAAAACAACATAACTGAATCGATACAGACGAATATGAAATATTATTGTACTCAATACAATAGATATTTGAAACTAAATCCATACTGCTTTGTAGTCGTTAGACACAAGCTCAGTGGTCCTCGAAGGGGGTAGTTAAAAACAGCACAAATCCAAAATTTGGATGCCAGTTATTTTTATACAGACCGACAATCCTAACATGAATTTCCACCGTTTGTCTTACGAAAGTCCTTTTAAATGACTCTGTAGGCATACTGTGTAATGTTCTATATGGACGAACAAATCTTCAACTTAACCAGACAATTCAATAAATTTCTCGAGCATCAAGGAATTGATCGGTAGTTCCTTTGACCCAAAAGGGTGCTTGAGATTCAAAATCTCTATTGTATTGAGTACAATAATATTTCATCAGCAGTTTTGGATCGATCACCCTTTTGGGTCGAAGGAACTATCGATCAATTCCTTGATACTCGAGGAATTTATTGAACTGTCTGGTTAAACTGAAGATTTTTTCGCCCATACAGAACACTACACAGTATGTCTGTAGAGCCTACAGAGTCATTTAAAAGGACTTCTATAAGACCAACGGTGTAAATTCTTGTTAGGATTGCCGATCTGTAGAAAAATAACTGGCGTCCAAATTTTAGCTATGCTTTTCTAACCACTAGGTACCTCCAACCCCCTTCGAGAACCACTGAGCTTGTGTCTAACGAGTACACATTATTATGATATTTAGAACCAAGTAGAAGTTTTATAACTATATGAGTGATAATTTCCACCCCGTTAGCCGATGAAATTCAAATCAACAGGTGTACATACTCGATACAAATACCTACGCACCTTGTAATGTAATGTAACAAAGTACTAATGTGTTCGGTAGCGGAGATATTACGAACAAATAAGTCGCGATTAACGGTATTCATAATCTGAAGATCGTCGGTTGGCAAGGCTGACTTCAAAAGGTGATCATCGGCTGCACCAAATGTTGTTCGGGACGACCAATACGGCCATAGGACATGTCGATGGCGAACGTCTCACATTTATCATTAGCATCGGTATGACGAACAATGCCCTCTTCACGGCCATCACTGTTCAGTCAACAATGGAATCAATAGATCTTCATTTCCAGGCCTGGCCTTCTCGAGTACAGGTTTTGTTTGTCTTATTTGATTAGTAGAAGACGGAAGATGAGGCATCTCGTCGCCTCCGCGACGATAAAACCTATTCATCACCGAGTAATAGAATACGAGTACAACGTGGAGCGAGCCGATCACTTGATTATTATTATCAAAAGGTGTATATCTCGTAGCTCATAACGCGGACTACGAGAACGGAGATACCTACTTCAACAGCACTATACAACACTACCTAACAGTTCGAGTAGAGTAGGTATAGCTTCACTAACGATTCATCATCAACTTTCTCCGCTTCCAAAAACATAGCGTGTCAAAGTTTTTACGAGTGAGTAAACATAAGTTTTCCCTACCCTTGGAAGATGTAATAGTTTCAATGAAGTCATATATGAAATGTTTGTTACGGGTGAACGATTTACGGGATGAGGTGCGGAATCCCCATTCGCTCCCCAGCAGTTAGCGAGATATAATTAATACTTTTAGCGAATTTTCCAATAAAATGAAGCTATGATGCGTGCAAGTTTTTCAGAACATACATTTTTGAAACCTTTATACGGGCAAATCCGTTTCAGAGCTTCCTGAATTCATCCCGCTTCAACAAAAATGTATATAATGTATTTATGTATATATATATATATATATATATATATATATATATATATATATATATATATATATATATGTTCGTTGAACGCGATGGAACTTTTGGTTTTTGCAATAAAAAATATTTTCCTCCCAAAAATTAAAACAAAAATTCCGCTACCTTGGTAGACAAACAGATTAACGCTGCAAATTATTACACAACGATTTATTATTTACCCGTACAGATGCCCCGCCCCTTCTGGGTAGATCACTGTTTTCTGTGGTCAAACCCTACCCAGAAAAGCCCTAAATCGAGTACTGGAGCCGGCCCCAGAATTTGTAATGGATGAGGTGGTGTAACTAGCCGTCAATATAGCGTAGTTTCCCCCTCTTCTTTCTCAAGAAAGGTAGGAAGGCAGTGTGACAGCTGCCCCCGGAGACACTGGTTTGATTATTACGCAACGCCATGTTTCATGATTAACAACAAATAATAATTGATGAAATTATTGAATCTACCAAATATTTATGAAACAGTAATTTCCGGGTCGGCTCCAGCACTCGATTTCGGGCTTTCCTGGGGGAGCACGAGGGTAGGTAATGACCACAGAAAACAGTGACCTACGCAGAAGTGGCATCTATACAGGTAAATTATAAACCGTTTTGTAATAATTTGCAGCGTTTTTTAGAATATCCGTGTTCATCGAGGCTCTAGGGCGAGAAAATTGTCTAAATTGAATGAATTTAGATAACTACCAGCCCACTCACGAGTTATTGAACTTTTACGTGTTGTTTGCAAACAATTGCTTTGAGAATAACATAAATACATTAAGTAATATACATACTAGAACTGAAATAACTACGTATATCATTTTGATAGCCCCTCATACTCGACTCAATACAACTATAATAACTCGGTAGAACCCACAATGAGGAAATGAAACGGACCTTGTTTTAGTGGTAGTTTCTTCAATTTCTTCACAATCGATTGAAAAGTCTTGGTAACTGAGCACCTAATGGCAGGAATAAGGTGATCAACACTACACTCCTTTTCCCATTGAGAGAAATAATGAGTTTTTCTTGGTTTCTGCGTTCTTATGCAACAGGATATCCTTTGCAGAGATAAACGAACAATGAAACCATTCTGTTCTCTTAGCCCATATCTACCCTCAGGACAGCTTGCATCCTTGAAGTTCTTACTCATTATTGTTATAACCGTACCTCCTATTGTATTTCAGCATCCAACTATTTGTTGTATCTACCCGAAGCATTGATGTGCTAAGTAGGTAAAACGATGAAAAGAGAACTTAGCCTGCGTTCAGCCCGAATCAAGAACACCACGTTCCGATATACATGCACTCTAAATGACAATGCGAGGGTATTGAACAGTTAAATTCGAGAAAGTTCCAGTCATCCAGCACACGTATTAATATATGAAAGAATTTTCGAAATGATGCAACTATTTAAACTATCGAGTCATCATTGATGAATATGGAGTATTTCTGGTGTCTTATAAATATTTTTGCCAATATTTTTCGGATTCCTGACCAATAAAACTCAAATTTGTCTCATTTTCAAGAAAACCTATTGAAAAAAGTACTGAAATAGTCTTTTTCAGCCTCAAGTCACCATTCCGTACTAGATTTTTGATGATTTTATAAAACCGTCCAGTGAAGTTTCCAATTTATTTCGTACTAATTTTTGACCCACTTCTTGTTCTTGAAAATTTCTCATGTTAGGACTCATCCATTCGTTTGTCATTAGGTAGTAACATTTTGGCGACAATGAAATTTTTCATCCCGCTGCCAAAAGGTTGGGTTTATCGAAAATTTACTAAAAATCTCAATAAATACATACAATACAATACATGAAATGAAATGACAGTTTAATGGCAAAAAAAATATATAACTTACAAAATATAGGTTGCACACAAATACAAACTTGCATGTGTCCAATGGAAGGATACCTACATCATTAAATAGTAATAATTTTCTTCTAATGGAAGGAAAAAAATTAAAAACAGCCTTTTACTCCACAGCACTAAGCTAATACTTGTGTCGCTGTGGAGGAACAGTGGTGAGCCATATCAAGCATTACATATTACATTCAACGATTCTAACTCAATTCATTCATTCAATTAGAAATAAGAATGTATCAATCTGTTCGAATAAATACTCAATAAGAAAAATTAATCAAAATTAACAAAAGGTCTACCGCTATCATCTTTTAAAAATATTGGCTAACCAAATACTCCTGTATAGTTGTTGGGCCCTTATTTATTAGAATCAAAAACTTTCTCTTTTAGCTGCTCTTGAATAGAGGGTTAGGTTCTTAAGATCACAATTTAAATGTCTGTGTTTATGGCAAGTATATATTTTGGACTTCGTGTTTTCAAGTGGGTACGGGGACGCGGGTTTACATAGTTTCCTTCTATGACAAATCTGTTGCGCTAACACGATAGTTCAGGCAAGGGGTATGCACTAATCTTTATTCTGAGTATGGCAGTTACGTGCTCTGTTCGGCTACTATAACGAGGTGATTTGTCCATAACGAATCTTCAACCATTTTGTCGACCCCAAGAAGTTTGTTGGTAACTTGGGAGAGCGAAATAGAGAAAACTCCAGTCGCAGTGGTCACCACGAATTTATTTCCTCTTTATTTCAAGAAACCACTTAGGTTATTTTATCCCCCATGAACGAATCTGTCGTCGCTGCTCCGCACATTCGTTTTAGTTTAAACTTGAAAAACAACCGTTGAAATCATATTTCAAAGAAAGGGCTTATCTGTTGAACTTGATACCATGTAATTTAGTGTTGGAGTTCACGGTCGCACTATTTGCCATTCCGGGATTTATGTTCGGGGTGACCCCGTTCTTCAAAGGTCCGAGAAAGAATTCTTGCGCCGAAGAGAAATAACGGGGGGTCGTTATGGTTTTGGTATTTTCGTGGAATGAGCTCAAACTCGATATATTAAAACCCAGGAAGGAGCGAACGTGCACATAGAGCTCCCTAGGGAACGCCAGTTTACAACACTATTATTCACAGATCCGCTTTCTGGACTTCCACTATCGCTCCGTATTAAGAATCATAATTTACGAAGGTTTCCGTTTCTGGAGTATGGTTATTTTTAGAAGGGATTTACGTTGCTTTGTAATGGGAGGAAATCCGTCTGAAGCCAATCACCAACGATTCATCGACTTCTGTTCGAATACTCTTTCTCGAAGTCCAGTTCCATAAATTGAAATAAATATGAAATATGGGAAAACACGGATGTTTTTTCTTCGAGCGTGTAATAGGAAATGAGTGTTATGAAGACTCAAAGAATCAATGACGATAGAGACCATGGAATATTTCGCTGAACTAATACAGGTAGTTCGCTCAGCTTTCTTAATTTCAAAATTCCAATTGCGCTCAAAATATCGAAATTTCCCCATCCACCAACACATCCGTGCCAACAAAAGCAAATGGATAAGTGAGGAATATTGACATGTTTGCCCACTGAGGTGTTTTCGACGCTTCCCATCGCCAAGAAATGAAATGCCTTAGGAAAGTAAGTAGGTATCTAACTGTATTTAGTACACAAGTAGGATGTACCTATAATGAACGTTACCTTCGACAAGAGTATAAGTTGCATTTATATATTATGAAGGAGTTCCAATCACGCAGCATGACCATAATGAAGGAATTAAGGCCAACACCTATTTTGTAATCTTTACCTTCTTGAACTTTGCCATTTTCACCCACAAAAGCTCGAATATTTTTTCAATTACTGAAACAGTCTTTTCTACCACGATTCACAATTTTATACCACGTTTGGAGAATTTATATTAATACGTTTCTAGCCATTTTTAGCCAAATTAATAGGAACTTAAAATTACGGTAATTAATAGGAACTCAATGTACTAAACACAATAGGTACTAAACCTTACATTAAGTGACATCCTTAACTTAATAACTTAACCTTACGTTAATTAACTACCTTTTTTTTTAAATGATGCATTTCTATGATGATCTTCTCTGGTTCCTGACCTCTGAGTAGGTCAGGGAGGGGATAGTTGAAGACAAATCGCTTTTTTCAAATTCGAAACCTAAATTGATCACTTCTTGCGCAATGACCCATGGAATCGCTACGGTCTGTCGTTAGTTCAATCCATCCATTACCAGGTTCTCAATACTCAGTCAATCATAAAGGTTCCATTACCACAACAAGGCGTATTTTGGTTTATTTATTATTATAAACGGCCCGATTATGCTCAAACAGTAAACAGTGATCTACGCAGAAGGTATCTGCAGAGGGTATCTGTACAGGAAAATAATAAGCCGTTGTGTAATAATTTGCAGCATTTATATAGTATGTGGATATGTCTCGTCATAATTATTAGCTATTAATATATCAATCCAATAATATCAACGCGTTGACCCAAGTAACGATAATAAATGACGTGTGACGTTTTATTCACAGGTTGTTGACGGTTCTGAATTTCATCGACGATTCGCCACTTCTCATATTCGGTAGAGCAGCGTTGATCGGGTACACGGCCCGAGGTAACCCCCGGGCCTGCGTCAACGCGTATCCCACTTGCCCCAGGGACCCTGACACCCTCGTCGACTACCTCAACAACCACAACGGAGGCTTCTTCAGGTGAGATCTGGGGTTGGAGAGTTGGTTGATATTAACAATAATTTGCAAATTACAGTTACAGCGTGTAACTGGAATAATAATGAGGAGGGGACGTGGGACGGAAATTTCAGCTTATACGTCAGAATCGGATATTTAATACCCTCAAAAACCAATGTAAAATCCCCAAGTTCACCTCCGAAATTTGACCAGTTTGGCGGGAATAAGCTAAAGGAAAATCGCGTGACGTCATCTGGTATACGTATCTCCACTCACTCCCACGTGCGGGAGCGAGAGGGCAACACACAAAAGATGACGTCGCACGCTTTTTCCTTCCCCTGTTTCACCCACTTCCGTTCATTTTCGGCCAATCGTATAGCACTTTTTTGGAAAGCTCTCCGTTAGGACTACAATGGAAATAATTTAAAAAAAAATGCACATCCATTTTTCATTGCACCTACCAACAATTACAGGTGGTGAATTAGTTTATTCTGTTAGTTCACCCAGTCCATTGTTGCCCACTAGTATTTTCGGCTGATTGTACCCCAGCTCGACCGATGTTTCCCGTAAAACACAAAATATTGCGTTTTAAATACGGTAATTTCGGAGCAGATGGCAACAGCGACAACATCAGTTTCAATTTTTTGCTGCCTTAACCCAATGAACCTGAATGTGCAGCAGCCTGCAGGAGACAATGGCCTGTGCTGTGGAAGTGTTACATAGTTTTCACATTCCCATTTCGAGTTTCATAGTTAAACATAGATTTTGGTTTATTTTTTTCAATAACGAAATAATGAGCCTTTGGAATCGAGCATGAAAAAAAAAAAAAAAAAAAATTAAAAACAAATCCTTCCCCCCCTCTCGAAATTTTATGGTTTCCGTTTCAATGTACGCAGAATCAGAAAATGGAATACAAAAATTTCTGTCCGTCCGCCGTACTTCGCACTTTTCTTAGTTACCGTGAACCAAAATTAATGAAATTTCGTTTGTAGGTCCCGTTTGGGGTCTAGTTGGTCCGGGAAGCTCGGCGTTACTGTCCGTCACCTCTAAGGGGTGAAAAATAGGAGATGAAACTTTCAGAAGGCTGTAACTGAACTAAAGAATTTTTTGAGACCACCCCGAGCAGTGCATGAACGCCGTTCGTTTGCACCGAAAGTTTCATCAAGACATCATCGTGAATGAAACCGTATATAAATCCGCCTCAGATATCATTGCTAGGGAGCACCTGATTATAATCACGGATGGCTGTATGAAGTCGAGTTGGCTATTTCTGTGATATTATTTCATTTGAAGAACGATGGCTGTTACGGATTTTCTTGATAGGTACTTTTGTAACTTGAACAAACGTTATGCTTTATAAATAACTAAAAATAATTAATGACTGAATTATTGAACCCCGCGCATTTTTATGAAACTGTAATTCCCGGGCCG
Source organism: Leptopterna dolabrata (assembly GCA_954871275.1). NCBI lineage: Eukaryota > Metazoa > Arthropoda > Insecta > Hemiptera > Miridae > Leptopterna > Leptopterna dolabrata. The sequence continues at coordinate 12,851,205 of OX940980.1, forward strand.
GCTCCACTATACTCGATTTAGGGCTCTCCTGGGGGGGAGCTCGTGGGTATTGACCACAGAAAACAGTGATCTACCCGGAAGGGGCATCTGCACAGGTAGGTAAACAATATAAACCGTTGGGTAATAATTTGCAGTTTTTTTGTTTGTTTTTTTCAAAGCGGTTAAAATATGATCAATTACTCAGGTAACCAAGTACTGCCCAATTCTGTTTCAGGTTCTTCAGCGGGCAGCCTAACCCTTCGTATCCGCAGTATCGCCCGGACTACCCACCGCAGTACGAAAGCGGATACTACGGATCGTACAACGGCGACCAGTACCCTCCGAGACCGTACAAGAAAAACCGCTATCCGTACCACAACGATCCGAACTACCAGGAGTCCGCGTACAGACCGGACGACCCGTACTCGGCGTACAACTACGCCGGAGCCTCGCGGTACTACCAAGAGCGGATCCAGCGTCGTCCATACCCTGCGGTAGCGATACAGGGCCACGACTCACCCGTCAGCTACCAGCCTTCATACGACGACGCTTCGCACAAGGACAAACTCGTTTTCCCCGATTCGCGCAAAGGGAAAACTTTGTCTTTCCCCAGAGACGATCGCACGGAATCTTCGAGCAGCCCGAACTGGGACGGTGGTCAGCCCAGCGCGAACTTCTTCCCGGACAGGACAGGGACGGGGAAGCTGCTTCTGGACCATCAGGGCGTCCACTACTACAACGGTCCACCGGATCTCATCAACTTCAGGGACCAAAGATCCGTGAAATTCCCATCGTCGATGAATTTCCCTTCATCATGAATACCAACCGACCCAGTAGGCGTTTCCAATGAAATTCCTACATAATTTCCTACCAAACTGACACTTTCTCCAATAAATTAGGAACCCACTCGCCCACAAATTCGGTTGAAATTGACTGAGAAAAGGGAAAAGTATTTTGTATTGGATGGGAAAAGTATGAAATTTTATGAAGAACAGTACGAAAACACTATGAAATTCTCACCTACTTTCCTATCAAACTGACACTTTCTCCAATAAATTAGGAACCCACTCGCTCAAACAAAAAAGGTGCAAATTCGGTCGAAATTGATTGAGAAAAGTATGGATGTGGATGGGAAAAGTATGAAACTTTATGAAGAACAGTATGAATTAGGCGTTTCCAACTAAATTCTCACCTACTTTCCAACCAAACTGACAGTTTTTCCAATAAATTAGGTACCTACTCGCTAGACAGAAAAAAAAGGAAAAGGAAAAAAGTACGTATACAAGTACAAAAAAGTATTTTGTTGAAATCGATTGAGGAAAGTATGAATTTGTATGGGGAAAAGTAGGTATGCAATTTTATTAAGAAAAGTATGAATTAGGCGTTTCTAATGAAATTCCTACCTGCTTTCCTACCACACTGACAATTTATCCAATAAATTAGGTACCTACCTACTAGCTAGAAAGAAAAAAAGGAAAAAGGGAAAAAAGTGCGAATTTGGTTGAAATTGATTGAGAAAAGTATGAATTTGTATAGGAAAAGTTCATGAAATTTTATTAAGAAAAAAGTATGAACTAGGCGTTTTCAATGAAATTCTCACCTACTTTCCTACCAAACCGACACTTTTTCCAATAAATTAGGTACCTACTTGCTAGAAAGAAAAAAAAGGAAAAGGAAAAAAAAGTGTGAATTTGGTTGAAACGGACTGAGATGGGAAATTGGTACGTAGTCTCTAGAGAAAAAAAAGTGCGAAGTCGGTCGAAATTGATGGAGAAAAGTATGAATTTGGATGAGACAAGAATGAATATGATTGCGGAAAGTATGAATTTGGATAAAGTGCGGATCTGGCTGAGAAAAGTGTGAATCTGGTTGAGAAAAGTAGGTACCTATGCATTAGGATGGAAATGTGTTGAGTACAGTATGAATTTGGATTTCAAAAAGTATGAATCTGGTTGAGAAAAGCAGGTAGTTTGGATGGGAAAATTTTGAACTGATTGAGAAAGGTGAAGCGTGAGCTAACAAAACTAGTTTTTTGTTGCGAAATGTACTTTTTGCATATCCTACAAGTTTAGGATCGCTAGGAGAAGCCGTCGAGAACCAAGCTGATGCCTCCCCATTTTTAGTTTGATTCACGTGATTCACATTCGTGTTTTGATCTCGTTTCAATTTCGTGTCTTGGAAATATTTTTTTATTTTCTATAAATAATATAAGTATGTACTTTTATTTGAATAAAACAAATCAGCTGCAGAAACCGAATCAGCGAGTTTTGACAGCAAACGCCTGAAGTATGAATATGGGTGAGAAAAGCATAACTTTGTGTGGGAAAAGTAAGAATTTTATTTTTTAAAGAATTGTGAGGGATCAGTAAGAATTTTATTAAGAAAGAATGAGTTTTGATGGGAATAGTAAGAATTTTGTGAAAAGTATGCATTTTGATGGTTAAGAATTTTATTGTGAAAGTATGATATTTGGTGGGAAAATCATGAATCTGAGTGGAAAAAATATGGAACAGCACCTAAAACAGCTAAAAATCTGCTGTGTACATACAAATATTTCCGGATTCGGGATTTTCCGTTATTACTTAGGAAAATACTATAATAATTTGTACCTGGCACTTTTATCGGGTATTTATTGGGAGTGTCTGGGAATCAAGACAGGGTGACAACGCTTTCTGGTGAACTACACAGTCCATGCTAATGATACACAGTTTCCTTGTTTGTATAATATGTTATTATACTAAATTTTGTATAGCGTGGTGTAGTCATTGGTAGTCACTGGATTGGCTTTTTTTTGCTCAGATGACACATCCAGGTCATCTGAGCAAAACTCGCTGGGTTACAACTGTACAACTGCTTGACAACGTTCTAGCGGCGCCACTTGGTAGCGGTCCCCAGACTCTCCTGTGTTATTTAATAGTTCAGACGCTTTCGACACCGTCCAAAAACTCCACACAATCATAACATTCGGACTCTTATCACCGACCAAAACATCCAGTCTAAATCTGAGCCCCTCCAGTAAACCTGAACCGCGTGATAAGAGCACAGAACCAAGTCACCAGTTGCTTCGTTCTACTACAAACGGTGATCATTTTATTAATTATAATATTCACATAATTATTTTTCATTGTATTGTCCTTGGAAGTAGGATGCTTATTTATTGATTTTAAATTAACTCGAAGTATCGAATATGATGTAAAAATATAATTTAATCAAGGCAGTTGTATCATACACAACCTGATGGCTCACACTAATACTGTAAATGTAAGTACCTGGAATTTAAATTGATAATAAAACTTTTAAAAATCAACGTTGGCTTTTGGTTTATTGTTTTCAAATATGAACCTTTGGAATCGAGCATGGAAAAATAAATAAATAAATAAAAAACCCCACCTCGCTTTCAACATTTGACGGTTTCCGTTTCAAGGCACGTAGAATCCGAAAATCGAATAAAAACTCGGCGCTGCGCGCCTCGCCAGGGGGCAAGCCCTCTGGACCCCCGGATGCTTACTGCTTAGAGCCTACGGCTAAAATTCAAGAAACATGGAACATGCTTTAGCCGCGCTTTTTATTCTGTTTGTAGTTTACTTTTACTGCTTAAAAACATGCTTCTGTAGCCGCACTGTTATGATTTCGCTTCGTCACCAGGATACAACCAAGTGACAACCAAACAAGCGTCATTGTTTACTATCCATTTATAACATCCGTTTATATAGTTATAGTATGAAACTACGAAATAAATACCAAGAACAAATACGAAATAAATTCGTGATAAATCAAGAGCTTTCCAACGAATGGAAAACGATTTTTGTCCGATGAAAATGAAAGAAGTTTCATTTCCCTAGCAACTACTCGGTTGTACGTGAAAATCATCGTTAAAATTTCGTGACACTTCCGCGTGACATTTTTCGGTTACTTCGTCCAAGGCTAAAGCATGTTCCATGCTAAAATTTCTGTCCGTCCGCCGTACTTCGCGCTTTCCTTGGTTATCCGTAGTCATGAACCAAAATTAATGAAATTCGGTTTGTAGGTCCCACTTGGGGGTCTAGTTAGTTCGCGAAGCTCGGCATTACTGTCAGTCATCTCTAAGGAGTGGAAAATAGGGGTTGACATTTTCAAAACGCCGTCGCTCCATAGAAGGGTATGGTTTTTTTAAACCTTTTTAAAGTGATCTCGAACTAAAGAATTTTTTGAGGAGCATTGTACGTCCAGCCGTTCGTTTGCACCGGAAAGCTTCGTCAACATGATCGAAATCCGGCCCAGATAATCATCGCTAAGGAACACCTGGTTGCAACCACGGGTGGGTGTATGAAGTCGAGTCGGTAGTTCTGTGATACTATTTCATTTGAAGAATGATGGCTCTTCTGGATTTTCTTGATAGGTAGCTCTTAACTTGAACAAACGTTAGGCTTCATAAATAACAACCAAACAAAATTAATGATTGAATTATTGAATCCCGCGTGTCGTGGTTCCCCTCACATCTTTACAATAACCACTCCTGTAGTTATAAGATTTTACCAGATAAACGAAGGGAACGTTGAGGTGGGCGACACCAACGGGAAAGTAGGCAAGGGTCCCTTTCGTCAACTGCCACTGGCCACAACGGTCCAAGGGTCGATTGTGGACTGGGGACGGGTGGAAAAGTCCCTATATAAACAGCCCTTCTGGCCCAGCTCTTTATTCCACGGATCTCGCTCATACCCTGGACTTCTCTCTCCCGTCTTACCCTCTTCCTTTTTTTGCGCCTGCTGTGGTGAAAACAGCAGGGTGCTCCGTCCTGGTATCTGCTGTGGTGAAAACCGCGGGTTGCTCCGTGCTGGTATCTGCTGTGTTGAAAACCGCGGGTTGCTCCGTGCTGGTACCTGCTGTGGTGAAAACCGCGGGAAACTTCCTTCCTGTTTAGTACCTGCTGTGATGAAAACTGTGGGGTACTAAATCTCATATCCCAGGCACTTGCTGTGGTGAAAACCGCGGAGAGTTTGTATAGACTCGTACGGAGCACATCCTTCCTTCCTATCCTCGTCCTGTCACTCTACTCTTCTCTCTCCTCAACCGCAACCCCAACTCTACCTATCCAATCGGAGTCACAACATCGCGCATTTTTATGAAACTGTAATTCTCAGGCCGGCTCCACCTACTCGATTTAGGGCTTTCCTGGGAGAAGCACGAGGGAAGGTATTGAACACAGAAAACAGTGGAGAAGAGGCATCTATACAGGTAAATATAATAAACTGTTGGGTAATAATTTGCAGTTTTTTTTTAGATATAATATTATAATCCTTCCCATTAGTGCCCAAGGAGCGGAAGTTCGAAGGACGGACAGTCATGAAAAGCTTTTAATACTTCTGAGCAACAATAATACTTTTAATCATAACATTTAATAATAATTTAACATTTATACTTCTGAGCTTGGCCCCTCTTCTGGTGTTAACCGATCCACTGGCCTTCCCCTCCGTTCGCACGGTGATGGCAACGAGGATTCTTTCATCTCGTAACCAATGTCATTATATCGTCTGGAGTGACAAATAATTAATATTTGCCGTCAAATCCCACATAGTTGACCGCTTGAAGTAACCTCTGACTCCCCCAGGAAGTCGGTTTTCTCCCGTTAATTTCCCCGTCAGCAAGAGAGGACAAGGCGATATCAGAGGGCTCAGGTCGGCTAAAAAAAGGGGAACAACACAATCCGCGGATACCGAAGATTAATTGCGCGGGAGTCCTGACGACGGCTCACAACAATCCCAGGAGCCCATTGTTGCGAACGTCCCAATCCTCGAGAGGCCCACCGCTCGGATAAAGGCTCCTTTTCCCCCTTTTAACCCCCCCCCCCCCCTCATCTTTCTGTCCTTTCCTCACCCTTCAACCTCGCGTTCTTTATTGCTTCCATCTCTCTCCAACTCCTTCGCCCCTCCTGCACGAGAGCCAAGTCAAACAAATAATATCAGAATCTTCTCTTTTTTCTTTTCATCTTCACGAAAAAAAAAGAAGACATCTTTTGCCCGCCCGTGAAGTTGTCGAGCTCATTGTCCTCCTCGTGAGCAGGTTGTCCCTCTAAACACAAATCAAACTCCCCGAACTCGAGATCCCCCTTCCTGCTATCTCGTTCACTCCAGCAGCAGGTCCTACTCCTCGAGATAAGAGCAGTGGGAAAAGTGCCGAGCATGCAGCATGACCATATGAGCAAATTTTGAGAATTCATATTTTTGACGATTTACCAAAACTCAAATTGACCATCAGTTACTTTTTTTTTTTTAAATAAGTGAGGCTATCAAAACAGTCTTTTTCGCCACTACCATTTTTGGTAAAATTACACCAATTTTTCTGTGATCTTTTTAGCCACTTTTACACCACCACATCATCTCAATCCGTCGGAATCTGTTTTTTTTTTCATTATTTTATTTCATTTCATTTTATTTTATTTATATACATTTTTCATTGATTTTATTTTTATTTCTATGTTTTACTTAGGTATTTTTTTAGATAGATTTTTTTTTCCTTTTTATGCTTGATTCCACTGATTCATTATTGAAAATAATTAACCAACATGTCTCATCTTCAAAGACACACTTTCATTTGCAATTGCAAGTGTGTCTTTTAAATAGTATGTAAAAATTTTGGCCGTAGTTTGGAATTTTTCAACTCGAAGCCAGATCTCGTAGGCCAAATACTTACCGTCTGGCATAATACATATAAATTACTATAACTACTATAATTTATATTATACTATTATAATGAAAAGGATGTATTGTTAAGGGCAAGGATAGGAAAGTGGAGGTGTGATTAAAAGTTAAAGGGTGAGGAGGAAACTACTAGCTATTCGGATTTATAGGGCTTTAATATTCCATATAACCAGGTTCGACTGTATTTCTTTTCGCCACCAAACGTCCACCAAGTCGTTGTAACAACGGTTTCGTTCGAAGTTCATTCATTTATTAATACATTTTTATAGAATGTACTAAACATTTTAGTCATTTGACTCGGCACAATGAGAACAGAGAGGACCTCAAATATTAAAAAATCCGAGGTCCTGCAAGCCTAATCTAAGGACACACTGGTGAACAGTCAAGATGTACGTAGTGTGAAGTCACATTGGTAGCGACTTTCGGAACTTAACTAATAGATTATTTTCTTGTTGAGTTCGTTAAATAGCGACGAAGAGGAAGTTATAAGTATTTCCTATCTTTCTCTCCAAAAGGGTCACCGAGTCCTTGAAACAGGTTGTGGAGGATCAAAAAGACGGATTTGAACTCTTTGTATGGATGAAAAGGACTGAAAGAGGGGAGTACTTGGTGAAATCCCTGGGTGGGCAAACTTCTGCGGTGAGGGTGACGGTCTTCGCAGGGAAAAAAACGAAAGATTGTGTTTGCCTGGGGGATCAGACACTGAGCCGGATTGCTTTCCACGGATGATGGGATTTTTCTTTTACTACCGTTCCGTTTCTTTTCATTGTGTTTTCTTATTTTTCCTTCACTTTGTGAGGAACGTTCGCCCCTCCGCCGGCCTCCCGCTTGATTGATTCAAAATTGAACTTTATCAGCGGTTTCACACTTGGAGGAAAGTCCGGGGGATGAGTTTATTGGCGGAAGGGGGACAACAAGAAGTGGAGATAAGGAAGCTAAGATCAGAAAGAGGGAAAATTCCCGCTTTCTTGTAACGAAATTGGTTAAATAATCCGCTCGACGCTCCGAGACTTCTTGGAAAACTACTGATTTCACGTAAATAAAGACAAAGTTGAAAGGACTGTTGCCAGGAGTCAATTTAGAAGACCTTAGGACATACTGATATTGCTCTTGGACCTGCGGGAAGTGGCGGAAATTACTGGCAACTAGTTGTTGAGACCGTAAATCCTCCACACATGCGCTATTCGCCGAGCATCGAGCAGATGTTCGCCGAATGTCTAGCAGTGTGAACGGATGTTCGCTATTCGCAAAATCACGAGCATGCGACGCTCGGGCGCTCCGTCCTGACGAGTCTGTAATTTGCTCAAATCGAAAGAGAAGAATATCCGCGTAGCAGCGAGCAACAGCCCCATCCACATGTTCCGCTTCACGGCATTTTGATTTACCTAACTTAGATGATTATGAATTGAGTCGGTTTGTAATTGAAACTGTTATTGCTGTTGTCGAACTGATGGAACTAGAAATGTTTTGCTGTTACAAGTACCTAAAGGAATATAAGTTATAAAGTAAAACTTAATGATAATTTTAAAACCCAACAAAACAGTTTAAATACAATTTTGTTTTTTGTGTTTGTTTTGGAGCCCTTTTTGTAAAAACAAACAAAGCAATAGCTTGATTATTTTAAGTTTAAATTCACATGAGTTACCTAATATTTAGGTGTGAAAAATTACCTACACTAGGTACCTACCATCACAGTCATTATTCTTGAGGAGCCATCTCCATGGAACCCCGCATGTGTGTAAGGATGGCGAATAGGAAGGCTGCAATACCTAGGCGAGCAGTTAGGGGTTCGCCAAACATTCGGCGCTCGGCGAATAACACAGTGTGGAGCCGGAATACGAGTCTTCCCATCGAGTCCTTCGTGTTAGGTCTTCGGGTCATGAAATAATCCTAGTATGCAAAAGACCTAAACGTGATTAGGCCACGTTTCTTCAACTAGGTACATCCACTTCCTTTAAACCTCCCGAGTTTGATGCGTCACCTAGGAATCGTTTCGCCATCCACAGGAACCTTTACAATTTCCATTGCAACTCCAGGGGAAAAAACTGAGCTGATAGCATAAGTAGGTCCAGCAGTTCCTGAAGCATATTAATTATACAACTGGCTGAATACCAGCTGTATAATTAAACCCAAGTTATATAAATATAACAGTTGTGCACGAAAACGTAATTCACAACCTACAGGTTTGTCTCACTCTTGGGACGAAAGCCATACATAGGTGCGCCCTATAGTCTGTGGTATGCGGGTCAGTATCCCATGAAATTACAATAATTAACTAAACATTTTCCACAAAGATTTATTATGCATGTTTGTTATACAATTGTAACAAAAATAAATTCAAAATTAATGAATGAGTACCTATGATTTATTACATATTCATTTCATTTTGCTCTGTGCTTTTTCAACTGCTTCACTAGTTGATAGGGAGAGTTAGAGGGTTGTCCAGTTTGGTATTGGTCCAGGTAGGGTTCGACAAACGTTATCTTCTTGGCGTAGCTTTTCCTCATTTTCTAAGAAATTGGTAGGATGTTGACTATAGTTGATGTCGTCACTTGATAGCCTTTCAAGGCGTCGATTATATATATATATATACATATAGATTTATATACATATTATGATGGCTGGCTGTTAATTATTGTTCCTCACATTTTCTGTGAAAAGCCTAGCACAATTTGTAGTTCTCTTGGAGCATATTGCGGAAGAGGCCCAAAGTGAAGGAGGAAATGGCGTGACGTGAAGGATGCTTTTGACGTACACGTAGCTGTCAAGGACGTATTCGGAAAATCTGAACACTCGCTTATCGGTGAGCATAAGGACCAGGGAGCATGTCCAATATTATATTCGTCAAAAGTAGCCCAAACAACTAGCCACTTGCTGATTTCCGATTCCTCGTCTCTGTACCCAGCTGATAGGCCTTACGTTTGGATTTGTCGCTATCAAGCTTGTCCTAAGAGGAAGCGACAACCAATCATTTATTACGTCGGCTAAATTGGTAAACATAAATGTGTCTGTATACGAATTCAGGTCTTTGAGGGCTGTAACGTCCATACAAGTCGGGCCTGATGGCCGTTTTTAAAAACAAATAGCATCTACAAATCTACAGTTACTCGCAAGAGCTGGCAGATGTTGTGGAGCATTAATAAAAGCTCTGTTCTGGATCCCACAACGATTTGAGCTTACTCCCCCATTTCCGTCATCTTCCACCGTGTAGACCCACTAATTGACTCAGGTAACCCCGCAGGCCTGCAGGTGTCTCGACCCCCAATTGACAGGTCCTATCTAACAATAAACTCAGCCATATCCCCTTCTCGAGAGTATCAATACGTAGAGCACCGATCCCTAACCATCCAAATGGATTAACCACCCACGATTTTTTTTGTACGACCGACCCTTCGACCGTTGAGCTTCGAATGTGTTTTGTCATTCTCCGTTAATTAGGTCTGAAAAAGTTCGTTGTTTCCAGTCGGAAAAAGGTATCGCCGTGGGAACTCACTCTTTACGCTCATCTGCTAGTTTATACTGGTTGATCCGATCTACGTTCTACGTATCTGTTGCATTTGTAGAACGAATGTCCGAGGCTTGCGTTTCTTCTTGAGTATCTAGACGATACAAAGTGTGTAGGGTTTCGAGGTTCAGTCAGGGAACGATGCCTTTCTAGACGATATCAGAGACTTTAGACTTGGACGTGACTGATGTTCCTTGGCTCTTGCATTTCTTGAAACTTAAACTTTGATTTTTAATTTCGGGTGTCACAATCATGAGGCTTCAACTTTGCACTGTTTACATAACCTAACTGTTTAAGGAACATATCTTGAAGCTATAATACAATGCCCATCGCCATGTTAAACGTAGTTGAATGATGAATATTGATTTGGTGTATTCATCACTTTTTTTTCCAAGATGTGACTCGCCTCGATTAAAGAATTGAAAGAAAGTAAGCATAGGTAATGATGAAAGCAATAATACAAGAATAATACAATAATGATACGTGTTTGAATATTGATAAGCCAAAAGCATCGAACTGAAATCATCGATGACAAAAACTTAAGAGTACTCCATATTCATTCTTGGTTCTCCTGTCATAGATATTTTCAACGTGGACGTAACTCATATTTTTACTTTTTTTTTTAATATACAGCTAATTATTTTTAACATGATCTTTCACATTTCTTATTGGTTTATTATTTTCATTAATCAACCTTTGGAATCGAACAAAACCGTTTAAAAAAACAGTTTACCCAGCATCATGAACACAACAGTTTAATCCCCCCCCCCCCACCACTCATCATCAAAACCTGATGGTTTCCATTTCAAGGTATCCTGAATCCGAAATGGAATAAAAACTCGGCGAATTATTACAGCGGTTTATTATTTACCTGCCTGTATAGATGCCTCTTCTGCACAGTTTTCTGTGGTCAACACCTACCCTCGCGCTTCCCACAAGAGCCCTAAATTAATGGCTGGAGCCAGCCGGGCAATCAGATTTCATAAATATGCGGTTGAATCAAGAATTCTATCATGAACTATTTGTTATTATTCATTGAGCACAACATTTTTTGTTGGAACGAAATAAGTAGGACCTATCAACAGAATCCAAAATAACCACCATTCTTCAAATGAAATAACATCACGGAACAACCAACTCGACTTCATACAGCCATCCGTGATCATAAGCAGGTGATCCCTAAGCAATGATGTCTGGGCCGGATTTATATCGTTTGATTCGCGATCATGTCGACGAAGCTTTTCGGTGCACACGAAGGCTGGTCGTACAATGCTCCGGGTGGTCTCAAAAACTGCTAAGTTGAGATCAAATTAAAAACATTTTTTTTAAACCAAACCCTTCTATTGAAAGTTTTTGAGCTACAGCGTTCGTGTAATGTCAACCGCATTTTTCTTCCTTCAGAGATTACTGACAGTAACGCCTTCGCGGACCAACTAGACCCCAAATGGGACCTACAAACAAATTTCACTCATTTCGGTTCATGGTAACTAAATAAATTGCGAAGTGAGGCGTAGGGACAGAAATGTTTTTATTCAATTTTCGGATTCTACATATTAAGTTGAAACGAAACTATCAGATTTTGAAGGGAGGAGGGGCTAATTTTTGTCCCATGTTCGCTTCATCATTGAAAATAATAAACCAAAAATGCTGCAAATTATTACACAACGTTTACTATTTACTTGTATAGCTGCCCCTGCTGCGTAGATCACTGTCTCCTGTGGTCAATCCCCACCCTCCAGCTCCACCCCCTCCCCACAGCCAAAGGAAAGCCGTAAATCGATTAGTGGAACCGGCCTGGGGATTACAGTTTCAAAGAATGGGCGGGATTCAATAATTCATCGTTAATTATTTATAGTTATTCAGGAAGCATAGGGTGAATAATAAACCGTTGTGTAATAATTTACCTGCATAGATGCCCCTTCTGCGTATATCACTGTTTTCTGTGGTCAACACCTCCCCTCGAGCACCCTCCAGGAAAGCCCTAAATCGAGTAGTGGAGCCAGCCGGGGAATTATAGTTTCATAAAAATGCTCGGGATCCAATAATTCAATCATTAATATTAGGTATTTGTAGTTATTCATGAAACGTAAGGTAAATAATAAACCGTTGTGTAATAATTTACCTGTATAGACCTGCGTAGATCACGGTTTTCTGTGGTCAGTTCTTACAGTCGTGCTGCCCCCAGGAAAGCCCTTAATCGAGTATTGGATCATCATTTTATGAAAATGCGCGGGATTCAATAACTGAATCGCTAATTATTTATTGTTATTAATTTCTGGCATTTCTGGGGTAAACATTTCTGGCCGTGCCTACGGCGAATTTCGCACTTCCCTTAGTTAACATGAACCAAAATTAATGAAATTTGGTTTCTACGTCCCATTTGGGGTCTAGTTGGTCCTCGAAGCTCGGCGTTAACGTCAGTCATTTCTAAAGGGTGAAAAATAGGGGGTGAAATTTACCGGACGCCGTAGCTCGAAAACTTTCAATAGAAGGGTATGGTTTTTTACGTTTTTAAAAACTGACCTCGAACTTCAGAATTTTTTGGGTTCACCCGGAGCACTGTACGACCAGCCGTTCGTTTGCATCGAAAAGACAACAACAAGAGTCAACAATCAACATGATTGTGAGTGAAACGGTACACATCCTGCACAAAACATCATCGCTCGGGAGCACCTGATTATAATCACGCATGGCTGTCTGAAATTCAGTTGATTGTTCTGTGTCATTTCATTTGAGGAATGATGGTTTTGGATTTTGTTGACAGGTACTGTTTTAATTTGAACAAACGTTATGCTTCATAAGTAACAAAAAAAATTAATGATAGAATTCTTGATTTCATCGCCGCATATTTATGAAATTTGGTTGCCCGGCTGGCTTCAGTACTCGATTAGGGCTCCCTTGTGGGATGCACGAGGGAAGGTACTGACCACAGAGAACAGTGATCTACGCAGAAGGGGCATCTGTACAGGTAAATAATAAACTGATATGTAATAATTTGCAGCGTTTTTTCATCAAGTGGTAATTTACGTTCTGAAATGCCCTTCTTGTAATGTTACACCCAAGAACTTACCTATCCAGCCCCAAAACTACTTCTCGTTGTTATCTAAATCCCCGTATAATTCAGCTCTAACCCTTCCCAAGGCCGCAACAGTCTTCTAGGAGGGGGTGGCTGGTCCTGAAGTCAGGATCCCTAGCAGCATTAATCTTCAACCCTTTTCGTTGATAATGAACATTTATCTCTTTCCGCGTAGACCGCATTACCATACTGATGAAGTTTCCTCGACATACCGGTGGAGAGACCCCTTCATCAAACCCTTCTCCCCAAACTCTCAGCGCATAATTAGAAATAGATGGATTTGCTTCCCGACGGTTGACATCGTGACGAACGACCCGTAACATTTTTTTTTTGTGATTATCATTCACATTCATTTCACTAAAAAAAAAAGGCCTAGGACCTAGTGCTTAGCTGCGCCAAAGGCGTTGAGGAATAGTAGTTAGAATGAATCAACATTATTGAAGTTGCACTTTTCATAGGTAGCTTGACTGTACCACACATGTGGTAACTGCATTTATTATGTTATGAAGAATAAAATAGGCATCAAAGCTTGAGCGTAAGTAGCTGAGCCTTTATAATGACTCAAGCCGAGTAACTTCTCGAACAACCATCGCGTTTTACAGTTGTGTGGGTACCTTTTGGTTTAGTATTCTCTGAATAATACACCTATGTATTTGGTTAGGAAAAATATGTTTGAACACCCCCTCAACATTTTGGTTTATTATTCTGTGAATAATACACCTATGTATTCGCTCAGCAACAAATTTTTATAACACCCCCTCAAAATTTTTTCTTTTCCGTTTCAAGGTGCGTAGATTCCAAAAATGCAATGTCCGTCCGCCGTACGCCGTATCACGTGTACCGGCTTCAATTTCGGTCTAAAAAATTCGTTCTTTCGCACACATGGTCCATTTGGGCCCTAGTTGTATCCCGAAACTTTTCAGCCCGATCGGAATATACCCAGGGGGGGAGTGAAAATGTGTGTAAAAATAGGTACCTACTTTTTGCGTTTTAGCAACATTTTAGTAACATGAGCTTTTGAGGTATCGTTTTCCATGTTTTTGGGACGAGAAGACGACATGAAGTCGATTTTGACCAAAGAGTGGAAAATTGAGGTTCTACCAAATGTTCAGCTCCAAAAATTGATTTTTCGTGAGTCAAAAACCTGGGATATCGTCTGAAATCACAATCAGTTTGTATAATAACACTAGAAAAAGTTTCAACACGTGGATCAAGACGATTAAATGGCACTACCAATGGTCGAAGATAATTGGGGGGGGGGGGGGGGGGAGCCTACCTAATTCGTGTTTTGGGGGCCAAAGTTGGTGGAAACCATCATAAATATCTATTTAAATTATTTCACATGAAAGAAACAATAAATGAATACAACATTTCTGAAGGTTTTCCAACAGAATAATAAACCCATGTGACAAGGACTTTGAGCGTTTTTTGTTTTACGTTTCAACGTGTGTAGATTCCAAAAGTGCAATGTCCGTCCGCCGGATCATCAATATCTACCTTAATTTTCGGTATAAAAAAAAAAGAAGTTCTTTCGCGAAGAGAACCACTTCCACTTGGGCCCTCATTGAGTCCCCTATCTCGGCAGCCCGATCAAAACACCAAGGGGTGTTAGGGGTGAATAATGGGCGCAAAATTAGGTATTTTTGAGGTTTTAGTGATCTTGGGCTTGTGAGGTATCGTTTTCCATGTTTTTTAGGGTGAGGAGATCAAATGTGAAATTGACTAAGGACCGAGGTTCTAACGAAGTTTCAACTCCCAAAATTCAATATTTATGGGTCAAAAACCTGTGAAAATGGCTGTAATCACCAGAAATTTAGTATAATAACACAGGAGGAGGTAGTATTAACAGGTGAATCAAGACAATTCAATGACAATTTCACTGACCGAAAATGATATTTTTCAGAAATAGCAACCTAATATTCGAGTTTAAAACCGTCAAATTAGCTTTGTGGGTCTCTTCACTTAAGTCCCAATCGTGCCGTATTCAATCGAGAATAATACACCCATGTGACGATGACTGCAGCGTTTTCCAATTACCTTCAAACCCACTGAACTTAGTCCAGAACAGGATAATAAAATTCTCAGAATGGAATCTACTTTCATTTAAAAAATAATATAAACAGCTTTTGTGACCCATGCGCATACACCACTTAACCGTGAACAAACTCGTACAGCTATCAAGGAATCGGTAAAGAAAGTACCCACCTGTAAGCAGAGTCCAAAATAACCATCCTTCCACACATCATTGTGTTGCCATGGTTACACGTAATTAAATCTTGATACCTATAAATAACGGGAGTGTACAATATTCAGGAGGTAGGTACCTACTAAGTCCCTATTGTAACCCCTTATACAAAATTCAGTAGGTACCAAACTGTTCATTATTATATACATATATATTTATATAGCCGTATTATAGGTATGATTTTTCAATTTGGTATCCAATGTTCGGAGGATGACTTCGTTAAAGCATTTTCTACTCAGCTTTAAAAAACTCTATTCGCATCATCAGCACCAAATACATCAGACATGTTCGCCAAGCACTTTCACTGTCTAGGGAACAGCAAATATTTAAAAAAATTCAGGTTGTACTTGGATAGATGTTATATGTATAATAGCTGAGAGATGGACAAGGAACATAAATTCCAAGATATCTGAAACGCCAAACGCAGTTGAAATGTAAATGTTTGGTGATATAAAATTTCTCGTTTCAACCGTGAAGGCCAAGGCTTTCCTAACGGCTTCGCCACTTCCAGCAACGAGAAGGCACAGGAGGATTTCTTGAACGCCCTCAAAGGCTCGCGGATTATTGTCAGTCCCGTCGACGGTCTGCGCCGGCTTTGGGGCTCGGCTGTTTACGGCCGCAATGCCATCTAGCGGCTCCCCGAGTAATCACAACCCCCTCCGACCACCTCCAACTACTCAGCACTCGCCACTCTTCACCGCCTTTGGCAACCCCTCCCCGGTGACGCCCCAGTTCGTAGCGTTTTCTGACCTGGGACCCCCCCACCATATTAATCAGTCGCCACGCGGATGGCAAGTTTGACGTCGTAAAAGCAGTTCAGTCCATGAGGAAAAAAAATACCTTCCCCCCATTTACGAGTCCCTGTACCTGCCTACCAGTATGGGCAAACTGCATCATACATATTCACGACATGCAGCGAGACACTCTCAGACAAACAAATGGGGATCAATCTCACCTGCTTTGAATGAGCAAAGAACTTCCGCGGGCTGACCATGGAAATGATGTTGATGAGGTTAGACTGAGGCGAACGATTCTGTTTTGTATGTTCCCAATCGAGCTGTCGCAGACTATTAATTCCACTTCCACGCCACGTTATAATTTGACCATTCACTACATTCTTTACCCAACCCGAAGGGTAAAATAGGAAAATATTATAACCACCCTTACAAAAACGTCTTGAACCACCGAGGGAAATGAATCTGTATCCAATCTTATACAATTATTATACGTTTCAGAAAATTATAGATGATGTATGGGTTCATACACAGGAGGTCGGTATGTGTGTTCTATGCCCGTCCTCAAGAGTCCAGGTTTAATCGAATTTTTTTTGGGATAAAAACTCCGGTTTCGGGGCTTGGTTTCTAAACACACATTTCTAAGTAAAGGAACCTTCTATATACAACAATTAGCATTTACGTTCCATTATTGGGTGACACTTCGTTATTCCTCAATAAAGTTATTCATAAATAAATCCGTTATTCATAAAAATTACGGAATCCGTTATTCATAAATAAAGGTACCTACATCATTCATAAATTCATAAAAACATAAGTAAAGGAACCTTCTATATACAACAATTAGCTTTTACGTTCCATTATTGGGTGAAATTCCGTTATTCCTACAGCTAAAAATCCAAATTTTCCTCAAAAATAACATCCAAGACCTATGAAATTCACATTATTTACTATCGATGTAGTATAGTGAATTCCATCATAATTAACATAAAAAACCACCCTAAAAAATGTCTTGAACCACCGAGGGAAATGAATTTGTACCCAGTCCTATACCAATTTATGTATATCCTATAGATAATGTATGTATATGTTGCCGACACACAAAATTCATAAATAAAGGACCAACATTCAAAAATTCGTAAAGGAACCTTCCATATACAACAATTAGCTTTTTTACGTTCCATTATTGGGTGAAACTTCGTTATCCTAAATAAAGTTATTCATAAATAATCCGTTACTCATAAATAAATCCGTTATTAATCAATTCCGTTATCCATAAACGAATTTCGTTATTAATAAATAAATCCGTTATTCATAAATTCATAAAAACGTAAGCAAAGGAACCTTCTATATACAACAATTAGCTTTTACATTCCATTATTGGGTGAAATTCCGTTATTCCCGTAGCTAAAAATCCGAATTTTCCTCAAAAATAACATCAAGATCTTTGGAAATTCACATTATTTACTATCGATATAGTATAGTGAATTCCATTATAATTAACTTAAAAAACCACCCTAAAAAAAGTCTTGAATCACCGAGGGAAACGCATTTGTACCCAACTTCATACCATTTCAGAAAACTACAGATAATGTACTAGGTATGTGTTGCAGAAACACAGCATGTGGGTTCATACATAAGGAGGTCGGTATGTGTGTTCTATGCCCGTCTACAAGAGTTCAGCTTTAGCAGAATTATTCGGGGTAAAAACTCTGATTTCGGGGCTTGATTTCTAATCAAATATAAGTAAAGAAACCTGCTACAGAAAAATTAGCTTTTACGGCCCATTATTAGGAGAAGTTGTATTATTCCTAAAAATCTTTTTTTTTTTCACACAAAAATAACATCCCAGATCTACAAAATTCACATTAATTACTACTATAATAATATATAGTATAGTGATTTTTCACCATAATTCTTCAAGCTACTTTGGGGAAAAGTCGAAAAATGATTAATAAGTTAGGTATTACTTCTTTACCCACTCAAACTCAATAAATTGGTTGCCTTTTTTGTTGTGATTTCAACTTCCAAAATATTCATTATATTACTACTTGCGGCTCTACTCTTGCCTGAACGAACTTACTAGTTTACAAGGAAAGGGTCGCCCTGATGTTTTCAATGAGTTCTTCCCTTCTAGTTATATGTTGCTCTCACCTCAGGATCGCTAATGATTTTATAGGTACTCAACATACAGCAGCTACACGTAATTCTATGCAAACTACCTGTTGGTCCTAGAATAATCCTATTATTTGTGAACTTGACGTTCTACAACCCTCCCCACTCATAACAAAAATTCATAATACGCTCAAGTCAAGTGTTGAACTCCTTTACTTATTACAACAAATAGTACACCTGCACCTTAGTATCAACACGGGCTAACTACATTAATTAGTTATATTCATGAGTATGAGTGATTTACCTGAAAAAATATACTCGAAAAATTTGTCATTTCTACAGTGCTAGTCATAGGTCCAAGTGCTATACATATTATATAATAAGCGAACTATAACCTCCTAGTGGAAATAGATAACTTTTAATAACTCAGTTTTTTTTTTAACCTTCAAGTGATTAAATAATATAGTGAGTAAATTTACCTTGAGGTACATACCAACTTATTTCATACAAATGCAATTTATTGTTCCCCGATATTATTCTCAATCAATGACACCTCATTCTTCTCATTGTTTTACAGCTACTTGTGAAGAATCAAAGTGCCACTTATTGGTTATTGGTTCATGACTTATCATCTCATTACAGATTCTAGTTAGGCAGACAGAGTAAAGTTTCGATATCGTAAGTTTTAAAATATCAGAGTACCTACGTGGATACCAAAAGTGCGAATTTGTTGTTTCATCTCTCTGTTTACTTGGTATCAAAGGTAAATTTTGAAATCCTCTTCATTACCCAGAAACCGCACACAAGTTACCCCTAACTTGTGTGAGGTTTCTGGGTCATGAAGAGGATAACTACAAGGTAACTAATAATCCGAACAAAATACCTATAGATAATGTTTCCATACATGAGAAGGTGAGAAGGACCTATTATGGACAACATCGAGTTAAATTTTTTATAATATTATGAAGTGGAATTAGGTATATAAAATTGGGTTTTCATCCTTAATAATCTAAGCTAAAATGCACTTCCCTTTTCATGACTAGACGTGAGCCCAAAGTCGTATCAAATTTTAAGCATGAATCGAGAATACTACCTATGCATCACCACCTATGTTCTATGCATTCTATGCATTTTACCACCTAATATTATTGAGAACCGACGCAGAATGAGGAGTACAGTGTGAAATTATAATCTTAGTACCGCTTTTATTTAAAATGGTTAGGAAACTGCGAGGTTTACTAACAATTCAGATAGGAATTCCAAACGGTTCGAGTCTTTACTAGAAATGAATAGGTAGGTAAATAACAATAGGCATCGCAGTATGAACGGAGCAAGTTTAGGCAATACGCACGACCGGCGAGTATTCTGGTCTTCTAGCGTCCCCAAGTCGCTGCAGGGAATTCGCCTTTTCGCTCACTCAGTAAAATTAAAATGGAAAAAAAATAAAATAATAAAAAACATGTAATAGGTAAGTAAACTCAGTGAAATATCAGTAAAATGTCGCTTTGTCAATTTTGAAACTAGTAGGTTCTGATACTAGTATGTACTATAATATTTTTGGACTATTTATACTGGTATATAAACAATCTAAGCTAGACCACAGGTTTTATCGATACGGCGATCGATTTTCATCTTACAGGTTTGGCTCAGCCCATGGAAATCAATCTATACGGTTAGATCAACATACGTAGGGTATGTATTCAACTCAAGCAAATCCTCGAGTCCTTGTATAAAACTCGGCCAAACTCTGAGCGTATTCAACCGATGTTGATGAAAGTGTGAGACAAACGAATGGAAATGTACGGTACTTGAAAGTTGTTCAATTTAAAAATAACCACAACTGGAACTGTGGGTGCTTCCGTTTCACCACTGTCTGATCATGAAACAACTCCTTTATTATTGGAAGTCCGGTTTCTCACGACCATCCGAAGTCGTTCAAATTTAGCTGGCAATTAGGGGCTGTTCCCGTAAAAATATCAAGGCGACCGACCATAAACCGCAGCAAACATGAGAGTGTCCCTTAGTAAAATGACACTTGAGAAGGTAACGAATGTTGGCGAGCTTCCAGCAAAACCAACTCGAACAAAAGCTCTCAATATAGATTACAATGCTCCGACAATGCTTTCGAGGTTCCCATCACAGAACTAAGACGATTTACCATTATGTACCTACTACCATCTCATTAACTTCAAACTATTGTTAGGTAATGCATGCATCCATTACAGGGGACGCCCATTTTGGTCGCGAATCGGTTGAGAATTGGGTATACAGTTTCGACATTACCCCTCCGTCCCCACTCCTCTTGAGTGAATTTCAAAATTCCGCCGACGTTGTGCGCAACCAGACTCAAAACTGAGTCGAATAAAAAAAGTACCACGCAAATAGGTTGAGAAATGTGGCCTGGGCATCGCTTACAGTTTTAATATTACCCCCTCCGCTACCACCACTCCTGAAGAGAATTTTTAAATTCCGGTGACGCGACGTAGTGCACAACCAGAACCGAAACTGAGTCGATTTAAAAAATAACCACGCAAATCGGTTAAGAATTGTGGCCTGGACATCGGAAACAAAATTTGCGCACATACACACACACGTGGTTTTTTAGAATGGTCTAAAACGGATTTGTTTCTGGTCATTTTTTCCCTCCTTTCAGCGTTGACCCCTTCCAACCGAAATAGAAAACAATAGGGCCGCCCCTGACAATCCCGCCAAGCATCCAAGGGGCGTCCCTAAAACCCAACAGTCACTTCAATTCAATTCCACCAGATCTATCCACCTTATTCGAAATCGTGGCAGAATAATTATTCCACTGGGCAAATCGCTCTAAGTTCCAATAAGTTTTGGAAATATTCGAATTCAAAAAACTTGTTTTACATACAGATTAAATATCTCAGATTACTTTTGCAATGAGTCCAACGTAGTTTGCAGAACAAAACTATTTACTCAAATCCGCTCGAAAGGAAACATACATTGAATATGATGTATATATAATAGAGCAGTGGCTTCATGCATACAGTTGATATGAGTGAGTCTGCTATGACGTAGGCAGGCGCTATTGGTGATATTATTGGCTTTACTTAATTGAAACTTATTGTGATTCTACAGTTAGGTTGTGCATATGTTTTCAAGTGATTTTAAATTGCTATCTATGTCTAGGACATAATATCACTTTTTTATCACGTTTTTCTTTATTTATTTAATTTTTTTTAAATGATAACATCCGTGACATTATTTCTAGGACATGCCTAATATCACCTTTTTTTAGATCAAGGGACGCGGGAGCGTCCCGCCCACCAAGAAATCGAAAACTCGAAGCGACCAAGAACACCATTTACCTAATATGACACAACAGAAGTAGAGTTTTTTACCCTCTAACTCGGTCCCCTGGGGGTCACCTGTGTTGATTTTCTGCGCTTTTTACCTATTATCGGTGTGCCCCTGTCGAGGCGTACCAAGTTTCAACCCTCGGGACTATGAGGAGCCGGAGTTGTGAAAGTTTGAAAATCGCTACTTTTCGAGTTTTTCTGCTTGTTATTCTCGTAACAGATCGAGCTGAAATGCACACACATTCTTTATGCTTCAACGAAGTGCCTTTTGAGCAATTTGTCCTCCCATGGGGTGGAGGGGGGTAGGAGAGGGTTTTAAGGGCTGAAATTATTTTAAGGGCTTCTGAGGAAAAAACTGGAAGGAAACACCGGGTTTAAGAGAATTTACTGACGAAGGTCCCTGCCAAGCAGCGTTGAAAGCCATGCTACGTCTATAAATTTATTAGCATGATTGTGATTATGAAGCCTGACTGAGAGGTAAAATGAGAAGACACCAATTTATTGTTACTATTAAATAATAACTTGTGAATTGTTGTTTCTATTCTAAGTAGATGGGAGGGGAGGGGGGGTAACTATTGAATCTATACGTAACAATTTCTACGATATGCATAGGTATAATAATATCTATTATTATAATATTATCATACCTCTCATGAGAAGATAAGCATCATTATGTAAATACCTTCAATTAAATAATAATATAAATTTATGTATGTACCTACCTATGGAATCCCCCCCCCCTCCACCAACGAATTTCTGAACCCGCCACTGACAGAGTATGTACATTAATTACGGGGATTTCTGGGTAAACTTAGATGGCAATTGATCGTCAGGTGCCCTTGTCGCACAAAACCACTCGCTATTAGTCACGTCTACACTGGGAAATACCCGCTCTGACGGCAGAGCACGGTCGGACGACTTGTCTCACGTTTGCCTTTCGCCGTGAGCTGTAATTAAGGGGGGGGGGGAATAAATAAAAGAGATTTTATGTTCATATAGCTGCGTTTCAATACAAGCTATCACGTAATTACGTCAAGATCCCCCCAATTCTAAGATGGTTCCAAAATTCTTAGAATGGACTCCACTTTCACTCAGAAATACAAACAAAAGTCATGGGTACTCCTCATAATAATAATATACGTGTCCATGATTACCTATTTTAACTACCCCTTAAACTGTAAAAACCTTAGCTTTGATGAGGGGTAACTTAACTTGAAGTTGATGATGATGGATGACGAATATTCATTAATGATGGATACTATAGTTTTCATGGGAATACTACGTATATTGACATTTTATGTCTTTACTTTGGCACATGGACCCGAAAAGCGTTATACGAAACCGTTATGCGATACCGGTAAACAAGCGTTACAGTTGATATTCTGATGATTTTCGCTTACAACCGATTCGTTTCTACGGAACTTCATGTTTGCCATTTTTCATCGTACAAAAACCGTTCACCACTCGTTGGAATCGTGTGATTTTATTGAACATTTTCTTGTTAACCGTACCCCCGTACCTGGCGCGGTAGCTGAGCTGAGCATGATGAAAAAAAGGCTGGTAAACAAGGTAGTCAGCAACAGACTGGTGAAGAAAGTCATTAGGTACTTACTAGAATCGAATGTGGTAACCTTGCACCACCATGTAACCCGGATCTTGGTAATCTTGCAACCCGTAAATGATACCGTCAATTATTTGTTTTTTGGTTTTTGCCAAAATATACTGTAATGGAGTGATCTCCAGTTGTTGTATTGTGTTCAACAGTTGATATTATTGATTTGCTTGTTTTATCGGGCAGTTGATACCTGGTTGTTGAGGTCGAAACCTTGAAGTGGATACAGAAAATACTAAAAAGCTAATTTAAAGTTGTTACTTATCATTATAAAAGGTACTTACCTACTATATGGACCAAGAGAATCTGGCAACCCTAATAAGGAGGTTCATCGTAACATCATAATTCCATTATCGTTCAAGTTTCAACTGGTACAAAGAAATGGGTAATCTGGCTCGCCAAGCTCGATCCGTCTGTCGTCAGTGAAAAATACGATTCCCTTCAACTGACTCTCAAAACAGACCTTCCCTCTCACCTCCGTAAAAGAAGCCCCTTTTCTTCTGACCGTAGTTGACGCAGGTGCAGAAGGGTCGGGAACTTGAAGAATAAAAACTGAGGTTATCGAGCAAGTTGAAAAAGGAAGAGGAGTAGAAAAAAAAGGTTTCGCCTGACCTCGAAATGAGCCTTTAGGGGGAAAAGTAACAGGTTTCTACATGTTCCCCGAGGGGGCGGAGTCGGTCGCATGTTAATCTATGAATCACCGGTGGGACCTGAGGTTGTCGAGCTTCTTTCTCCTCCTTGGGAAACGTCGGCGAAATTATTGTCATCCTGCGATCGACACGAGCTGATGATTTCCAACTCGACTACCGGAACGAACCGAACTGTCGGAGTACTTACACAGCACCACTAATTATTATCACTATCGGGTACAACCTGATAGCCCTATGACAAGGCCGCACTCCTATTCTGTCCGTCGGATCAATCGGGTTAATCTTGTGTTTAGTTGAATGCTTGATGATAACTTTCAACTTATATACAGGGTGGTCCGGAAAGAGCGTGACAAAACAAATGGGGTGAAACTACACATCAAATGGAGCAGAATCCCAATGACCTATATTATATTATCTTGGTTTATTATTCTGTGAATAATACGCCTATGTAATCGCTCAGCAAAAATGTTTAGAACACCCCCACAAAATGTGTTTTCTTTTACGTTTCAAGGGGCGTAGATCCCAAAAATGCGATCTCTATTTTTGGCCTCAAAAATTCTTCCTTTCGCACACAGGCTCCACTTTGGCTCTAGTTGTGTCCCGAAACTTTGCAGCCCGATCGGAATATACCCAGGGGTGTTACGGGTGAAAAATAGGCGTAAAACTAGGGTTTTTTCGTGACATGAGCTCGTGAGGTATCGTTTTCCATGTTTTTTAGGGCGAGGAGACCGATATGAAGTCGATTTTGACCTCCAAGCGAAGAATCAAGGTTCTAACAAACTTCTAACAAAGTTTCTAACAAAGTCGTTCTTTCGCACACAGGCTCCATTTGGGTTCTAGTTGTGCTCCTAAGCTCGGCAGACCGATCGGAATACACCCAGGGGTGTTATGGGTGATACATTTGTGCAAAATTAGGTATTTTTAAATTCACTGTAAACTTCGGCTTGTGACTGAAGCTTATAATTGAAGGTTTTATACCGCAGCCAGGCTCAATCGAAAACATTTTCAAAAATTCACCTCCTAAGGCTACTCACAGAAGCAATAGAGCAATATCCCTTATATACCTTCTATGGAGCAACGGTTCTCGAACACAAAACGCCAGTCGACGTGGTTTATAATTGTAGAGGACATCTTTCGACTCAAAACCTCGTAAGGAAAACATTTTAAGCTTGACAGTTCTTTCCCAACACGAATTAGGTATGTACAGCGATCAATTTATTGATAATATGAATCACAGAATAAAGGGATATCCATTAAACCCTCCCGTTTCCGGCACATTCAGTTCGCTTTTAGCGGAGTGACAAGCCCGGGTAACCGATGGGAAATTCGGAATCCACCTCTTGACAGTTGCGGAGTTGAGAGCAATAAAACTAAAAGCTCCCCGAAAGGCGGCCATATAACACCCAGAAGCTTCCCGACCAGATAAGACCATAAGGTCAGTCGCGTTTTATTAATCTGAAAATGTGCCCGTTGCACTGGAAACTCCCAGTTACAAGGGACGTCCATTAGAGGGCTCCTTCGGGGCCGAAGGGGACTTCGAAAACCACCGTTTTGCAAATGAATGAAAACGCTTCAGAAAATCCCACATGCTACCCCCGTTTTCCACTCTGTCTCACGTTTCACGCTTTGATACCTCCGATAATTTTTAACAAACTTGTTAACTTCCCTCGGATAAGAGTGGCCCTGGGGTTCCGCCGCCTAACCAGGCGTAAAGTGGGGATTTTCCTATAATGAATTCCGTAACTAATAGGAGGGTTCTCGTATCAAATGAATGACAAAAATGCCAATCGTTAGGTTGAAATCAATATCATTTTGGTTCATTCTAATACAGTACACTAGTTTTTACATGAAATGGCGCCAAAAGCGCCACCACTCTCTCTCCAATCCAAATGAACTGAGCAACAACGAAATTTTATAACAGATTCTCGTTTTTGCATCACATCAAACATGCGGAGTCGGGGAAAACGTAAAGATTCAGCAGTGTGTCTGCAGCTGTCGATATGGCAGGCGTTAAGTAGTCCACGAGATAGAGCGAGCAAATTTTGGCGCTAACTTTGTTAAAAAATACGGTGTCATCAGCATGCGCCGTCGCACACAAGCTCCGTTAAAAAAAAGACACTAGATGATGAACATTAATTTAAGAAAAGGCACTAATCATTTGTTGGAATTTTTGAAAACAGTGGAGAGCAGAGATCAGTAAAGTGACAATACTAACCACCTACTACCTACGCCATTGAGGTTTCGAACGTTTTGGTAGAACTCCAAAAAATAGGTGGTAGGAATTAAACGTTTCGGAAATAGCGACAATGAACCATAATTTTTAACCTTTGTTATGCCTTTTTTTTTGGAATACGCGTGACACCTCTCAACCACCACTGTTGTTGTCTACGAGGTAGGTTGCTTTGATTTTGTATTCATGTTGTTGTTGTTTCCGAAAAAATGAGTAGTAGTTGCGGAACTGACCATATTTTTTACAACATCGAAATAATATGTAATTAAGGCAAAAATAAGATGCTTTTTTCTTCTTTTTTTTGAGAAAACTGACATAAATATCTTGGGTTGTGTTGTTTTGAAAAAAATGCAGGAGTTAATGCTTCAATATCTTTTGTAAAAGACTGACGGAAACCGAAACATGGCATTCTTCAGTAGAAAAAGGTCTGGAACACTCACTCGCTCCTTGGTCAAAACAGGCAGAAGGCGAAATACTGCTGTCTTCTTCAAAAATGGCTGTCAAACTGTATGAATAAGGCACTTTTTCACAAAAGCATAAAACCTTCTCCGCCGAAGATCGAAACACAACCGAAAGGCACTCTCGTCAAAAAGGTAAGTAACAGACGGCCTCACTGCAAAAATGCCCCTACAGCCCTCTGGCGGTTTTCGTTAGACATTGACGCACTTCCTTCTAGTTTAGCTTATTTGAAGCCCATTTTTGAAGAAAAAAAAACGAAAATCCAAAAATATCTTATTATGGCACTCTTTTTCCAATAGTCGATGTACAAAATATAATCATAAATTTATTAGTAACAGTTTACAGGTGTCAAATAACGAAAAAGTGGAATATACAGCTGTTGGATACAGCTAAAATTGACTGTTACTAATATCTAAAACTAACAAGGAAAAAAAAACGAGAGGCGAAAATCAAGTTTTTCGGAAATTAACCATATAACTGTGAGGGTTAATTCTTCATTTTTTTCGTGCTCGATTCTAAAGGTTTAGCAGTGAAAATAATAAACCAAAAGCGTTCAAGGTATTTCGTATCTACGCGTATGAACAAATGCCCGAGTCTTATCTTAGAAATTGACGGAGCAGCGTCAAGTCAACCGCTTTTACTGTGTTAATCAGTACTTCAGAGTTCGTCGAATTCGCTACATGCTGTGAACCAGTAATAAATCGTTAATTAAAGACTCCCGAGCGTTTTACAATGCAGTCACACGGATTGTCTCGCTAAAATTTTGGTCACGTACGCGTAAAAACAACCCGCGGATATGGAAACGGACGTTTCTCCGAATTCGCCATTATCACGAAAAGGGTAAGAGATGAGCCTTCCGTCGCCGAACCAAACATGGGAACTGATTCCACCGGATTTTAGTTGAAGTCGGCGGATCAGGTAGTCGAACTGACTCACCGGTAGTGACTCACTTGAGCGACACAAGGGGCCAGTGGGTGTTTATTTACCCTCATCTCTCTTCAAATTTCTTTCGATAGAATCGTACGGGTTCTGTTTGACGGTACCCAACCAGTTTCTTGTCCCACAAAAACAATGATTTCACGAGAATCTTACGACATGAGAAAACTCCACAGATAAACATAGCAGTGGGTGCATTTTACAACAAACAAGTCAAGATTTACAGGAACATTGGATGCATTTTACAACAAACAAGTCAAGATTTACAGAAAAATTGGGTGCGATCCGGAACGAATCCTTGAGGGAATTCAGGGAGAACGAATAGGGAAAAAACGCTACAAATTATTACACGACGGATTATTTTCCTGCAGGTACTACAGGTTTTATGTCACCCTTCTGTGCAGATCACTGAATATCTGTTGGTGTAAAACCATGAATCATCAGGGTAGGTTTTTGAGGTGGATGTACCGCGAGACACACATACAGAAACACAACAAAAATGTCACTAGACGATGTTTCTTTTGTATTCAATTTTTCTACGTACCTTGAAACCCAAACCATCAAATTTTGAGGGAGGGTGACGGGGGGGGGGGGGGGGGGGGAGATTTGTGTTAATTATTTTCGGGTGTGGTTCCGTATGTGTCCCCACTTGTAAACCAACGTAAATCTGTCATTATCCTATCAAAAATGGAATTTGACCAGTGTTTCGGAAACCTCAGAATCTCCTCTTTCCCATGGCTTCATGATGAATGTTTGTTTTCCACGATAAAAAGGAGAATGTCGGTATTGAAAAACGTGGGGATACATACGGCACTATTGGCTTGGTCAAAAAGTTCCGTATGTGTCCCCACTAGGGTGGTCACAAGGCAATAGGCAAAATTTTTTTTGAGAAAATCACTTCTGGCAACCCCCTAAAAGGTGCCATTTGACTAGAAAATGAGATTCGCAAAGTTTTAGGTCGATCGGATAACGTTAACCCGTGCCGCATTGAGGTTGAAGATCAGAAAAACTCACTTTGTTTCATAAAAATACTCTTTTTTCCTCATAACATAGTAACCATTTGTCCTAGAGACTTGAAATTGGTCTCATTTTATTTAAAATGTTATCTTCTTCAACTTTTACTCCAATAATTTTTTCGCTACATCCTGTAGATTTTATGTTATTCAGCTTTTCCCATCTCAAAACGTGGTCCGTTTCAGCAAATGTGCCTTTTTACGCATACCCCTAAAAACCACACTCCAGTAAATGAAATCGACCTCCAGGCGATTTGACACTTCTTTATCACTCTGGTTTATTGAAAATGATTATGTTTCAGGTATAAAAATGTAAAGGTTGAGGCTGTAATAAGGGGGGGGGGGGGGGGGGATCTAGGTAATGAAGGGTATTTAGACCGGTGAAGGTAAGGAAGTGTGACCTTTAGCTTTGTATTCGCTGTTATCATCTTTATTACTGTGAATCATCACTACTACTGTGAAAATTGTCTTTATTATTAGATAGGTGCAGAATTTCTGATAGAGATGCTGTAAGGATAATATTAGCTACAGCTGAGGCACTAGGCCATGACGTACAACAATTAACCACGAGCAGAAGTGTAGTTCGACTACGGCGACAACAATTTAGAACGAAGAGGGCTCAACTTATAAAAGACAGATTCAAAAATAATTCAGAATTAGAAAGTGCCGTAGTGCACTGGGACAGGAAATTGCTACCAGATATCTTGAAAAATGAAAACGTAGAAAGAGTAGCGATCTTGATTAGTTGTGGAGATGAGGAACAGTTGATCGGAGTTCCTCAACTCGAAAATAGTACTGGACTCTTGCAAGCCCAGGCGGTATTTGAAGCCATTCAAGAGTGGGGTGCATCAGACAAAATTCAAGCAATGTGCTTTGACACCACAGCTGCAAATACTGGTCGGGTTAGGGGGGCTTGTGTTTTGCTGGAGCAATTATTGCAAAAAGAACTTTTGTACTTAGCAAGCGTCATCATATTTTGGAAATTATTTTGAAAGCCGTGTTTGATAGCAAGATAGGCTCGACCACTGGTCCTGAACCTAGCGTTTTCAAAAAATTTCAAGTTGGGTGGCCTAAGTTCGACCAAACTAAATACAAAACTAGTCTACATGACGATAATACGAGTATTAGATGCAACATTAGTAACATTAATCAAGTTTCACTTTTTTTTATGGAACATTTGGAAACCCTGCAGCCCAGAGAGGATTACAAAGAGTTTCTTCAACTTTGTTTAGTGTTTATAGGGCTTCCTCCCCAAAACTTTTCTTTTAAAGCACCTGGTGCAATTCATCACGCCAGGTGGATGGCCAAAGCAATTTACTGCCTCAAAATTCATCTTTTTAGAGATCAATTGTTATTAACTCAAAAAGAAATGAAAGAAATAGGAGAAATTTGTGTTTTTATAATAAATATTTACGCCAAGGCATGGTTCAATGCCCTCAAACCTGCTTTGGCCCCTAAACAAGATCTGGAAATGTTGAAAGCATTAGTAGAGTATAGGAAAATTGACACAGAAATAGCAGATAAGGCTTTGTCAAAATTAGTAAACCATCTGTGGTACCTCAGCTCAGAGAAAATAGCGTTCTCGTTTTTCGACCACACTTTAGACGGCAACATTAAAAAAAGTATGGCCATGAAATTATTTTCCCTAGGTGAACCCGATAGTGAAATTGATGGTAGGGATAGAAAAGCGATTTTAGATTTTGCAGATGTAGAACAAATTTTGGATACGCAACTTGATTTTTTCGTCACCTCTCAAACCTTGAATTTTTTTCAAGCGGTTTTCCATAGACAGATTTTTTAAACACCGATACACGCTTATGGAACAAAAATCCTCATTATTTGCATGCTAAAAACATAGTGAACGGTTTAAGGGTAGTCAACGACACTGCTGAAAGAGGAGTGAAATTGATACAAGACTTCAACTCTTGCTTGACAAAAGACGAAGAACAGCGCCAATTTTTATTACAAGTTGTGTCAGAATGTAGGAAAATTTACCCTGATGTCGATAAAGCCTCACTATCTAAGCCATTAATGTAGTTCTAAATTCAGTGGTGTTGGAATAGATATATTGTGTTGTAAAATAAGTTCCAGGCTATTATTTTCTATACAAAAAACTTTCAATTTGTATTATTAAAACACTTTTTACATAATTTTTATTGTTTTTTGTGCATTTCATAGCACCCACCACCCACCAATCTCCCCCCTACCCCCTCCATATATTCTATATTAGATTCAAATGTATCAATTTTCAATACTTACCAGAGTGATAAAGAAGTATCAAATTGCCTAGAGGTCGATTTCATTGACTGGAGTGTGGTTTTTAGGGGTATGCGTAAAAAGGCACATTTGCTGAAACGGACCACGTTTTGAGATGGAAAAAGCTGAATAACATAAAATCTATAGGATCTAGCGAAAAAATTATTGGAGTAAACGTTGAAGAAGATAACATTTCAAATAAAATAAGACCAATTTCAAGTCTCTAGGACAAATGGTTACTATGTTATGAGGAAAGAAATAATATTTTTATGAAAAAAAGTGAGTTTTTCTAAACTTAAACCTCGATGCGGCACGGGTTAATGTTATCCGATCGACCTAAAACATTGGGAATCTCATTTTCTAGTCAGATGGCACCTTTTAGGGGGTTGCCACGATTGAATTTCGAAAGTTGACTTTTTGTGACCACCCTAGTCCCCACGCTAATATTCTAATGGATCATAAAATGAAATTGAGAAAGAAAAATGAATAAGTATTTATTCATTATTTAAATTTACATGTTCAGGGTTGTACGTTTTTTAATTAATTTAAAAAATTCGTCGAACGCATCTGCATTGGACAGGGCGAGGTTCCTTCTCCATACGAATTCGCATAAGCGAGAAAACAAAGCGTCTGTTTTCTCGCGCTGCCCTTATAACTTACTGTCCACGTGAAAAACGTGGACTTTTTTGTATTCAGTAAATCTGCATTTTTTAGTACGTACTTTTGATCTAGCAGGGGGTAGCCAAGGGCCTGTACCTGTACTACCGCCAGAAGCACAACTGACTAAATGTGACTTTTAGAAAAATGGACCTTTAGGTTTCGAGCTGAAATTTACTAATATGAGCGTTAGTTTTCGGAATTTTCTAACACTTAAACACGCATTTTCAAGGAAATTCCCTGCTGAATCAATTGGTTAACTAAAAAAAAATTCTTTTTTATCGAAATCCTTGTTTACTATTCTACTGGACATACCTACAGAAATGTTGGCTTTTCATTTATTGTCTTTCCTGTGCAACAACTGAAATAGCTATTTTTGATAAAACAACTCGAATTAGGCTCCTATTTTTGACAGATTACCTTTCATCGTTGATGTTGCCATTTAATAATTGTCATGGTTCACCTGTTGATACTACTTCTAGTGTTACCATACAAATTTATGGTAATTTCAGACAATTTCCCAGGTTTTTGACTCATACAAAAAGAATTTTGTGAGCTGAAACTTCGTTAGAACTTCTATTTTTCCACTCATGCTAAAAATCGACTTCATATTCAGTGCCCCCGCCCTAAAAACATGGAGAAAGGTACCTTACAAGCTCATGTTAGTAAAACATCAAAAAACCCTATTTTTACATCAATTTTTCACACATAAACCCTTGGGTATACTCCGATCAACCTGCAAAGTTTCTGGAAGCAACTAGGGCCCAAATGAAGCCTGTGTGGGAAAGAACGAATTTATAGACCGAAAACACATGCATCGCCCAAGAAGGAAGACATTTAATGGACATATAATCTTTCATAATTAACAAAATTTGTTTTCTTCAATAAATTTCCATTGTGACTAAACATTTTAAAATTTATTTCAACCCGATATCTTCAAAATTGACGATTTGGCGACTATTTAAAATCCACCCGGCTTATCTGAGCCACCCTGTAAAGTAAATATGCATGATACGGCGTACGGACACTGCATTTTTGGAATCTACGTACCTTCAAAAGTAAAAGAAAAAACGCTGCAAATCCCTGCACAACGGTTTATTATTTTGTACAGAACACCCTCCTGTTACAGATCACAGGTCTCCGTATAGATAACCCTTCTATAGGTATAACAATATATATGTACTATTCTACACATATTATGTAGATCGCGGACCCTCCGTAGGTTAGTACCTAACCCCGTACTCGTTACTAGGTACCTACCTAAACCGTTGTGTAATAATTTACCTGTATAGGTTCCCCTTCTACGGAGATAAAATAATGAACCGTTGTGTAATAGTTTGCCCATCAATAATACTTCAACGGTTGTTCAAGTTGCAAAAGTACCTATCAACAAAATCCAGCCCCTTCTTGGTAGATGAGCCGTTGTGTAATAATTTACCGTTGTGTAATAATTTACCGTGGTGTAATCATTTACCGTTGTGTAATAATTTGCCATTGTGTAATAATTTACCCATCAATAATACTTCAACGGGTGTTCAAGTTGCAAAAGTACCTGTCAACAAAATCCAGCCCCTTCTGGGTAGATGAGCCGTTGTGTAATGATTTACCGTCGTGTAATAATTTGCCATTGTGTAATAATTTACCCATCAATAATACTTCAACGGTTGTTCAAGTTGCAAAAGTACCTATCAACAAAATCGAGCCCCTTCTGGGTAGATGAGCCGTTGTGTAATAATTTACCGTGGTGTAATAATTTACCGGTGTGTAATAATTTGCCGGTGCGTAATAATTTGCCATTGTGTAATAATTAAACCATCAATAATACTTCAACGTTTGTTCATGTTTCAGAAGTAACTACCAACAAAATCCAATAGTCCATCACTTATCAAATGAAATAATATCGCCGAACAAACAACTCGACTTCATACAGCCATCCTTGATTATAATCAGGTGCTCCGTAGTTATGATATCCGGGCCGGATTTATACCATTTGATTCACGATCGTGTTGACGAAGCTTTTTGGTGCTCACGAACGGCTGGACGCACAGTGCTCCGGGTGGTCTCAAAAAATTGTTTAGCTCAAGACAAATTTAATACTTAACGTAAAAAAAACCATACCCTTCAATCGAACGTTTTCGAGCTACAGAGTTTTGAAAATTTCAACCCCTAGTTTGAACCACAGAGATGACTGACAGTAACGTCGAGCTTCGAGGACCAACTAGACCCCGAACGGAACCTATAAACCGAATTTCATCAATTTTGTTTCATGGTAACTAAGAAAAGTGGCCCGTACGGCGTACAGACAGAAATATTTTTATTGCAGTTTTGGATTCTACATACCTTGAAACGTAAACCATAAAATTTTTAGGGGGGGGCTAAGAATTTTTTTTTTCATGCTCGATTCCAATGGTTCATTATTGAAAATAATAAACCAAAATGTTGAGGTTTTCCAAACATTTTTTGCTGAGCGAATACATAGGTGTATTATTCGCAGAATAATAAACCAAAACAGTATACCTACGAATTTTATCTCTTATTTTGGCTACAAAAAAATGCTATTTATCGAAGTTTGACAACCGTATCTGCATTTTACTAACCCGTATGTGCAACATACAGGCTAAAAAAATCGTATCTGCTGTCAGATATTTATGACTTATTATCCTCTGAAAAGGGCATTATTTACAAGTTTTCCCTTAGTAAATCCACCCGAACGCTCATTATCTCATTAATCGTCCGTTTTGAGGCATTTCTCGTACAGATAGCACTCTGGAACTCTAAAATTCGGTTAACCCCCATTGGGAGGAGGGGGGGGGGGGTCATTAATTAACTAATTTAGGCCAAAAATTCGAATAGGGACGACTTTCCTGCTTCCGACGGTAGCGAGTGTGAGAATTAAGGGAAGCGTTTGAGGTCAAACAAGCAAAATGGCGGGGGAGCTGCAGCAGACCTGTGAGTGGCACATCCACGAACACCTGTGAGCCAAGTTTAGAGCAATATTCTTGGTGACAACAATATTATTGTTATTACTTGTACGAACCTGAATCTCGAAGTTCATTACGACACCCAGGAAGTTGTTGAAGAGCGGGAACTCGCTGATAAGTCGACCATCTCAGGAAACCCACACAGTAATGTTATTACATTTCGCCCAGAGCCTTCTTCAACCGACCGCGGATGAGGGGAAACCCGGAAAATGAACACCGCACTCCCAACTTGTTCAAAAATGATCGAAAAATCTGCACAACTCATCACAAGACAGCTCAAAATTGGAAAACAACCCACAAGCAAGCGCACACAGAGAAAGAGAACCGACTCACCGCTCACGGACTGAAACCTGAAACCGACCGACACCAAGGCTGAGGACCCAAAGGGGTTCCATACCATACTTTTAGTAACCGTTCCTAACCTATTCGTTTCTTTTAGTAACCGCTCCACATTCCCGCTTCGAGTTATGCCCGCTAATTTTAAATTAACTACAATAATGTACATTTAAACGACTTTTCTGAATACTGTATAACTTGCCTAACTAAAAATTGTATAATCCACTGTCTATCACGTAACTGCTTCGGTCATGTAGGTACCATCATATACTCGTACACTATATTATTAATTATACTATATGACATTTAAATACTACTATTTTTTAATAAATGAATACCTACCTAATACCTTAATGAGCCAAATGATTACGGAATACATTAGCTATTAATGTCCTTCCTCCTTCATCAACTGGTTATTATTCAAATACATTTTCAGTTTTGTTTTCTGCTGTTTACTATTTCGTTTTTTAGCAAATTACATTACAAATTTGGGTGCGCAATAAGGTGCTCAAACTCCATCACAATTTGCTCAAAAACCGCTAAAAATGGCAAAAATTTTTAAGATATTCTTTTGCTGGATACTACAAACAAGTTTGAATGCCGTAAATTTTAATATTATATTATACTTGTACTCCCAAAAAAACCGTTTAATTTTGAATTTTTTGGGATTAAAAGTAATTAAAATGGTTCGTTTACAAAAATTTGCTCATTAGTCATCACAGGGACATTTTTTCTATATAACTGCGGCTTACCTCATTCATAACTTCCCAAAGCTGAGTAGTTAATATTTTGAAAATGTTAACACAGAATTAATATGCAGTATAACAGCATCACACTAGGTATCCCTTCTATGATATAATTATATTTTAGTGGGAAATTCAAAACGAAATCAGTACAAATTATTACAATTTCAATAATAGAACGTTTTGAACTTGCTGATTTACAAAATACATCGAAGTCACAGCATGACTACCTACGTTTTGGTAAGTATAGATTCCTACATAATTTCCTATAATAAAAACATTTAAATCATTTAAAAATTAATTTGAAACCTTCTCACTTTTTGAAGCCCCACAAAACTAGGTAATGTTTTCATAAAAGCATGGGGCATATTCAATAAATTCAAAACTATTGCCGAATTCAATGAGGTGACAAGGAGCCAGAACGATGAACAGAAGAACGGCTGGAACGGAGAACTTGTGAACAGCGGAACAGGACGACCTTGGTCCCTTGGTGAACCGATATCGGTATTGTCCGGGGGGGGGGGGGGACAGGGCTGCCAACTTTTTTGAGAAATAATTCTCCAAAATCACCCTCCCACCGGCGAGCTCCAACTATAGACTTCCGCTTGTTCCACTTCAGGGAAGCTTCAAAGACACAGGGCAAAGGAGAACCCAGTTGAACTTTCCCCTGCGTTTGCTGTCTTCAGCACAGAAATATAGGGGATATTTGGCGTCAGATAACCCTTGACTACCGCTTTCAACGATGGTTAGGGCCAATGAACTCCAACAACTACTCCTACGTACCTTGAATTTCACCTTGAGCTTCTTCTTTCCCCCCTGCTAGCCTTTTCTTTATTCCTGTCTTGAATACTACTTTCATATTATACTTCACTTACCTAATTATGTATTCTTAGAGTATAACTGTATGCCTTATAACAATACCTAATTAATAACTTTCTAAATTTCGCAATGAAGCACCTATGTCGCCACTTTTTTGCCAATATCGTGCTTCTTTTTGGTTCATCGCTAGGAGGGACCCAAAGGTTACCTAAATCTGCAAAACAATAAAATAATATTCCAGACCACCGTAATTATTAGCAGATTTCCTTTTGTGAAGTAGGTAGGCCCACTCCCTCCACTGTTGAGTAATTATTTGTAGAAAAAAGAAAAACGGAGTTATTGAAAAATAGTCTATTTCCACTAATACACGAAAAACGCAAAAAACACTGTTATACCGGTTTCGGTGATCAAACCATCGTCAGTAACACACAATAACTTATTATGTGTTACTGTGTGTTACTGACGATGGTTTGATCACCGAAACCGGTATAACAGTGTTTTTTGCGTTTTTCGTGTATTAGTGGAAATAGACTATTTTTCAATAACTCCGTTTTTCTTTGAAATGGGTTTCCACGATTTCGTCGCGAGTGATTTAGTTCGTAATTATTTGTAGATTTATTTTGTGAAGTAGGTAGGCCCACTGCCTCCGCCATTGTGTAATTATTTGCACATTTATTCTGTGAAGTAGGTAGGTCCACTACCACCATCATTGAGTAATTATTTGCACATTTATCTTGTGAAGTAGGTAGGCCCACTGCCTCCGCCATTGTGTAATTATTTGCAGATTGATTCTGTGAAGTAGGTAGGCCCACTGCCTCCGCCATTGTGTAATTATTTGCATATTTTATTTTGTGAAGTAGGTAGGCCCACTCCCTCCACCATTGTGTAATTATTTGCAGATTTATTTTGTGAAGTAGGTAGGCCCACTGCCTCCACCATTGTGTAATTATTTGCAGATCTTATTCTAGGGAAGTAGGTAGGCCCTGCCTCCACCATTGTGTAATTATTTGCATATTTTATTTTGTGAAGTAGGTAGGCCCACTTCCTCCGCCATTGCGTAACTATTTGCAGATTTCATTTTGTGAAGTAGGTAGGCCCACTTCCTCCACCATTAGGTATGTAATTATTTGCAGATTTCCTTTTGTGAAGGAGGTAGGCCCACTGCCTCCGCCATTGTGTAATTATTTGCAGATTTATTCTATGAAATAGGTAGGCCCACTGCCTCCACCATTGTGTAATTATTTGCATATTTAATGTTGTGAAGTAGGTAGGCCCAATGCCTCCCCCATAATGTAATTATTTGCAGATTTATTCTGTGAAGTAGGTAGGCCCACTGCCTCCATCATTGTGTAATTATTTGCATATTTTATGTTGTGAAGTAGGTAGGCCCACTGCCTCCGCCATTTTGTAATTATTTGCATATTTTGTTTTGTGAAATCACAGAAATCTCTCATTAAAAACCTCAACCACCACACATATATTATGTAACAACGCACCTGCAAAATTGGGCCTTAATATCACCCACGTCATTCAATTATTAGCTGGCGGGGGCTTTTTGTCTGCCAGAGCGAGCAAAAAGCTGCCCGACAAACAGCGCTGAAAGAAATTTCAAGATCTTGGGACCAGGTTCCTATACTCATACCCAACAGAGGAGGAACAGGTTTTTATAAATGTGTACATCCAACTTGCCGGTTCGACGGGCAAAATGGATATCAATCCTTTTTGCGGCTGAGGAGGTTTTTTAGCGGGTAAATTTTTTCAACAGGTTTGTTTTGGCGGGGGGGGGGGGATATTACATATTTTTTTCACTGATTGATGAAGTAAAAGCGGTGAGGGGGGGGGGGGGGCACAAAAGGCCCTTCCTTGGAGCATAACGAACGGAGTGCGACATTTCAGCTCGATCTGTTATGTCTGTGGGTAGCTTGATGGAACAGCTTGGATAATAAAGCCTTGTAACAGGCGGGCTTTTCCATTAAATTGTCAGTAAGGTCACTGGGACAATCAGCAAGTTGAGGAAGAAAATCTCAAATTCATCAGGGTTCAATAAGAAGGTCTTACAGTCTGGAATATGAGCACCTACTAATTATTAAACTAGTCAACTCCTTAATGGGGTGCACTCATTTCGTCTCATCAGTAGACAAATCCTAAGATCTTGGAGTAGAATTTTGCAGGAGCAAGCGTTTGGTGATTGTGTGCAGAAATCTTTGTATTTTTGTAATTTCCTTAAAGCAATAAATTAAGCATTAGTCCCTCCCCTCCTCATTAGTGTCTCTTCCACTGATACTTAGGTCCAATTAGTTGGTACCGTTCCATCATCTTTGTTCGCATCACTTCATGTTTCTGTCAAACCATCCACCAACTCGTTCAAAACCTAGTTTAAAAAATCAGACACTCAGTATCATAAAGCCGTTTTGATTTATGACGGCAATATCTACGGGAATTTATGTTATCAATGAAAACTGACCGCATGTCCCAAAATCCATCGTTCACCAAACGACACCTTCAAGTGCCACAATCTTTCCTCCTAATTAAATTTTGTCACGTCAATAAATTACAGCTTTTATTACCCAATATATTATCTGTAATAAGATCCTACAACTCCAAATCGTCTCGGGCACTGTTGATTTCTACTTCTCCATCGCATCATTTCTCCCCTCCAACACCAGGGTATCAAATCACAACCAGACCGTTCGTTTCCAAAAATTTATTCTCGACCAGTATAAAATTCTTCCATCAAAAAATTTACATGCTTTTTTTCAGCCTCGACTTTATGGCGGTTCTATGTACAATAAAAAAACGAACCAAATCACCGATTTCCGTACAATCTGCACCAACTGCCTTTCACCCATTAACCAACGCTCTTTGCTGTGGAAACGTAAAAAAAAAACTTCAGGATCGACTGCGAAAAAAATGAGAAAAACAACTGAAACAAAAATTTCAAACTGAAACCATTCCGACATTTATTGAATATAAAAACTTTACATTATGTTCATCAGATAGATATAAACAGTATTCATTAAATGTTTACAATATCTCTTTGTTTAAACAAAATTTCTACCACATAGAAAAATCGTGATAATTCTGTACACAGGTGAAAGACATTTGGGTAATGAGGGTCCGTGGGTCAGCAATAAATGAGACGCCTACAAAAAAAACATAGTACTAAACAACATGAAAAAAAAATCTAATCAACTTAGAAAGTATCAAACACAACATTATCTTTGTCCAACAAGAATGATTTTCCACTACATATAGTACACTAGAACATGTTCGATAGCTATGGGAGAAACACACGGAGAACTATTTATAATGTTGTGTGACAAAGTTATAAAACTACGATATTGCAATGAAAGACAATGTTTCGGTTTGATCCAAATAATTTCCAGTGCCAGAATCCTATAATGCTGATTTTAGACCTTATTTAAGTGTACAAAAATGAGCCGAATTTACAAAATTTCAATCACAAGGCTTCACCGTTTACGATGTTAGAAGGCAGATAAATTTTGAAAATACCAGAAATTTTTGTTCAGTTTTTTTCTTTTCAATAGTAAACAATAGACGAAATTTCTTTTTCCACTAGTCTTAACTTAACGGTTGACTAGGGCTCGTAAAAAATATCATTACTAAAATAAACATAATAAAATAAAATAAAAAACCTAACCGATTTTCATTCTTTCATTTGATAATACTATAATAAACAAGAAGAAAAATGGCCGCTGTGCAAAAACATGGCGGCCTTTTTCTGAGATCATTGGGCAGGGATTTACCAGCTCGTTGCAAAATAAGAAGCGGGCAAAATCACAGAATGCTTTGATGGCGTGGGCCGCACTAAAAGACGAAATTCGGGTTTCAACGAGAAATTTGTTAACTTTGTTTGTCGGACGCCTGCAAGTTGGGAAGGACTGAGTTGGTGTTGAATTTCGTCGGTGTTTGTTGATTTATTTGGCGGTTTTTTAAATTTGATATTCAAGGAAAACATGGTTGCGCATGCGCAGGAGTTGGCGAAGAGTTCTGTTCAAGTCGAGCCGCCACACTTGGGCTGCACTACTGCGGTTGAACAGACTCCAAAGCGGTTTTTGAAGAGGGTTGTACTTCTAGTTTAGTTTCAAGAGTCCGAAACGAAACCGGATGACGTCCACGCCATTTCGTTTCCGTCGTTGGACCCGTTTTTCATCCCCCTCATTGCTCCTGTAGCACCTTTTTGAAAAGCTCTCCTTCGCTCCTGTCGTTCAACACAGGAAAAATTAAGCTAAAATGATTACAACCCTCTTCAAAAACCGCATTGGAGTCCCTTCAACTGCAGTAGCGGGGCTACTCCTATGGCGGCTCGACTCACAGCGCACCCGTTGGCAACTCCTGCAACCTCCATAAAGAAATTCACAGTCGAAAAACACCACGCATTTTGATTTTCTCTCTCTAAAAAGAAAACCACCAAAATTCTCGTTGACACGCCCGATTCACGGTGAAAGACAGCGGTACGGGCCACATATCAGCTCCGCGTTCATTTTAATCATAATACAAATGGCCAAACGAATAAAGCATTATATACATGCACACAATCAGGACAAAATTGGATAACCCACACAAATATTTTAAATAATACGAAGTGGACTTTGAAAAGAAATATGAAACTTGATTTTGTCGCAAACAAAAAAGTTTAAATAAAATTAAAAAAACCAAAAGTAAAAAGAACCAACTATGTACAGTCCATTTTATCCATCAACAACTCGTTCGATTCGATGTAATCAACGAATAAAATCGAGTTCATTTGGAAATCAAAAATGTATATGTTTCAAATGTAAAACGAAACAAAATTTCAAATTCAATGAGAAAAAACATTGTTATTTGATGGAATTTTTTTTCTTTACTTGTCTAGAAATCAATTTTCCAGCTATGTACACTGGTAGATCGGTATGTTTCAAGAAAGACATCACTGCGCAATCTACCATTTTGGAGATCATGTGAAAACTATATAGGAGCTTCTTATAGAAAATGATCTAGAAGTCTCCGAAGAAAATGTCAAAAAGAACGAAATCAAAACAAATAATGGCGGTTCACAAAGGAAAGTACTACTAACGAAGAAACTGTACATAACAAAAGAAGTTTTTCCATGAGAGCCTTTAGGCTCAATGACTATAAACAATCAACATTTTGAGATCCATCATTCTGATCAAGTCATTCTTTGGGATTCTTTTTTGCAATTCAAGAAAACTAATGTTCTTATACAACACTAAGCGGGGAAAAAACTATATTTTTAGTCTTTAAAATACATTTTTTTTGAAAAATTTCAGACCAAATTGAGTTTTGGTGCGGTGGCTTGGTGTTCACCTTTGCTTGGTGAGGATGCGCCATCCGACCAGGATGATGACTGTGGTCCAGAAAGTCCCGGTGACTGGTGCGGGTACGAGGAGAGCGAAGAGGCTCGAGGCTTTGACTTCGCTCCTCCGTTTGGTCGTTGAGCTGTTCCCGTTCTGTGGGCAAAAAACACGGAAAAACGCGTTTTAGCGAAATTTCAAAGAAAATCAGGGTATTGCAACTCCAAAATTTTCGGAACATGAATTCTGAATTTGTTTAAAAAATTGGCAAATCCGTTTCAGAGCATCCTGAATTCATTCCTAAATTTTAACAAAAATTTTAACGAATATTTCTTTGAAAATTCTCTCTTAGAGGTACCTAGGTGAGCTAATGATCTAATACGTTGTAGGTAGGACCAAATGAGAACATTTTCTAAGTATAATCCTATAAACTTTTTTAGTGGTTTAACAGCAATTTATAGCCACTTTAACCAATTTTCCACCCGCAAAAACTCAAGTACGACCCACTTTTTGTCAATGAAAATCGCCAATCTTCAAACTATGCATTTTGTATTCCATTACAGACAAAGATTAAGAAATGTTGTCATCATTCATACCCCATTTTAATCAATTTTTGGCTATTTTAACAGATTTTTGACACACAACAACTCAAATTCCACCCACTGTTTGTTTTTGAAAATTACTTTTCATTTTGTTTGCCATTACAAACAGTTGGTGAAATTTAGTCACAATTTCATTCCAATTATGTTGACTTAAAAAAAACCAATACAGTTTTAGAAATACTAACAGATTTTTGTCCCACTTTGTGTTTTTGAAAACCGCACGTACATTCAACCTCTTTATTTCGCTTGCTATAACAAACATTTGATGAAATTTAGTCACAATTTCATAACACTTTTAAATCAATTTGATGCTATTATACCGAATTTTGACAAATTAAATTGAGCCACTTTTTGTTTTTGAAAATTGCCCATTTTCAAACCCTTTATTTGCTCAGTTTCATCATTTCACACCACATGTTCATTTTATATCAACTTTAATCATTTAGATATTTCAACAGATTTTTGACCCCCCCCCCCCCCCCTCCCCGAATAACCTCAAATCTGACCCACTTCTGCCATGAAAAACTTATATTTTTTGACTTTATGTCAATTTTTTATCAATTCGCCCGACATTTCAACGGATTTTCGGCCCAGGATATCGTAAATCTGGGTTGAATTTGATCAAAATTTCGCGTACGAAATTCATTCAGCAACCTTTAATGTGGTATTACGGACATTATTTCGAATTGTTCATGTTGTAGCCAACATTAGATATCGTCTACCTACAGTATTTAATTAAATCCAAAATAATAAACTAATTTTTGCCCAAAATTCAAAACTAAGCACTCTGTACCTACTTACTGTAATAAAAATTGAGAGGTGAATTTTACTTTTATTTTAGCGCGATTTATACTTAGAAAAATCATTTAATTACCCTGATTATTGATTTTAATAGGTAGTTTTTGAAATTACCAGTTTGAATTGCTGGTGATTTTGCGGTAAGAAGAGGGAAAATTGGGTTGATGGTATATTTTCACCAGGAAGTGGGTTATTATGGGTTTTCAGAGACGCGACTGGGTAATTACCCGTATTTGATAGCGAACCGAAATGCGGAATCCGCCAAGGTAACGAACGATAGGAACGGGGAAGTAACGAGCGATATCGTTTGGAGAAACGACGACAGAAGAAAAAAACTCACCCTTGAAATGAAGGTGATCTCTTCCGCTATCTGCCGCAGCTCAATGCCGACGTTGAGCCAGCTCGACGTCGCGACGGGCTGCGGCGCCGCCCGGGCGTCGTCGTACGGCGTCGAATGGGGGCGGGCGTAGCGGCGCAGGGGTTTGTCAATGCGGCGGCGTCGGCGCCTTTGCTGCACAGCGGCGGCCTTCCGGACGATCGGCAGGGGCGCCGGGAGGGTGTCGGCGACCAGATCGGGGAGCCTCGGTGCCGGTCGCGACGCTTCTTCCGCTCGCGGCACCGTCGGCGCCACCCGCTCTTCCCAAGCCGGATTCGCTGTGCCCTCGCTCACACCGCGCTCTGCAACATCAACGTCAAATTTATAATTTAAAATAAATTGATTTGCAAAAATCACCATAAATTTCGATCAGATCTCGATAAAATCCAATCAAACATCGTAAAAATATTTCAAATTTGTTCAATATTTTTGTAAGTAACAATACAAATTACGAGTTCAATCGAGATCCAAATTTGACTTTACAAACTGAACTTGGACAAACCAGGTGTCCCCCAAGAGCAGGTCGGAGAAACTAAACTAGGTTAATTCATACACTTGACCACCAAATATAACACCGATGAAAATCAGTAAAAATGATAACACCAGAAGTGCTGTCGAAAAGTAACGGAATTGAAAAAGATTTCGGTAATTAAAAATATTCTTCCTAAAGTGGATTGAATTTAAATTTTTTTGGGTCAAAAAATCAATAAAAATGGTTGAAACCAAACAATATTGATAAATAAAATCACCTGATATATATTTTATTTTTTAATGCACCTCATTTTTTTGTGTATGACTTTTTATGGTGAGCCGGAATTTAAAAAACTTTCAGTAATTGAGAAATATTCTTTCTAAAAAAAGTGGGTTACATTTAAATTTTTTGAGGCCAAAAATCGATAAAAACGGTTGAAACCATACAAAAAATTGATAAATAAATCACCTGATGTTTTTAATTTTTTGAACATATGCACCTATTT
Organism: Leptopterna dolabrata; assembly: GCA_954871275.1. NCBI lineage: Eukaryota > Metazoa > Arthropoda > Insecta > Hemiptera > Miridae > Leptopterna > Leptopterna dolabrata. The sequence continues at coordinate 12,895,622 of OX940980.1, forward strand.
TTATGGTGGAAATTTAAAAAACTTTCCGTAGGTAATTAGAAATATTCTTCCTAAAACAGTGGGTTAAATTTAAATTGTTGGGGGTCAAACATCCATAAAAATGGTAACAACCAGAAAAAATATTAATAAATACAATCAGATGTTCTTTATTTTTCAATGTAATTTTTTGCCTACATTTTTATGGTGACGGAATTTAAAAAACTTTCAGTAATTAAGAAATCTTTCTAAAAGTGGTTAAATTTAAAATTTTGGTGGGTCAAAAATCAATAAAAATAGTTTAAACCATCGAAAAATATAGACATAAAATCATCGGATATGCTTTTCATTTTTCAAATGTATTTATTTGTAACTAAATTGGAAGAACAGCGTACAAAATATTGGCATAAGTTCCAAGCTACGAATAATCCCGTATATGATAACACTTCGAAAATTCGCTCCTTTGGTTTGGAGAATGTCCGAGTTGGTTTGGATAATGTCCAAAATGGTTTGGAAAAAGTCTAAGTGGGTTTGGAAAACGTCCAAATTGTTTCGAATAATGTTCAAATATTTGGAAAATGTCCAAACTGGTTTGGAAAATGTCCAGTTCGACTTGGAAATGCTGTATACATTCGTAATGTAGGAGGACGATTCTTGCCCAAGAGCTCTTGGCCTGGCTTGAAGGTGGGCAACATATTCACAATTTGGAAGATTTTTCGATTTCACTAAGATTATAGTACCTACTTGAATTCATGAATCAAAATTTAAAAAAAAAATGAGTCGGTATCTGCTTAGCCCTGAAACTGCTGGACATGGATCTGGGGGTTTGGCGGTACAAATACAGCATTGAAATAACTATTATAAATATTATTAACTATTGAAATGAAAATACTCCGAAGAAAATTTTGCCTTATTTCATATATTATGCGTTCAATCGTGAATGATTGAAGTGTATGTCTAATTATTGAATTTGGACGCTCAAAATTGTAAATAATGAATTTTGATTGTTACGAGGCCGTCGAAAATGCGCGTTGCTCCCACAGTGCGCGTCTTGTCTGCGCACAGTTCGATGTTTTGACGCGTCGAGACTCCGCGCGGGGCAACTCGAGGCCGCGCCAGGTGCAACGAGATTGCGACAACGGACCTTGAAAATCCTATTGGAAAAAAAAAAAAGAAAAAGACCTGCAACGCGGAAATGCAGGTAAAACCAAACGACTTGATGGCGTAACGATCAGGTGAAGGCTCGCGAGGCGGATCGGGACTCGGGGATCCACAAGTCGACCGCACGAGCGGATTTCCGAGGCCACGTCCAATAAAATCGCCTGAAACCTGTCAACAGTTCCGGTTCAACTGGGTAACCGAAAGAACTGCTACTCGGAACGTTCACGTGAACGCCCGACCCGAGCCCAGGACTGAACAAGTACTCCTCACGTAGGTAATATCAATTAATTATATTTCAATACCAATAATACCTTTACCTTATATTACTGAAAAATAATAACTTGATAACACCTAAACCTAATACCCCCCCCCCCCCCTTAATATCTTGATATATTTATCTTTATAATATCTTTAACATTGTAAAAAATTGTACTTACTGCAATAGAGACTTACGTATTTCCTTGTTCCTTTTATGATTTGGTGAGATTATAAGAAGCGTTAAATTAAGCTTACTGTATATGAAGGAGGCGATTCTTGCCCAACAGCGTAGGCCCGGACTACGTTTGAGCAATATATTCATGAATCGTGAATAAGTCTATCATTTTTCTCTTGTAAATTAATAGTCTTTAAAAAAAATATATATATAAAACCTTCCACCCCTCCCCAAAACCTAGCGGTATTTCTCAACCCCATTTTGACTTGTAACCTCAAAATTTTTGGGAGTGCCATACCTAAAAGAAATTGTAAATACATTATTGAGATTTATGTATCCATTATCTTTACATCATTTCACCTAGGTAATTCTGAAACAAGGGTGAAATAATTCACGAATTAATTCCCTCGTAAGGTCCAAATGTTCTCCTGAAAATGAATAAATTTGATAAATGAACATTGATATACATTTATTTAACAAATTATTCATTTTCAGGAGAACGTTTCCATCATACGAGGGAATTAATTCGCGGATTATTTCACCCTTGTTTTATGGTAGCCGAGCTAAAACGAATTAACACTAAAATACACAACACCTTTCCATCATATGGTGGTAGTCAATGGGGAATTGTCCATTTTTCTTCTTTTTTTTGAAGAAAACATATTCAGAACTCTTGGAAAAACGGAAGTTTGAAGCCCATTTTCAAAAATAAGCGTTATTTTTTGAATTAGGGCGATTAGAAGTAAAAATGCGGCCAAAAATGATGTAGGAGGTCTATTGACATCTGATTGGCTGTTGGTCCAAGGAGGCGGAGCGAAGGTTCTCAGTGCTGCCAACAACCCAACATTAGGAACAGCAAAACTTCATGAACCTTTGCCGTGACTTCCCTTCAGTCTGAGGGAGTGCTATTTAAATTTATTTATAAATTTTGAGTTCCATTCACTGAGGTTCTGTAGTGCACTGTGGGTAGCCCCATAAGTATGGACGACTAGGTAGTCACTAGCAAGCTACTATGGGTAGTCCCCTAAGTATGGACGACTAGGTAGTCACTAGCAAGCCACTATGGGTAGTCCCCCAAGTATGGACGACTAGGTAGTCACTAGCAAGTTACTTGGGTAGTCCAGCCCCTTGGTCACTCGGTAGCACTTCCAGTGGAGGACTGGCCTCCAGTGGAGTGCACTGGAGGCCCCCTAAATGTACTTTCTAATGTAATTTACCACTATGGGATCAGCCCCTCCAGTATCTAGGACTAGGCTTAGTCCCATGGTCCCTGGGTATCACTTCCAGTGGAGGACCAGCCTCTAGCCCAGTGCAGTGGAGGCCCCCTAATGTACTTTACGACTATGGATCAGTGGCAGGACTACCCTTAGTCCCTCCATATCACTTCCAGTGGAGGACTGGCCTAAAGTTACCTGCACTGAAGGCCCCCTAATGTTCTTTACCACTATGGGATCAATCACTCGTGTACAGAGGACTATGGGTAGTCCTTTGGTCGCTCGGTATCGCTTCCAGTGGAGGACAGGCCTACAGCCGCTAACTATCAACAACACAATCATCACTGAGCCTGTGATTACAACACTTCAAGACGCCCACTGCCGCTAGGAAAGACACGTGAAAATAGCGAGGGTGAGCGACCCTTGGACTAATAGAAATCGAGAGTAAATAACCTACTCGATCCTCCTTCGGGTTCACAACTCCTTTTTTAACACCCCCCCCCCCCCCCCCCCACCACTACACCACAGCCACCACAGGGAGCCCCTTCGACGCCCCAACGTCTAGACCTCCCTTTCATTGTTCCATCGAGAAGGAATAGGCGCACAGAAAAAAAAACCGAACTCAAACCTGCTCATCTCTTCCCTGTGAAGTCCACTTGCTCCCGCAGCCGCGCGAGTTTTCAATCAAATTCGACGATTTACTTCCCAACCAAATGCGATGTCTCAGTTTTATATGAAGCAAACTCTCACCAACACTAAGTTGGGTATTACGTTTATGTTTACTGGACTGGTATTACGTTTACGTTTACTGGCCTGGTATTACGTTCATGTTTACTGGACTGGTATTACGTTCATGTTTACTGGACTGGTATTACGTTCATGTTTACTGGACTGGTATTACGTTTGTTTACTGGACTGGTATTACGTTTATGTTTACTGGACTGGTATTACGTTTATTTTTACTGAACTGGTATTACGTTTACGTTTACTGGACTGGTATTACGTTTACGTTTACTGGACTGGTATTACGTCTACGTTTACTGGACTGGTATTACGTTTATTTTTACTGGAATGGTATTATGTTCATGTTTACTGGACTGGTATTACGTTTATGTTTACTGGACTGGTATCAAGTTTATTTTTACTGGACTGGTATTACATTTATTTTTACTGGACTGGTATTACGTTTATTTTTACTGGAATGGTATTACGTCTATGTTTACTAGACTGGTATTACGTCTATTTTTACTGGACTGGTATTACGTCTCTGTTTACTGGACTGGTATTCTGTTTCCTGGACTGGTATTACGTTTATGTTTATTGGACTGGTATTATGTTTCTGGTTACTGGACTTATATTATGTTTCTGTTTACTGGACTGGTATTATGTTTATGTTTACTGGACTGGTATTATGTTTACGTTTACTGGACTCGTATTATGTTTACGTTTACTGGACTATCGGACTCGTTGGAACAGACTCGTTACTGTTTCAATTTTCATGTTTTGTGTTCGGCTGCACTGGACATTGTGACTCCACCGGATAGCGCAAGTTCGTGAGAACTTATTTTTCGGTGGGCACCTTGTTAGTTTCATTATCTTTTATTTAGATTTTTCGTCCATTTTTATTTTCATTTCGAACCTTTTGTAGGTTCCTGTATTCTTTTTCCCTTTTTCTCTTTTTGTACATATTTTTTTGATGCCAACTAAATCCGAACTGAACTGAACTGACCTGAACTATCAACTGGGCCCAGAGAAATTAGACTTTTGCCTGCAAACAAAGCGCGTGAAACGGAAAACGATTTTAAAACCACTCTGGGCACCTCAAAATAAGAGTAATAATATTATGAGTTCGCGATGGTTTCTGAGGTGAGGCTTTTGGGAGACAAAAAAACGGCAAAACGTTGGCACTTTTTTTCAATTTTTGGCTTCTTAACGTCTATACGGTGCACCTTACAGAAAATCTCACTCGCACCAAAATTAAAGAGCATTAAAATTCTGCGTCGAATAACCTCCCTAAACATTCAGTCTGGTTCAGCTGTTTGGTCGGAATCGTCAGTCAAAAACAGGCAGATTTTCCCATTTTGACTCAAGTGTGTTATGCTCAGTTTCACATGCATGTAACCACGTAAAAAACGAGTACTGCCGAACATGTTGTTTGGGACGCTGAATCGATTGCGACTAGTCCTAGCCCGATTAGGCGCACCCAGCGCACCAAATTTACAAAACAGTCGTCCGAATTCCAAAAAACATTGCGTATTTTTTTAAATTTAGGCATGCGAGGTGTCGTTTACCATGTTTTTTGGTCGTTGAATCGACTGCGAGTAGTTCCAGCACGTTCAGAATGCATGGAGTGATCAAAATCACAATTTTGTTGTTGTTCAAAAGACCCAAAAACTATTTTTTGACATAATTTTTCTGCACGCCGTTTCGATCAACCCTCAAAAAGTGTCCAGTACGGCCGTAATGATTGCTCTGGCTGATGACCATTAGTTTAAATTCTTAATTTCCCAAACTAGCGTTGAAAATTCGCTCTTTACGCCATGCTGTATGACTGGAATTTTCATGTGCGACTTGCCTCGACAAACTACATCCAGAACAGTCCCATAATTAGACTGCCTCGGGAAGCTAACCTTCCACACCAAAACCAGCCAAGTGCTGATATTTTTTCCAAATCTTTTGAGTTTAAATAATTTATAAACTGCATTGTAATTGTTATGTTTTTAATGCTATTTCGATTTCCTTATTTGTTTATTACTATTATTTGGTATTTTATTCTATGCCACTTCAACAGTTACCTACACAAGTACTTTGTGTTTTTACATTTGTTAATACTTTTTCATTTTCCTGTATTTTCATCAGCTCAGGCGATATTAATTTTTGTTTTACTACGTATATTTGCCTCCGTCCTTAATAAATAAATAAATGTCTCCGTACAACACTTTTGACTTCTGCTTTCATCTATTTGGAAGTGTATAGTTCGCGAAAAAAATCCTATGTGACCGTAAACGTCGAAGTGCAGAAAAATAATGTATTCGATAAAACGGCACACCCGCAAGTATTAACTGCACCTTCACCGCGTACCAATGTTTAAATGGTTGATGCATTTTCTGTACAAAATGCAGGAGTCGAAAAATACTTTTCACAATTTACAATATTACATTCACCTTATTGCAACTATTTCGTGGAAAAAAAGAAAAAAAAGTTTTATTTACAATTAAGTAGGACCGATAAGAGCTAAGCTACCTACCCAACGTCTCGTAGGTTACCAGTGGGGCGGTTATATACAATTATAATTAAAACTCCTAAAAGGACAAAGTGTTGTTGCAGTGATAGTTGGCACCGACGTCGAGAGGTGGGTGTAATTATAGCGTTTGTTTACGAAATGTTGTGTACAAAAATTATTATAATTTTGGAAACCGATATAAAATGCGAGACGGCACTTATTTATTTATTTATTTAACATTACGGGAATGCAATTATAAAAGACGATGATTGTATCTCGGCAGAGTAAAATATGAGTAGGTAAATGGAAAAATTAAAAAATACTTTATTATAACCCTGATATTGAATGTAAACAAATTCAACCTACCAATCGACACATATTTTATTATAACGCGCCTATTCCGCGTCGTTTTGTCAGGGCAAAATTCAAATTAGCTGCATTCGTTGATGAGAAATTGCCATTTTGATTGCGAGTTCGTTAGACGAACTGTTTGTTATTAACCGAATACAAACTCGATTAACTCGACTGTTGGTGTTTACTGTTACTGCATACTGGGTCATGTCATGTTTTCCAACTTGAATCCAACGCCTGACGCTGTACGGAATGAGTTTCGTAATTTGACCGTTCAAAATTCTGAACGGATCAAGTTAATTTGGCGCGGCAGTTCTGCACGGAGGAGCAGTGGGAGAAGTCGAGTTGTGAGATGCAACAAGTAGCTTCCGACCGGCCAATAACGCCGTCGTTTTTTCTCAGTTTGTTGTTGATAGAATCAACTGGTTCGCAGCGGAATTCTGAATTTCAACTGAACTGTCTAAATGTTGTGAATTTACTGCTATTCACTTGTAACGGCACTAATTACAGTAACTGTTATTGTTTCCAAATTCCTATTCTGATCACACGAGCCAACACAATTCAATTTTTTTATTTTTGGTGAAGTGGCGGGGTTTTTTTTTTTTTTCAATACAATATTTTTGCAAAGAGTTCTGTTAATCAAAATCGTTATCAGCCTGTGCATTCATAGTAATCAATCGGCACAGCGGTGTCAATTGTGCAGATATTTGAACGAATTCGACATCAGTAAAGTCTCCTACTTGTTATTCATATTTCGGACACGAAATTGTATGGAAATTATTGTTGAGCCGTTCAAAAATTTGCTTGCTAGGTGATACAACGGGAATAAAGTGGTAAAATTGTGTATAACTTGATTTGATTGGATTGACGAACATGATTAAATTAGGCTCGAGTGATGTCGATCAAATTCGCGCCAAAAAAACCCGTTCAAATCAATGGGTTAGGATGATTCAATTTCAAATTGGATTGTAAAGTAAAACATTGCAGCCAGTTAATCATACGGCAAGTCAAATCTTTTATATAAACAAAATACCATGTTTCTATCAAACAGGCGGCAATAATAATTATTATATTAATTATTATACACTAATTTTATCATTCCTCATTTATAAAAATGAAAGTTTTTCAATTTTTCAAGTTTTGGACTTGTCAAACTGCAATATCAATTTGGTCAATGTTTACTTTGTTGTTCAAAATCAGAATGTGAGCATTTAATTACCTGGGGCACACCAGTAATTAATCACAGTCTTGAAATAAATCGACAGCAATTTAGAAATTAACAACACAAAATTCTTAAAATTTGACGAAATTTGTTTACCTTAAAATAGTTTTGTGATTATAGCGGTATCCGTAAACAAAAGCCGCTGTTCGCTAAAGTCAATATTTGTTTGAGACGCCAACATAACTGCGCGAGTAAGTTCAAGGTGTATTATTCTGTCAATGTCATTGACAACAATTTTCAATTTTGCCAGAGAAATTTAATAGATTTCTCGTTATCTTTCTTCACAAGACGGTTGTTGAGTAGCTGTTTCGTGAGTAAGAGACGTCAAAACAGGAATAATCTTGTTAACTTCATTGAAAATCGGGAGGTTTCAAAGAAAATTATCAAGTGAAGTTCTCATCATATCATTGATGAATATTGATTATTGATGAAAATTGTGTTACTTTTTTAAATCGCTGCTTACCGTGAACGACGCTTTTCAGTTTGTTTTTTGATACAAGCTGCTTTACTTCAAAATTTTTTTGCCTGGTAAAAGTAAAAGTAAAATATTTTAAATTAATATTCGCTTTGAAAATAAGAATTCAGCGGAAAACAAAACCTTGAGAAAAAATTGAGAAAAACAGTCAAATTTGGAAGAGCGGCGATGTTTAGTTTTGAATAATTAATTTATTATTAAGTGAGGTAATAGGTGCGAGTAAAAAAATCGTGTGCCTGCAGTTGTCAGTCGATCCATTTTCGCGGTTGTGCGTGACGTATGTACGTGTGGTTGTTCGAAATGTTACGAACGAAATTGGAGCGGGGGGATTCAAACGGAATTGGTGCGGTATTGTAGAGAAAATCCGACTTACCATTTTGAAACGTCCTTTGGCGCAAAACGATCTGACGGAGGAGGTCGTACAAATCGAGCAAAAGTTGATCGATTCGCCTGTAAGTGTCCTCAGTTTCCTCGTCGGACGGCAAATTGAACGGGATCGCCATTTGTTGTCAAATTGTTTTCGACAAATAAACACTGAGCACAATTGTTCGAAAAATTCACTGATCCAAAAAAAAATTGTTTTTTTTCGCACGTGTGATTTGACGTAAGTTGACGATCGGCGATGAAAAAAAAAAGAGGGGAAAAAAGCCCGGCGGGTGCCGGTTTCGTGGGAGTCGAGAGATGAACCTTCTCGGTCGGCGGCTCGGCCACTTCTGAGCTCCCGAACCGACTCGGGGCCTCGGAGTCGGGCGACGAGCTCGGGGCGGCTCCCCCCACTCCGCCGATGAGTCCGTCGGTTAACCCCGGTAACCCCCCTCCTACCCACCGAAACAGAAGGGACGGGCAACTACGGGACGGTGGTTCACCCCCCACCACCACCCAAGAACCACAGCGGCACCAGCGTCCCCCCACCACGCGGCACTGGAGCTGGCTACCGGGCTACGCGGGCTGTCACGTGACCGCACCCCCGTCACGTGACCTCCTACGGCCAATCGCCACCTCTCCCTCCACATGAAGGAGCCCCCCCCCTCCACACCACTCCACATTTTTCTTTTTCATGCGTCGTTTTCTTTTTTTCTTCCGTTGAGTCCGCCGCTATAATTTTCATCTCGGCGTGGTCCCCCCTCTACCCCCTGACACTCAACCCCCTCTCACTCGCCCCACTCATTCCATCTCCCTCGCTCTGGTTGACCCTACGGACAGAGCCCGTAGCTCTGACATTACGGACCTGTTACTCACTTCTTCCCTCCTCCTCCTACTCCTCCTACTTCTCCTCCTCCCGCTCACCAATCAGCTCACCAAATAATCAGTGAGCCCTTCTCACGATTTGTTTACAACCTCCTACAACAACCCAATTTCCACTCCGCCTACTTACGACATATCATTGGCACAGTGCGAAATATACTGAACAATTTGAAATAAATGTCCGTTCATTGTACAGTAGAAGTCGCTTGTGTCGATAGAAACAATCACCACACGCGACCAATCTCTATAAGCGACTTCTACTGTATAATATACTCTGTCGTGATTTTTGGCGAATTGTGACCCCCCCCCCCCCAAGAATTAGCCTAATTTTGATTAATTATTTTTTTGAGGAAATCTTTATTAAAACCTGTAGGTACTTAGTTATTTTCTGTTTCGAATCATCATTCAATACGTACCACTTTTGGTGAATATATTATATTATACCAATTTTGAGAGATTTCAGCCATTTTTACCTATTTTGCCGATTTTTGACATCCAGAAACTCAAAAATTGATCACTATAACCAAAATTCTCATCACTATAACAGGCCAGTTCACTGTGTGTTTACATACAGCCGATCGGGATCTGACTGTTTCTATCCTGATATCCGACTTATTCCTTTAACCGCCTTTCTACTAACGACTTCTACTGTATAATATACTCTGTGGTGATTTTTGGCGGTGACCCCCTCCCCCCCCAAGAATTAGCCTAATTTTGATTAATTATTTTTTTGAGGAAATCTTTATTAAAACCTGTAGGCACTTAGTTATTTTCTGTTTCGAATCATAATTCAATACGTACCACTTTTGGTGAATATACTCGTATTATATTATACCAATTTTGAGAGATGTCAGCCATTTTTACCTATTTTGCCGATTTTTGACACCCCGAAGCCTCTGAGAATATTTTGAGCTTGAAAATAACGAAAGTATTGTTATAAATAAGTTTAAATTAGGATAAAAATACAAATCAGCCTTCGTAGCATTAAGTGTATTTACTAACTACTTAGGAATAACCTGTGAATACTGTTGGTTTTTGATCAATGTAACTCATTCTCCAAAAAACTTAGTTTTATCAGTGAAACTACTGGTACATACATACGCAGTAATAAATAGCGGTGGAAGAGACGAACCTGGACGGTTCATTGACCTTAGGCTCATAAACCAACATAAGTTTAGAACTTGTAGTACCTATGTATACATACTCTCTAAAAATCATTATATTTGTTGTATAAAGTACTAGCGGATTACCCGGGTGTTGCCCCGGTCGGGGTGCGTAAACAAGTGGACGTAAAGTTCATTTTTATACAACCACGAAGAAGGAAAAAATACACAGTAGAACATGTGATTTAAATCGAGTTGTCCTAAAATGGAGTGAACTTTCCTTGAACAACTTTGAAAATAGATTTGACGCCGTGTTGATAGGTACCAATAAATAACTCGGCGAGTTGCTGCGAACATTGTAAATTTGTAAATAACTCGGCAAGTTGTGGTCCTAGAAAAATCGTTCGCCACTTTTCGGAAAGAGGGGAATTTGCCCTAGCCGAGGACACCACTCACGACCCGATATGAAAAACTCGACGAAACTGCTTTTCCCATTTTTCTTGACAACGACATTCTCGACAACAACTTTTCAAGATCGGGGTTGCTAGGAATAGCCTGAAAACCGTTGAAGGAAGTCTCCACCGAGAATGCAACCTAGTCAGAAACCATCCCCTGTGTTCCCAAAACATATTCCCAAAGTTTCATCCCGATCGGTCGAGTAGTTTAGGAGTCTATAGGGAACATACATACATACAGACAGACATTCATTTTTATATATAGAGATTTGCTGAATAAAAAATTGAATTGAAACTCAAAAACCGATCACTATAACCGACCTTCTCATCAGTACAACAGGCCAGTTCACTGTGTGTTTACACACAGCCGATCGGGATCTGACTGTTTCTATCCTGATATCCGACTTATTCCTTTAACCGCCTTTCTACTAAGCGACTTCTACTGTATAGCATTTCCGAGCAGTGCGTTGCGTCCATAAGGCCACTTGGGCACTGCCCCGGCACCCAAAAACACTAGGAGTTTAAAACAAAAAACTCTTAAAAAAGTCCTTGCCACATGGGTTTGTTATTCTATTGGACATACCTACAGAAATATTGGCTGTTCATTTATTGTTTCTTTCATGCAAAATAATATTATTGAAATAGCTATTTTACATGGTTTCCACAAATTTTGGCCCCATTTTTTTCAGATCATCTGCGATCATTGACAGTGCCATTTAATATTCTTCATCCACCTGATAATACTTCATCTAGTGTTATTACACAAATTTATGTTGATTTCAGACAATTTCCCAGGTTTTTGACTCATAAAAAATGAATTTTGAGAGCTTAACCTTCGTTACAACCTCAGTTCTTGAATCATTGGTCAAAATCAACTTCAAATTCCGTCTTTTTGCCCTAAAAAGCATGGAAAACGACACCTCACAAGCTCTTGTTCACTAAAACCTCAAAAATCCCTTGAAATCCCTTATTCTTACACCCATTTTTCTCCCCACCCCTGGGTGGTTTCCGATCGGGCTGTAGAGCTTCGCGGCACAACTAGGACCCAATAGAACCTTTGCTGTGTCTCTTCGTGCACTTCCTGTTTGATTTTTTAGGAAAAGTTTTTTAAATTTATTTATAAATTTGCGGTTCCATCCGTCCATTACACTGCGGTTCTGTACATCACTTGAATAGTGCATTAGTGCTCTAAGCGGGAGTTGAACTACTCTGCAATTTACCTGATACGTCATTTCTATAGCGGCAACTCAGGCATTCAAATTTCACACTCGTTTTTCTCGACATAAACACCTGATCATGTGGTCAATAAGTGTTAATTAATGTCCGTTATTGAACAGAATTTGGTGGAAAAAAGAGAATTTTTAGCCCACGAAAATTGCCCATTTCTTAAGTTTTTTGATTTTGGAGGGTCCTCCACGGCCCTCCAAAGTAAAAAAGCTGTAGACTCGATTTTTCCCATTTTAGAGATTTTGGTATGGCTGGATTCGTATCTTAAAGACCTGTTTTGATATCTAGTTGTGAAAATAGGGAAAATTTCCCTAAAAAAGTTCTTCTAAGGAAAAAGTTTTTCGAGTTCTTGATGGTTTTCCAACGGTGGAACGCAGTAGTAGTTCTTCCAACAAATAAAAACAGTAGATCCCAAACCTACGGTGTTGATTCATTGGAACAGTGAATTTAATTTATTGGTCATCAGGGCAGTACTGTTTTTCTTTGTTGTATGCCTCTCATAGTTGTCTGGATTCGTCAGGCGGTGCCGTTTTTCAATTTTGAGATGAGCGCCAAAAGCTTCGAGCGATCGTCGTAATTTACAAGGAAAAATGAAGGTACTGTTTTTCTCTTTCGGAAAAGGGGTGAAAAAACTCCAGCAACTACAGTGGGAAACAACCGTAGGATGAGCGTCCAACGAAGAAAAGCAGCAGCAGACCCTCTACCGTTTTTTGAAGCAAAATTTACGTCATCTTCTACAACGGGGAAAAACAGTAGCTTACATAAATGTATGTGTATTCTTCCAAAATTGATGCGCCTTGCTGCTATAGAGGTAGAAACCAAATTTGGATCAATTGCAAAAAAAAAAAAAATTGAAAATTACTGAAGAATGCAATTTTACAGCCTAAAAACTTTACCTGCGTTTTTCTCGAAACTAGATTTCCTTGTTCTACGGTTTTCTTGCTCTGTACGGCAGAATACTGCCTACTTGTTATGTGTTGTATTGCAGTAATGTGCATTTTTAAGGTATCCCGCACAGAAAAGTGTTCTGGGCAGGAGGGTTGACTTCACAGAAAATAAAACGCTGCAAAGTCCTTGTCACATGGGTTTATTATTCTATTGGACATACCTACAGAAATGTTGGCTGTTCATTTATTGTTGCTTTCATGTAAAATAATTGAAATAGCTATTTCTGGTGGTTTCCACCAATTTTGGCCCCCAAAACTTGAATTAGGTAGGTACTCTCCTTTTTTTTTCAAGTTATCTTTGATCAATGGTAGTACCATTTAATCGTCTTGATCCACGTGTTGACACTTTTCCTAGTGTTATTCTACAAATTGATGGTGATTTCAGACGATTTCGCAGGTTTTGACTTTAAAAAAAAAATCAATTTTGGGAGCTGAACATTTGGTAGAACTCAATTTTCCACTCTTTGGTCAAAATCTACTTCATACTCGGTCTTCTCGTCCCCAAAAACATGGAAAACGATACCTCAAAAGCTCATGTTACTAACATGTTGCTAAAACGCAAAAAGTACCTATTTTTACACACATTTTCACTCATAACTCCCCTGGGTATATTCCGAACGGGCTGAAAAGTTTCGGGACACAACTAGGGCCCAAATGGACCATGTGTGCGAATAGAACGAATTTTTTAGACCGAAAATGAGGTCGGTACACGTGATACGGCGTACGGCGGACGGTCATTGCATTTTTGGAATCTACGCACCTTGAAACGGAAAAGAACAAATTTTGAGGGGGTGTTATAAAAATTTTTTTGCTGAACGAATACATAGGTGTATTATTCACAGAATAATAAACCAATAAACAGCTGGGGGAGAACTTTTAGTAGTACATACCTACCTATTTAAATTCTCTAGTTATTGAGCCAGGTGCGTATTTATTATTTTGATTTTACTCGGCTCGTTTGCATTGGCAGAGCTCGCTGTCTTGTCGGATCTGTGGACGTATCGGTGTATCTGGGGCGACGAGGGTCCTTTTAGTCCTCTTGTTCGAGGGGCTGGAGGGACCTAAAGGGCTCAGCTGTTTTTTTGTTTAGTTGTGAGGACGGCCGACAGAGGTCGACACGTGTTCCGTTCTGTTCCCTGCGGCAATCGAATCTTCGTTTCCAACGGTCAGAAGTCGTCCGGTTATCGCCGCTCTGCAGGTCGCCAACGCTGTAAAGTTCCTACACAGCACCCACCTAAGGTTGCCAGAATCACGCCAACGAGGCTTATAGCATATTTTTGACCATAAGTATAGAACATATCGCATAAACGTGTAGGTAATCTCAAAAAATACAGAATAACACATTACCAAACATTATTACCTACATATCAAACTCCGATTTGAACTTTCATAAACGATGTACCTAATTATGTAAACCTGCGTTTTTATCGGTTTATAACAATTGAATTGAATATCAAAATTACTAGGAACCTACCTAAATTATTAGTATCACTTGAACGAACATCGGTACCTTCCTAAGTGGTGTCAGAAGAAAAACGCTGCAAAGTCCTTGTCGCATGGGTTTATTATTCTATTGGACATACCTACAGAAACGTTGGCTGTTTATTTATTGTTTCTTTCATATAAAATAATTTAAACAGCTATTTCTGGTGGTTTCCACCACTTTTGGCCCCCAAAACACGGATAAGGTACGCTCCTTTTTTTTCAAATTATCTTTGATCATTGGTAGTACCATTTAATCATCTTGATCCACCTGTTGACACTTTTTCCAGTGTTATTCTACAATGTGATGGTGATTTCAGACGATTTCCCAGGTTTTTCACTCATAAAAAGTCAATTTCTGGAGCTGAACATTTGGTAGAACTCAATTTTCCACTCTTTGGTCAAAATCGACTTCATACTCGGTCTTCTCGTCCCCAAAAACATGGAAAACGATACCTCAAAAGCTCATGTTACCAACATGTTGCTAAAACGCAAAAAGTACCTATTTTTACACACATTTTCACTCATAACACCCCTGGGTATATTCCGATCGGGCTGAAAAGTTTCGGGACACAACTAGGGCCCAAATGGAGCATGTGTGCGAAAGAACGATTTTTTTTAGACCGAAAATGAAGCATGTACACGTGATACGGCGGACGGCGGACGGACATTGCATTTTTGGAATCTACGCACCTTGAAACGGAAAAGAAAAAATTTTGAGGGGGTGTTACAAAAATTTTTTGCTGAGCGAATACATAGGTGTATTATTCACAGAGTAATAAACCAAAATTGATAACTCGAAAACTTACAATAGGTAAAAATGGGTGCCTACCTATTTTTTCCGACCAATATTTCGAGAATCATGAGGTTTTTAATCAAACTTTTGATCAATTTAAAAACTTGAAGCAAACTGTACCTACCCTTCTGCCGTGAGTGGGTGTTGTCAGCTAGCGACATGGCGGGTGAGTTGGATGAGGGTTGGAGGAAGGATGTGCTCCGTAGGAGTTTTAATCTAACGCCCCGCGGTTTTCACCATAGCAGGCGCTATATAGGGTGAGGCTCCCCGCGGTTTTCACCACAGCAGGCACCTGGGAGGTGGAGGCCAGTAACCCGCTGTTTTCACCACAGCAGACACCGAGAGGAAGAGAGCGAATACCCCGCGGTTTTCACCACACCGATTATTCAAGAGGGAGCACCCCACGGTTTTCACCACAGCAGATGCGAGGAAGTGTCGGGGAGAGAGAGAGAAGTCGCAAGTTGAGGGTTGGTTGATCGAATGAGGAGCTGGGCTAGCAGGTCTGTTTATAAAGGCCCCTTTCCACCCGTCCCCCCCCATCCCCCCCGTCCACAATCTCGGCCGTTATGACCGTTTAGGGGCGATGGCGGTTGATGGAAGGGACCCTTCTCCTACTTTCCCCTTGGAACGCCGGGCTCGTCGTTCCCTTCGTTTATTTGGTAAAATCTTTCAGTATTACATAGGAGTAGTTGATATACAGATTTGAGGGGAACAAGGAAGACACTTTCTATTGAAAGCGTTCTGAACTGTTCAACCCCTATTTTTCAGAGATGACTGACAGTAGCGCCGAGCTTCGCGGACTAACTAGACCCCAAATGGGGCCTACAAACCAAATTTCGTTAATTTTGGTTCGTGGTAGCTAAAAATGCGGGAAGTACGACTTACGGACGGAATTTTGTAAATTACAATTTATGATTCTGCATACCTTGAAACGGAAACCATCAAATTTTGATTGTCCAACAAGATTTCCAGTTATACGCTCTACTTCTTACGTCCCCCAACATCGCATAGCAGTTGTAAGTATTGCTACAAATCTGTTTCATTTCCGCGACCGTGAAACTCGAAATTTCCTTCCGCCTCTCTGATTGTAGCTGTTTCTGACTGCCCTTGACAAATCCCATCGATGCAAACCCAAGAACATAACCAAGTTCATAGTGCAAAACGAGTGTCGATGAAAGTTGAGTGCCTCAAACCAAATACTCGTAACCTCCCACCGCTATAAATTTTCTCGTATTCATTCTCTCGGATTAGAATTGTAAAAGAGAGAAAAAAAGACGAATTTTCTTGATAACAGCGGAATTGCATGGGGAATTCAACTGAAACGATATCGCCGAACGTTAGTCCCGCGCTTCTCGCAATGTGGATGAGAATTATTATCGCGAGCCCGTATTTCTAAGGAAAACATAATTTCCCGTCGACCCGACGAAGACGCAACGGTCTTTAAATCGCGCCGAGTCGGATATTATAAGATGTTTATCCCGTTTTCGCTGTGTCTCGGGATGTAGGTCAATGTCGCGCCCTTAGAAGGGATAAAGTTTCCTTCGGATGGGATTACAAGGGCGCCCACGCTACGGGGTGACATTTAGAACTACTGGCCCTTTTTATCTCCCTTTATTTCCTTTACATCATCAAACCCTTCGGCCCTTCGTCGAGAACTTGTTTACTCCGGAAGCAGCTTCGGTTTTCCGGGTTTCCTCGAATGCTTCTAATGGGCTGCACGCGGAGTTTTTCTCGTCTTTTCTCTCAGCTTTTAATGGAGACAGCGGGATATCAGCGGCATCGATACGTGTCGACGACGAGAAACTGCTATACATTTCAAGTAAGTGCGGGGTTCTCCGTGAGACGTAACCTGATAGTATTTTTAGTTGATTATTTTGGTTTAATTTTCAATAATGAACCTTTGGAATCGAGCACGAAAAAAACGTCTGCCAATTCGAGTAGGCAGTATAGTCTCCTCACTTCAGTCACATGAACGTATACCATAGTTGGCTAGGTTCGTTTTGATTATGGACGATCTGCGATCCAACCCACGTGTACCCTCAAAATTTCAGCTCTGTACGACTATTTTTCGCGTAGTTAGAAGCGTTACAAAGAAATTGTCAAAATTTCATGTTCGCGCATGCGCAGACGAAAGTTACAGTACGATTCCAATTAAATTCATTTGGAACGATGAAAGTATTATTCCTGATCGACCCTCCAAGTTTGAACTCATTTCAACAATATTTAGAGCAGTTATGGGCGTTCCAAGTATCTAACGTTTGCGCATGCGCAGTCGAAAGTTTCAGTACTTTTTCAATGATTTTGGTATGGGATTATCTGTGACCCAACCCGCACCTACCTCCAAATTTCAGCCCATTTCAACCATTCTTTCGGGTAGTTATGGGCTTTACAAGGAATTACCACAGACAGACAGACACGGAACCAAAAATATTCCTTGATGCCTGAAACGCAAGATGGTAGTAGACATTTTCATTTTGGAGGACATAAATTTTTTTTAACCTCAATCACGATTCCAAGGCCAAAAATGTCAACATGCATAACAAGAAGTAATATTAGATATACCAGGTATCTCTGGCATATTTGAATCCACCGCATACATATTTAAATTTGGGTTAAATGCTGGTCGGCTCCAGTCCTCGCTTTCCTGGGGGAAGCACGATGTTAGGCATTGGACCACAAAAAACAGCGATCTGCGCAGAAGGGGGACCTATACCGAATATAATGAACCCTTGCGTAATAATTTGAAGTGATTTTTAATAGTGAACCTTAATAGTCGACCCTTCCTGTAATACCCTCAAAAACTGGTTCAACTCGCCTCGTCCTACGTCCGCCGAAAACGCCGTTTTGCCAACTTGGCATCAGTATTTATAGAAATACAAGTATCTACGTAAATAATGTATGTTCCGCCATAACTCCCGAACGCCTGGAGCAATTATAATCAAATTTTTTAATTATACAAAGGTTACTACCTACCCAAAGACAAATCTTAAGGAGAATGATATTCCTAGCACCCCTAGGGGCCTGGGTCGGAAGGAGTAAAACACAAAAGTAATGGGGAAAAGTAGGATATTAGTGTCGAATCTTTAGTTTTCGGTGGGGTGAGGTTATTGTGAGTGATCCGAGACTCTCAGGGACAAACTTATGTACTTGAAGGTGGGCATCTTATGTGCTTCAGCTAGTTTACGTTAAATTTTGACATTTTAATGAACGTTTGGATGATCTTATATAAACGTTTCATATCGAGACGCCATTCTGCTGAAATCAACACAGGGTAGATAGGTACGAAGTTACAATGTTCTTCATACCTTCAACAATTTTTAGGATCGATACATTTCAACTGTTGCCACTGTTGTAGTCCAATTAGTTACGAAACGTTTGCTATGACGACAGCTTTGTTAGGGTCACGGATTTTTCAATTCCCCAAAATTTCACTACCTATCGCAAGTACGAACACCAAATTTTACATAACAACAAAATTCTTTACTCAACACGATTTTCGAGCTGTCGACTCCGAAAATCTCAACTCGAAATGGAAAAAACTGAGAAGAAGGAGGACAAGAAAGAAAAGAAAAGTTTTAAACACGTCGGACCGATTTTGGAGGTCAACGCCGCCAAACCGGGTGAAAAGAAGCAGAAAAAAACTGTCGTGGCGGCGTCGGTGGCGCCGGCCCCTGAGCAACCGGCGCCAGACGGTCAGCAGGCGCCCGGGTCGCTGCGCGATAGCAAGTTGTATGGGGTTGCGAAGAATATTAATCACTCTTTCATTGTTTGCTCACACATAGCAGAACAAGTGAGTAGCCTATTCGTTTCCTCTAGAAATGAAGACAAAAAAAGACAAAATAATAGCGGACAAATCTACCCATAAAGTAGGAAAAATGAAGAATTGGCTCATTTTCGAAATGTTGCAACTTGTTTCCATTGATCTCATTGTTGTTTTCGTGAATAATGAAGTTTACTTACTTGATTTATGTAATGAATTAAAATAATAATAGTAATATTTATTATTATTATTTTGATAATATAAAAAATATAAATATATTTGATAATATAAATAAAAATGTATTAAATAAATGTCATTACATTATTAGACAATTATATATCTACCTTTTACTTATTGTTATTATTTTAATTTATTACATAAATCAAATAAATGAAATTCATTATTCACGAAAACAACAGATCAATGAAAACATATTTGTAAGCTGAACAATACACCTAGTTAACATTGAACATAAACACATAAATAACCCAGCAATAAGTAACAATATTTTTCCACGCTGTGGTCTGTGACGTCGAGCTTTGGTGAGTTTGAAATACATGCATCGAAAAATCCCCAAAATTTAGTAGAAATAAAAGTTAACTAGGTATACCTACTATTCAGGGGCTGTGGACAACGATGAGGAAACCTAACTAACTAGGAAAAATGCTAAATTAATGCAGTTACCTACTACTCGCATTGAAGTACTAAGTACTAAGTAACTATGTGCTCAGGGACTATAATATATAATGCAATATAAAATATAAGTATTACTCATAACCCATTTTCTAGATTATGATGACCAGCTTCACTAACCATGCAAGTTAGCATCATGGATTTTTATTTGCTGAGAGAAACTTTCCGGGTGCTTGATGTTAGGATTCAGTCTTCTATGTACCATGTGCAACATATTATAGCATTTCCTGGTTGAATTGGACTTTTCCCAAATCAAAATAGACATTTTCCAAACCCAATACAGTTTTCATAACAAATTAGACCTTTTCCAAACCAAATTGGACACTAAACAATTGTGTATTTTTTTCAATTAAGTTCATTTTTTATTTTGCCAGTATAAGAACACTGGTTTGAGAGAACAACTGAACAGATATTAGGTAGGTAGATATAATAACTATTACTCACAGAAAATATAAAAAAAAGAATGTTTGTAGATAATATATTTGTATAATTGATGCTGCCATCGTTTAGAAAAGGTGCTCATTTTGATGTGAAAAATGATGAAATTAGTTTGGAAGAGGTCCAAATTGGCTTTGAAAAATGTCCGAATCTGTTTGGAAAATGTTGAATTCGACTTGCAAATGCTTTATACAAAGGGCTTTGTGCGGTCAGCTGACCGGCCACAGAAAAATCGGAAGGTGACCATGAAAATCAGGTGTCGTAGGTTTTTAACCTTCGTAGGTGGACGTGGATACGCTGAAGTCGATCGCTAAGCGGTACAATGTCGACCTGGAGCACACCCCGGAGGAACAGAAAGCCATCGATAAGGAGATGAAGAAGAAGATCAGAGCTTGGAAGAAATGCCCGTGTCGCATGGATTTCAGGTATACAGCCAGTGCTGTTCACTACATAAAATTATAAATAATAGGTTTGTTCGCAGTGACCATCTGACTGTTACCTGATCGTCAGAAAGGCGTTTAGCCGTTCGCAACTGAGCATCGGACTGTATAGTTGTATAGTATCCGTGACCGGCCTGTTCGGAGTGTTTTCTTGACTATCCAACGCTAGTTATCTGATCTTTCCAGCACATAGAAGATAGGGCGGAATAGAAACTGACCATGCACTGCCTTTTCCATTCCCAGCCATTATCAAACTCAAGCGCTTATCAAGATGATATTGGATCATGGATGGTTTCTTACGGTTTTCTAGGAGTCAGCTAACCGTCGGAAAAATTCAATGCGTACAAAACTAATGTGAGAAGGGCGTCCTTATGATAAGCAACTGTATCTAGGTCTCCTATTTTTTAATTTTTTTAATTTTTAGAATACAAAAATCCGTAAATATAAAATACTTTATTTGAGTAAAACCCACAGCGAACAAACCCGTTGTTAGCCATTTTTAACCGACTTCAAAAATAATTTCTAAGCCGAACAAACGTACTACATACTTTATTCAAAACCAATACAACATTAAAATTAGAAGTCGGCGCCTAATTTAAACTAAAAACCCCCACACACAGCCTCACATTTTATCCCTTGATTTTTAGCGAATTTTCGAAGAAAAGGAAGCTATTGTTCTCGGTCCAAAATTTTTAGAACTCGAGTTTCTGAAAGATTTTTATACCAAAATCCGTTTCAGACCATCCTGAATTCACTGCCGAAAGACACCAAAAATTATATGTATATATATCCAGACGATAACTCTCGAAAGAATTCAGATAAAAAGTTCAAATTTGCACGAAAAATCTGTCTTGGCAATCGACAGGCTAAGTTCGAAGATGGGCAGAATCGGGTCACTCTAAGGGGGAGTTTTGGGGAGTTTTAGGGGGGGAAAATTACCCATAAATTCCCAAAATGAAACAGTCTGACAAGTGACACCTCATTTTAAAGGTTTTTGTACGCTGAACACGATGGTGAAATCAGAATTGCGATATCTCATTCCGTTCTCAAACTGGAGTACTTTGAAGATGAAGGAACGTGGTTATTTCTTGAGATGTTCTTCCTGGTTCGTCTGCTCTAATCTGATAACGGAATGGGATATCGCAATTCTGACTTCACCATCTTGTTCAGCGTTGGAAAATCTACAAACCGAGGTGTTACTCGGCAAAAAATGGAACAAAAAATTTGTTACGTACCCAATACCTACTCTTCTGGTATTCAAAACATTTTTGATTTCCCCTCCTCCCCCTTCCACCCCAAATTTTACTTTGCGTAAAACTACTCCTGTTTTAATTTTGTATGGTATCAAGTTGGGAAAACATTGGCCGAAAATTAATTTTCAGAAAATTTTAGGCGGAGGAGGAAGATGCCGAAAACTTCGAAAATTCGCTCTTATAGCCATGCTGCATGACTGTGGTTTTTATACATTTTAGTTGAAATTTGGTGCCAACTTCAAAATTTTTGTAGTATTGGCTTTGAATAAAGTAGGTGTGTACATTTGTTCAGCCTAAAAATTATTCTTTACCTACAGCTTTACAGACAGTAAAGCTTTTTACAGATAGCTTTTGGTTTATTATTTTCAATAATGGAATCAAACATGGAAAAAAAATTTAACCACGGGCCCCTCAAAATTTGATGGATACGTTTCAAAGTATGCAGAATCCGAAAGTGGGATCAAAAAATTTCTATCCGTCCGCCGTACTTCGCACTTCCCTTGGTTACCATGAACCAAAATAAAGGAAATTTGGCTTGCAGGTCCCCTTTGGGGTCTAGTTGGTCCGCGAAGCTCGGCGTTACTGTCAGTCATCTCTAAGGGGTGAAAAATAGGGGTTGAAACTTTCAAAACGCCGTAGCTCGAAAACTTTCAATAGATATGGTTTTTTTCAAGTTTTTTAAATTGATCTTGAACTAAAAAAAATTTTTGGAATCACCCAGGGCATTTCACGTCCAGTCGTCCGTTTGCATCGAAAAGCTTCGTCAACATGATCGTGAATAAAACGGTATAAATCCGGCCCAGATGTCATCGCTAGGGATCACTGATTATAATCACGGATGGTTGCATTTGAAAAATGATGGATCTTTTGGATTTCATTGATGGGACCTACTTTTGTAACGTGAACGAGGTTATGCCTCATGAATAACAACAAATAAATAATTAATGATTGATGATAGAATCCCGCGCATTTTTATGAAACTGTAATTCCCGGGGCCGGCTTCAGTACTCGGGGGAGCACGAGGGTTGGTATTGACCACAGAAAAAAGTGATCTACGCAGAAGGGGCATCTATACAGGTAAATAATAAACCGTTGTGCAAAAATTTGCAGCATTTTTTGAAGTCGGGATTTATTTAAAATTTGTATTATTATTTTTTAAATCAGTTGTTCAGTGTTATGAATTGCCTAGGAATGTTTGCCGGGACCCGCTGACCGGTGAGACCTGCTCGACCGTCAAAGCTTACATGACGCCGCAGCCCTACGACCCTCGGACGCTGGAAGTCTCGACGCGTCTCCCTCCGGGAACGATCGGCGTAGGACGTCGTCAAGTCGCCTTCCACACGGGCGGTCCTCTCCCCAACACCAACGACCCGCACGCGCTGGAGCTCGGGAGACGCGAAGACGGGACGATGTGCGTTTCCGTCCAGTACGCTCCCGACCCTCGGCCACCGCCCGAGTACATCTGCACGACTGTGAGGGAGACCCAGGCGGCACTCGAGGGCGATGACAACGGACAGAAGAAGACAACCAAGAAAGGGTCCAAGGCGAAGAAAAAGGGCAAAAAATGATTAATTCATTATAATCCCATTTTGACAGCAAAGACATTTTATTACACTCATTACGTGCCTGATGCCTACACTGCCGTGCTAAGCTTAATTGCAGTATCTCCAAAATTATGAAATGAGAGAAAAAGCGTTTTGGTTTATTATTCTGTGAATAATACATCTATGTAATCGCTCAGCAAAAAATTTTTATAACACCCCCTCAAAATTTTTTCTTTTCCGTTTCAAGGTACATAGATTCCAAAAATGCAATGTCCGTCCGCCGTACGCCGTCCGCCGTATCACGTGTACAGGCTTCATTTTCGGTCTAAAAATATCGTTCTTTCGCACACATGCTCCATTTGGGCCCTAGTTGTGTCCCGAAACTTTTCAGCCCGATCGGAATATACCCAGGGGTGTTATGGGTGAAAATGTGTGTAAAAATAGGTACTTTTTGCGTTTTAGCAACATGTTGGTAACATGAGGTTTTGAGGTATCCTTTTCCATGTTTTTGGGGACAAGAAGACCGAATATGAAGTCGATTTTGACCAAAGACGCGGAAATTGAGGTTTTACCAAAGGTTCAGCTCCCAAAATGGTTTTTTTATGAGTCAAAAACCTGGAAAACTGTCTGAAATCACCATCAATGTGTATAATAACATTAGAAAATGTGTAAACATGTGAATCAAGACCATTAAATGGCACTACCAATGATCAAAGATGATCTGGAAAAAAAAGCGTACCTATTTCATGTTTTGGGGGCCAAAATTGGTGGAAATCATCATAAATAGCTATTTCAATCATTCCACATGAAAGAAACAATAAATTTAACAGCCAACAAGAATCTCTAGAACTCCAATAGAATAATAAACCCATGTGACAAGAACTTTGCAGCGTTTTGTGTTTTAGTAACATGTTAGTAAAATGAGCTTTTGAGGTATCGTTTTCCATGTTTTCGGGGACGAGAAGACCGAATATGAAGTCGATTTTGACCAAGGAGTGGAAAATTGAGGTTGTACCAGATGTTCAGCTCCCAAAATTGATTTTTTATGAGTCAAAAACCTGCGAAATCGTCTGAAATCACCATCAATTTGTAGAATAACACTAGGAAAAGTGTCAACACGTGGATCAAGACGATTAAATGGTACTACCAATGATCAAAGATAATTTGAAAAAAAAAGAAAAAAGGAGCGTTCCTAATTCAAGTTTTGGTGGGGGGGGGGGGGGGGCAAAATTGGTGGAAACCACCAGAAATAGCCATTTCAATTATTTTACATGAAAGCGACAATAAATGAACAGCCAGCATCCAGTAGAATAATAAACCCATGTGACAAGGACTTTGCAGCGTTTTTTCAGTTTTTTCGTCAGGCCACCGTCAAGAAATGAATTTTTTTCAAAAAAAGTAACATCACCCGTTGCTGAGGGTAACATCACGTTAGCGTAGCTTCATATATATAATCTAAAATGTTGTTTTTAGCCTTATTTATAGTGGGATGGCGAATACTGCATTTCGGCTTAGTAAATCATCGTTCATCTCTACGCTAAACTGCAGTAACAGCCACACAGTTGCTGATGATGCATTTAAGCTTAACAAGTTATTTCACTTCTGCTACGCTTAATTGCAGTAAAAGCCATGATCTCGCTGATACTGCAATTCAGCTTAGCACTGACAAACTGAATTTAATAAACCACTTTAAACAATGCAGCAAAATCCAATAAAACCAGGATCGGTTCCACTCATCACAATCATCATCTTATTGTGGCATATACTCTCACTCATTGCAGATAGTCTGGAAGTACGTTTGAGTAACCTATCTTTGATGATGAATTCAATGCGCAATTTAATTACCTACCTAAGTTCGTGACTAGTGGCGCGATATGAGCAGTTTACGTACAAGCCCCAATAATATTGTGGATAAATTGATTTATTGATCTAAAATTAGGTTGCTACCTAGCTATAAGCTCTCGGTAAGCCCTGGGCAGTGCACACAAAGGTTTTGATGAAAACCCACTTTTTCCCAGCATTAACCCCCTTCCCCCTTCTGGAAGTAAATTTCGAAATTCTGGCGACATAGAGCACAACTGGACTGTTTTCTGCATGGATCAAAAAAGAACCACTCAAATCGTTCGAGAATTGCGGCCTGAGCAGCGCACACAACATTCTGACACACACACACACACACACACCTAGGTTTTTTTCACGCCTAAGGTTTTTTTTTCACTGATTGTGATTCAGAACTGATTTTTTTTGTACTCACATATGATAGAGTACCCCACCCACGAACCTCCAGAGCTTCTAACTCAAAACCGCCAAAAAGTGGATTTACTGCAATTATGCTTAGCACGGCAGTACAGCCAATGGCGGGTCCAAACATTATTTCGGTGGTGGGGGGGGGGGGGCTAGAAAATAATGTTAATTTTAACTAGGTATCAAGGTAAAAAGAAATATAATTTGTTATCTGACAAGCATGAAGTAGAACTTACTTGATAACACTGACAGATGAATAGAATTTACTTGATAACATGATGAATAGAATTAACTTGAATAGAATTTACTGATGAATAGAATTTACTTGATAATACTGAACACAAATAAAATTCAACTCAACCATCAACTAAACCATAAAATTCTACCATAAAATAAACCACAAATTCAACTAAACCATAAACCTCAACCAAAAAATTCAACTAAACACAAATAAAATTCGAGGTAACAATAAATAAAATTCAAACTTGAAACAACAATACGGGTAATAACACAGACCTAGGGTGGAGGCGATGTTCGTTTCTCCTAGATTTGCTCAAAATTAGAAGGTAGATATGACTAGGCATCGATTAGATTTTGGAACAATCGAAAGACTCATTAGGTATTGAAAATAATAAACCAAATAATGAAGAGCGCTGAATGGTAAATTGGGAACTCCAGTTGAAGAGCGTCACGAGTGTTTCAGTCATTTTTGTGGTTTAGCTTTAATATTTTATCGTGGAACAGTACAATAAGATGAAGAGGAGAAATGATCAACCATTTCAAAGGAAGGAGAAAGGCTCCCAGAACCCAAGGAAGAAGGTTTTTTCGAAGAAGTTGTGGATTTCCATTGATCATTTTATTGATTGAAAAATTATTACATTCATTTTATTATTAGCATGAACCATTTAAATGAATTTTCTTAAACAAATATTTTAGTTCCGGAATAAAATAAATATCATTGTGATTTTTTGGTTGTTTGTATTTTTCTGCGATAACATTAGTGTAACGATCGAGTGGTTAATAAAAAATGATTTGAGTAATTTTATCTGTGATATAAAAAAAAATACTTATATGTGATAATAAAATATAGTGCTTATATTTTTAGTGTTTTTTTAAATAAAAAACTATTATACTATAAATTTTATATAAATTTTATAGGTATCTATTATTTGTTTTATTTGAATCATTGAATTTTTTTCCATAATTTGCAACGAAGGGTAAAAAATACCCAAGTCCAAGATTTTGAGAATGTGAGGTACCCAAGTCCAGCCGGACTTACCATTTTTTATATATCAGGTACATCATGTAACAGCAAAGTTTAGGCAAATGCATAGAAGAATAATATAGTACTGTATATTGTAAGGAATATTATGAATCATGGTACATTAAATAATTTCATACATTACATCAGATTTTCCGAGCACTACAAACTTAAAATTTGAGTTTTCCACAAAAATTAAAAAGTGGACCTGGGCAGTTTTCACACTAACCCCAATATCATTAATGTTGTTAGCAAAATTTCTGAGAGCACTAAGCACACTGCAGTGCTGCAGTCTTTGGACCCAGTCCAATAAGACTATTAATTATCTTTCCTAGCAGTTAATCAGTAACATTTCTGTTCTAATTGCCCAGCTCCGAGCAAATCTGACGTTCCAAGTGGGCAGATGGTGATCTAAAGTTGCGTCACATCTCGCGACCCAAATCCCGTGCGTACGGTTTCAAGGGCAGCAGTGGCCACGAAGTCGAGTGGTCTTTCTTTACCCATCATCTTCCAGAATCCCCCGCATCCTCTCTTCCTCCTGGTTATCGCCAGAGTCGCAGCCCTCCCCCAGAACTACCACTGGATCACCAGTTCTGGTTCTGGCGGCTGCCCATCCCACCCATCACTGCCAAATCCTTGTTTCGATATTCTTTCCTCTTATTCGTTTTCTTCTCATTCGTCCTCTCCACTTTCTCCGTTTGCTACGGCAAGAGAAGCTCCTAAGGCAGTGTTGTAGCCGGAGGGGGAGGGGGGTTAATTGGAGGTTATACCCCCCCCCCCCCCCCCCCCCCCCCAGTTATTGTTTGTTACTGACCATGGTTTGATCACCAAAACCGGTATAACAGGGTATATTTCGCGTTTTTTCGTGTATTAGTGGAAATAGACTATTTTAGCGAATTTTCGAAGAAAAAGAAGCTATTGTTCTCGGTCCAAAATTTTTAAAACTCGAATTTCCGAAAGATTTTTATACCAAAATCCGTTTCAGACCATCCTGAATTCCCTGCCGAAAGACACCAAAAATTATATGTATATATATATACAGGGTGGAAGCGGATAAGTGACGAAAAATTTTTTCTGTTAATCCGCATCAAAAATGTAGTAAAACCCCGCCAGAACGAGTGTCCTATCACTATCTGTTTGAAAGTTATGATTTTTTTAGTAATTTTTCGACTGAACCCGACCTTACGTCATAAAACCACTATTTCTCAGCTTGTGCGTCACTTATTTCCATTTTTTACCTCATTTTTGGATTCAGCATTAAATTTCCTATAGGAATGGATCATGTTCGGAGTTATTTAACATGATTTAGACTCAATTATTACAATACAAACGTTAATTTTTTCAGGAATCTAGAATTATCATGAATTTTCGAAAATTAGCCTCTCCGACAAAATTGGTCTTAGAGGTTGTCAAATTTCATAAAAACTGCTTCATCTAATACTCTTTCCAATGGTATAATCAGTTTCATTAATAGCTGTTTTCTTTGCTCTATTATTACTGAGCGAGAGATGAAAAACACGATATTAGTGAAGGAAGCGAAGGTGACAGGATGAAGCGTACTCGCATGTCATAATTAGTTTATTAAAAAATCAATGTAGCATATTTTCAAAATGCCGACCTCGATTTCTGACGCATAACCGAGCACGTTTTCGCATTGATCCCACTGTTACTGAAAATGATAAAGATTCTTTCAGTTTTTCTGAAGCAGCGATTATCCTTCTTCTCACCTCTTCTTCACTGTTGGCCTCAGTCTTGTAGACCTCACTTTTAAGGAAACCCCATACGAAGTAATCCATAGGGTTGAGGTCAGGAGATCTCGGTGGCCACGGGGTAGTCCCTCCTCGCCCTATCCACAGAGGAAAACGTTGGGACAACCATCGTCTGACGTTCACCGAATAATGAGGTGGGGCTCCATCTTGTTGATAAATTAAATTTCCACTAACGTCGGGAGGAAGATTCTGAAGGAGAATAGGCAAATGTTGTTCGAGAAACTGTAAATAACTCTCCCCATTTAAATTGGCTGGAAGAAAATGTGGCCCTATCAACTGGTCGCCAACTATCCCTGCCCAAACATTTACTTTGAACCGGCGTTGGAATGATGACTGTCGAGATGCATGGGGATTCTCCGTAGCCCAGTGGTGCATATTGTGAGTATTGAATACACCTTCGCGAGTAAACAAAGATTCGTCTGTCCACAATATGCGTTTGAAAAAATGATATTGTTCTATGTCGCTATTCAGAAGCCACCTACAAAATTCTTCCCTAGGTGCAAAATCGTTTTCTTCCAAAGCCTGCACCTGTGTGAAATGGTAAGGATGAAAATGGTTTTTATTCAATAATTTCAATACGTACGAGTGGGAAACACCAATCTCTGAGGCTAAGTCTCGAGAGCTCACGTTAGGATTAGTTGTGACACGGTCAATGATGTAATCCTCAATTCCAACATCTACTGCGGCCGATGAATTTTCCCTTCGAGATCTCACTACCGAACCTGTATCCAACAAACGTTGGTGCAGTCTCGTAAAAACTTTGTCCTTAGGGCAACGTCTGTCAGGATAACGATCGCGGTACTCCCTCTCAGCTGCCAGAGCGTTCCCGTTACATAACCCGTAGACGAAGTGCATATCTACGTATTCCCGAGTTGTAAACCCAGCCATCGTGAAAAATGAACTAGCTTATAAATCACCACATCATGTAAGGCAGGTATTTTGTTATTGAACTATGAACAGGTATTTGTTTACAAGGCAAGTTCAACACCCAAAAACAATATGACATGCGAGTACGCTTCATCCTGTCACCTTCGCTTCCTTCACTAATATCGTGTTTTTCATCTCTCGCTCAGTAATAATAGAGCAAAGAAAACAGCTATTAATGAAACTGATTATACCATTGGAAAGAGTATTAGATGAAGCAGTTTTTATGAAATTTGACAACCTCTAAGACCAATTTTGTCGGAGAGGCTAATTTTCGAAAATTCATGATAATTCTAGATTCCTGAAAAAATTAACGTTTGTATTGTAATAATTGAGTCTAAATCATGTTAAATAACTCCGAACATGATCCATTCCTATAGGAAATTTAATGCTGAATCCAAAAATGAGGTAAAAAATGGAAATAAGTGACGCACAAGCTGAGAAATAGTGGTTTTATGACGTAAGGTCGGGTTCAGTCGAAAAATTACTAAAAAAATCATAACTTTCAAACAGATAGTGATAGGACACTCGTTCTGGCGGGGTTTTACTACATTTTTGATGCGGATTAACAGAAAAAATTTTTCGTCACTTATCCGCTTCCACCCTGTATATATATATATATATATATATATATATATATATATATATATATATATATATATATATATATATATATATTTATATATATATATATATTTATATATTTATATATATATTTATATATGTATGTGTCATTCCAGACGATAACTCTCGAAAGAATTGAGATAAAAAGTTCAAATTTGCACGAAAAATCTGTCTTGGCAATCGACAGGCTAAGTTCGAAGATGGGCAGAATCGGGTCACCCTAAGGGGGAGTTTTGGGGAGTTTTAGGGGGGGAAAATTACCCATAAATTCCCAAAATGAAAAAGTCTGACAAGTGACACCTCATTTTAAAGGTTTTTGTACGCTGAACACGATGGTGAAATCAGAATTGCGATATCTCATTCCGTTCTCAAACTGGAGCACTTTGAAGATGAAGGAACGTGGTTATTTCTTGAGATGTTCTTCCTGGTTCGTCTGCTCTAATCTGATAACGGAATGGGATATCGCAATTCTGACTTCACCATCGTGTTCAGCGTTGGAAAATCTACAAACCGAGGTGTTACTCGGCAAAAAATGGAACAAAAAATGTGTTACCTACGTACCCAATACCTACTCTTCTGGTATTCAAAACATTTTTGATTTCCCCCTCCCCCTCCTTCCTCCCCAAATTTTACTTTGCGTAAAACTACTCCTGTTTTAATTTTGTATGGTATCAAGTTGGGAAAACATTGACCGAAAATTAATTTTCAGAAAATTTTAGGCGGAGGAGGAAGATGCCGAAAACTTCGAAAATTCGCTCTTATAGCCATGCTGCATGACTGTGGTTTTTTTTTTCAATAGTTAACTCAGTTTCTTTGGGTAATTCTCCCCCCCCCCTCCGCTGGCCACCAATTGGCTCGAAAACGAATACTTTTTTATCACAAATTAAAATCAAATATTCAAGAATGGTTACAATAAAAAAGTAATAAATACAACAACAGATTAAACGGTAAATCAAACATGAAGCAAAACACAATAAAAAATGAAATACGCACACGTGAAACACACACACGCACGCGCAAGCACTCACACATATGAAACACACGAACCTATACACACACTTTTGTACAAGAAATTATATTACGTATATTTGACTACAAACGAGCAATGTCATGGCCTTTGTGAATATTTTCCGAACAAGTAGGAGGGGACGAGGGTTGGATGGAGTGGGATGCGTTGTGTATGTAGACGATTCATTCCCCTTTCTTCCCTATAAAGGTCGCTTCACACGAGACCGGCACGTCCCCGTCACGAGATCGGTCGGTGACGGTCCGTGATTCCTGTTCACATCGGACAGAGTTTCATCCGTCATGAACCCGTCGAAGAACAGCGCAAAGCGTCAGTCGTTTGGGAAGTGAGCAAATAATAATGTAACGTCTAATATAAATAATATATGCACCTGTTTCTTACCAGTGTCTGACATTCTACTCCAGTTTTACTCCAGATGTTGTTTTTGAAATCAGAGCCTATGCATTCAGGATTGGAGAGACCGTAGAGCGGGGGATACGACCCCACTACCTCAATCAGTTTTTCGTCACCCATGTTGAAGAACAATAACAATATTGTAAAACTAAGAACGAGCCTCACAACCCCACGGAAATGAAAAATGACGGCCGTCAAAACCAGCACGATGTCGTCGCCAAGGAACTTCGAGATGACGGATCGGTGACGGCGAGCGCGCCTGAACGTTTGACGCGCGTTGGGTTAGTGGAAACATTTCAAATACTGAGAAGAACATTATTTCACGCCATGTCGGCCGACGTTCGTGACGGGGGGCCGGCCTAGTGACGGTCTAGTGTGAAGCGACCGGCTGCGCGGCTGACCCCGGCGCATGTAGCGGGTAAAAAATGCTTTAGTTTTGTGTATAAATTCATTGACAATATGTAATATTTTTTTACACAATTCACTGCAAACAAAAACATTGTTGTCCAAATAAATATGTTTTATTTTATCAGTTTATCTTACCTAACGTTACCTGTAACATTTAGCGCTTTGTTAAATTTACATTCAACTTTGTGATCAAACCTTAAATTTTCTATTTCCGGTAACCCCCTCCATACCGTTCAGCAATCCTACGGCGCTGTCCTAAGGTAACAATGCTTCAAATCAATGGTAATTTCGACCTACTTAAGTCGCCCAATAATGGACACTGACTCATTCTGAATAAACGCGTCGCTCTGCGAATTGTGTCGAAATGTCCTCAGCACAATACAGTTAGCTCAAGTGTGCTAAAATCAACAAGATAATGAATTGTGACACATTAGAACGGGGTTTTTGTCCAGATATTTCTATTTTGAAAAGCGATCCAATATAGGTTTGTTTAATCCTACTATATATTATTCTGTTTTGAGCAAAACTGTAATGTTTCTTCTAACAATGTTCATATCTATGACCAAATATCTACAGATTTTGTGGTTGAAGGCAACCTAATTCTTCAGCCTGAACTGTACAATAAATGATGATTTCACCAAATGGGCTGATCGAATAATTAAAAAAGAGGTTGAACACCGACACGTCAACTAGATTTTTTGTACTATTGAACAAATTTGTCAAGTTCGGAGTGACGGAGCATAGTTATTGAAAAACTCATACATTCAAGACAGACAGTTCTGCACCGTTCGGAACTATTAGAACTGACCACGCCCTCTTTTGGAGCGTTCGGACAGCGCCAGAACTGGTTCAGAATCGATAGGTGGTTGTTCGGACAGGCAGCGCAGAACCCTGCAGAACCAGTTCTGAGGGTTTTTGATTTTCTTTAAAAATTTGATTCAGAGCATGCGCACTTGATGATTTCACCTATCAGCTGATCAGAAAAAATATCTTCAGCCTTTCCTCTTTGTTTATACTTCTTTTGGTTTATTATTTTCAATAATGAACCATTGGAATCGAGCATGAAAAAAAAATTCTTACCCCCCTCAAAATTTGATGGTTTACGTTTCAAGGTATGTAGAATCCAAAACTGCAATAAAAATATTTCTGTCTGTCCGCCGTACGCCGTACGGGCCACTTTTCTTAGTTACCATGAAAGAAAATTGATGAAATTCGGGTTATAGGTTCCGTTCGGGGTCTAGTTGGTCCTCGAAGCTCGACGTTACTGTGAGTCATCTGTAAGGGGTTCAAAATAGGGGTTGAAATTTTCAAAACGCCTATACCATTTTTTTAAGTGAATATTTTTACGGTTTTAAATAGTTCTTGAACTTGCGAGTTTTTCAAGACCATCCGGAGCGTCGTACGTCCAGCCGTTCGTTCACAGTAAGGCCCCGAAGTTTGCACCGACAGGCATTTTCGACTCCAGTGTGAATGAAATTGTATACAATTCAAACCAAATCTCGTAACCAGAGACGCGCCCACAATAGGAATTTGTGAATACGGCCAATCATTGGTAGGGATCACCTGATTATATTGGCGGAGTATGAAGTCGAGTTGGTTGTTCTGTGATATTATTTCGCTTGAAAAATGATGGCTCTTTTCGAGTTTGTTGGTAGGTAGTGAAACTTGAACAAACGTTGAAGTATTATTGATGGGTAAATTATTACTACGGTAAATCATTACTCAACGGTAAATTATTACACAACGGTTCAGTATACCATCTACGTAGAAGGGGCTGGAGTTTGTTGGTAGGTACTTTCGCAACTTTTTTCACTCATCAACAATTTCTTTTCAGAACTTCATTACGTGTGTTTCTTTTTGTTAGGTACTGTTTGTCATCGGCAGAATTATTTTAGCAACATTCAACTCGTGATTTAGGTAGGTACCTAGTAACGTGTACGGGGTTAGGTACTAACCTACGGAGGGTCTGCGATCTACATTATATGTATAGAATAGTACATATCATATTATATAGACGGGTTATCTATACATAGAGCTGTGATCTGTAACGGAAGGGTATTCTATACAAAATAATAAACCGTTGTGCAGGGATTTGCAGCGTTTTTTTATATCGATTTCCTCTTAATCCGGTCAATTTTTGTTGTTCAGTTTTATATCAAAGTTTTTGCTTCTGTTTTAACTACCTATGTATGACGGAAAGCGACGAGTGTTTAGCTGAGCGGATTAGACGACTCACATTATGAAATCTAATTCCTTGCTCTCAACTTCCTTTAGCGCCCCAACAATGAGGGCTACTTCGCCGTTACAGTCCCAATATGGAAGAAAGGTTAGCGGATGTTGCTTAGGGGGTTTTCCCCCTAAACTTCTGCGTCAGGGGGTTTTCCCTGAGAACTTAAAATTGGCAATCGTTACTCCGATACATAAAGGAGGGGAGACAGGAGACATTACTAACTACAGACCAATATCCCTGGTAAGTAATTTGGCTAAAATTATTGAAAAATGTTTCAAAAAGCAATTGGTGGATTATGTGGAGAGCAATTGCCTTCTCGATAGTAATCAGTATGGCTTTAGAGCAGGTCGCAGTACTCAGGATGCCCTGTGTTTGCTGAGTTCCAGAATTACTAGAGACCTTGACTCGGGTAAGAGGTCATTAGGAGTTTTCCTAGACCTAGCAAAAGCGTTTGACACTATTTCACATATCAAACTGTTTGAAAAGTTGGAGAAGATTAGAATAAGGGGGATTGCCCTGAAATGGGCTAAGGACTACTTGGCAAAAAGGATACAGAGAGTCAAGCTAAGGGGAGTGGTAGGTCCGCCGATGGAATGTTATCCGTTTGGAGTTTCTGCAGGGCACAGTCCTCGGTCCGGTGCTATTTATTCTCTATGTGAACGAGATGGGTGCCGTTGATATACCTGGCGAGATGGTAATGTTCGCTGACGACACAGTCCTGTATTTTGCAGCTGAGGACTGGAGAACAGTCTTTGATCTGGCGGCTGAGGGATTATGTCGGGTAGCACATTGGCTGCGAGTAAACACCCTTACCCTTAACGTTAACAAGACAAGATGGATTCCATTTTGTCTTGTGCGTTCCTCAGCGCCGTCCTCGGATTGTGTTTTGTTGTCACATGGGTTGGAGTGTGGTTTGGATTCCTGCTCATCTTGCCCGGCTATACAAAGATGTTGTACTACAAAGTATCTGGGCATCGTTTTTGATGCGCACATGAAATGGATACCCCAAATAACGGCAATTAAAAGTAGAATGAGGAAACTGTTGTACGTATTCTCCCGATTACGCAATTATTTGTCTAAGCCGGTCTTAAAAATAGTTTATTTTGCGTTGGTGCAGTCGGTATTAATGTATGGATTGCCGGTGTGGGGTGGAGCATACGACACGACTTTTTTGCCTGTTGTTTTAGCACAAAAGGCCATCATTTGCGTGATGTGTGGGGCCTCATCTTACTCTCATTCTGCCCCATTGTTTGGGAAAATGAGACTGATAAAAGTAGATACCCTATTTAGTTTTTGTTCTCTAAAGCAATTGTTAAGAGAGGGGGCTCTCGATCTACCAAGGCATGATTTCCCTACACGCTTGGTCTGTGACAAAATGGCAGTGTTGCCGAGTGTCAGGACAACGGCAGCACAAAATGCGTATTTTTATAGAGGTGTAATATACTTTAATTTATTGCCTGTAAGCCTTCGAAGGCATCTTTTTATGAGCCGCGATTTCGGTGTCATCAATAAGTTATTAAAAAAACACTACTGGTCAGGCTACAAGTAATGTGTTCATCTACTTTCTTTTTTGATTATTGTTGTATTTAGATTGATTTTTGTTGTGTGAGCTTCTTTTTTGTATGAGATCTAGTTTCTTTTTTGATTTTTGTTGTATTTAGATTGATTTTTGTTGTATGAGATAAGAGTGGACTTGCTGGTTTGACTCATCTCCCTAACACGGGCACTAATCCTAAATTCAATGATTCTGTCTGATGAATCTGTGGCTCCATGCACTTTGGAGCTGGCGAAATTTAAGAAAGATTTTGAAACAAATAGGTATTCAAAAGCTGCGTTTTATAACACATTATTTTAAAAGTTAAAAAACTTAAGTACTTCCATACCTATAAACATTTTTTATAACCGATCTATTTCATTATGTGAGTTTATTTCAGTAGCCTAAATCACGAATCCACAACAAAATTATGTATTCAACGAGGAAATTTTCAAAAACGTATTTATTGCCTACCTACTTTTACAATGAATATCAGTGTTAAAACGGCAAGACGACAAGATTTGCTTGGTCTCATGAACCGTCGTTATAAATAATTTTTGCTGTAGGTATTACTCAACAGTAGGTACCTATATGTTTTTTTTTTTTTTTTGCATTTGTTGTTTTTGCGCTTTCTGTCGAAATGATCAACCAACAAGTGGAAGGCTCATTTTCAAGGAATAGAAAAAACACCCGTAAGGTGAGGATGATAGGGAAGGGCTACCGTCCTGAATAAAACGGGCCTAACGGACCGGGCCCAGCCACGTGTCGGGGAAGACGTGCTCCGCGGGCCGCCAGCAATTGTTTGTAATAACGACCGAGGGGCAGTAAAGTTGATAAGGTTATTGTGCTTTCATGATGGTAGGCCCCTTAAAATGCGAAGTTGACTCAGGAGATGCGGCTCCGTCCTGCCAGCCTCACGAAGGCTCAGGGCAACGGTAACTAACGACTTGCGGCTCCCAACTTACGATATTTAGGAGCCTACATAGTGGGAGTAGGAGAGTTTGCCGGTGAAAACACCAAATTTAGCTGGCAACCAGCGGCGTACCTGAGCTACGGGTCATTTAAAAATTTAAAAAAAATGAGGTAATCTACCTATTTTATTAGGTAGGTATTAGTTTTTGAAACTTATGACCGGTCTGCTTATGCGTTAGTATTGAGGAAGCACAAAAATAACTTTGAAACAAGAAGACGTGATTCCCCTGCCAAAAACCAGCGTGATTTTTGGAGAATCTTCCTAAATGAACAATAAATAATTGAATTTTTGAAGTAAAAAAGTCCAATAAAATAAATGCGAATGATGATAAAAAGCCCTGGTAGAAACGAAGCCCTCCATCGCGACCTGGACATCCTGGGAGTAAGGGAAACAATAACATTTAGGCTCCACCAGTCACTCATAGGAAGAGACCGAGTGACGAGATCAATGGGGAATTTTCGTGGGCCACGAATTCCCTTTTTTTAGGCCAAATTCTGTTTAATTTCGAAAATTAACATTAATTTATTGGTTTGTATCAGAAAGTGTAGGTAGAAAACGAGTGTGAAATTTAAATTTCTGAGTTCCCGCTAGAAGTGCTTATCTGGTGAATCGCCGAGCAGTTCAACTCAAATCCCGCTTAGAGCGCTAATGCATGACTTTAAACGATGCACAGAACCACAGTGGAAGAATGAATGGAACCGCAAATTTATAAATAAATTTAAAAAACGTCCTCAAAACCAAACCGAAAAGTTCACGAAAAGTCACAGCAAAAGTTCTTGAAGGTTGCCAGGAAGGTCTGCCAATTCTAATGTTGGGTTGTTTGCAGCATTGAGAACCTTCGCCTCTGAAGCTTCGTTCGCCTCATTGGGCCAACAGCAATAATCTTATGAAAAGCTGGTTGATTCACCAATATCTGAATGGTTGAAAAGGAAGAAAAAAAATCGTTGTAAAAGTAAAATATTTGGTGCTATTGCCATTGTTTCTGTCTCAAAAACCATTTAAGTAGTTTTGGTGGATTTTACCTATTTTTAACTATTTGTGCGATATATAGGACCCGTAAAAATTCGAATTTTGAAATTAAAGCTGGTGGCTTGTCCCTGATGGTGGTTGGACAATGATGCACTTGCTAATAACATGTAAAAGAAGTGTGTAAGGCACATGGAATCTGAGATGTACCTTAGGGTAGGTAGTTATAACAGGGCCTCACAACCCTCTAAACCTGAGTGATTCCTAAACGAAAAACAAAAATATTTTGTACATAATTATTCACGTAATCCATAGCTAGGTCAATCCACCATGGAAAGAAGTGCGGAATTGAGCAATATCGCTTTACTTTTAGATAACCGCAGTACTTGACGTTTTGTATTACCGGTAGATTTCGGTAGTGAACCGTTACTGACTGCTGATAACCCAAACGGGACTTCCATATGGGTACTTGCCCTTACCTGTGACACTGAAGCCAGTTAAATGGATTTACAGGTTTAAATACTAGGTACGAAAAAGGCAGAGATTTTTCGACCTATACAAATAGAAACTTGAAACGGAAATAACATTAAGAGCTCATTTCTAGCAGACTCGAACTGTAATTGGGAGGGCGGAGAAAGAAAAGGCAAATGGATTTGTTGGGTTCTAACGGTAAAATGCCGAAGGCTGTAAGAGTTTGGCCCAGGGCGAGGGATCGTGTTTGGAATAAACACCTATAAGCCATCCATTGTCGAAGGACCAGGCACTCGGAGACACTCGACAAACAGAGTGAAGTTTCTATTAATAGATAGGCGTTGTGAGACTTATCTATGTGGGACATGGATGCACGAGTTCTGCGGCAAGTGGGTCGATGGGACCCAGCTGGTCGTTTCGCCAGTCCTACAAGAACTTCCCGAATATGATGAGAGCAGATTAGGAGCGTCGTTAGGTTTATGGGGTTCTGTTGTGTCGTAAATGATGTCAAGGGGACAAAACCGTACAACAGTGGTTCTTCGAGGAGGCAATGCCGCCCCCTGAGAGGAGCCAGTGAGGTTGTAAGTAGAAATAAGAAGAAGAAGAA
Source organism: Leptopterna dolabrata (assembly GCA_954871275.1). Taxonomy (NCBI): domain Eukaryota; kingdom Metazoa; phylum Arthropoda; class Insecta; order Hemiptera; family Miridae; genus Leptopterna; species Leptopterna dolabrata. The sequence continues at coordinate 12,934,491 of OX940980.1, forward strand.
GAAGGGTATTTATTGGCATTTAAGAAAAGAAAAAACTTGAGACAAGTTAAATAAACACTCCAAAATATACCAATGCCTGCCAGTTAAACAGTTCCTAAGAACTTGCGTAAACTGGCAGAGCCACTTAATCTATTCTGAGCAGAGTTGTCTGTATCACTTCGACATAAAATTAGCAAAAAGGAGAATCACATTTACAGCTCAAAATTTATGTGTGTAAAAGAATTTGAGATGTTACATACTTCTTCAAGTGACTAGCACTTATAAAGTCTTTAGGATTGATATTATTGGAATAAATTAGTTAAACATCCTGAGAGGAGCCAGTGAGGATGTAAGTAGAAATAAGTAGAAGAAGAAGGGTATTTATTGGCATTTAAGAAAATAAAAAAGCTTGAGACAAATTAAATAAACACTCCAAAATATACGAATGCCTGCCAGTTAAAAAGTTCCTAAGCACTTGCGTAAACAGGCAGAGCCAATTGATCTAGTCTGAGCAGAGTTGTCTGTATCACTTCGACATAAAATTAACTTAAAGGAAAATTAAATTTACAGCTCAACATTTATGTTTGTAAAAGAATTTGAGATATTACATACTTCTTCAAGTGACTAGCACTTATAAAGTCCTTAGGATTGATATTATTGGAATAAAGTAGTTTAACAGCCTGAGCAAAAGAACCTCGGTTGCATAACTCAGTTCTGGTTGAAGGAATTATTAAATTGCTATTGTTACCAGTTCTGGTGTAAGGCCGGTTAGAAGTACAATCATTCTCTTCTGGTATCTGGTACCTTCTCTGGTTTCAGAGGTTGGCGATAATTTGCCGGAATATATCACGGTCCATGGCCTGATTTTTCAAATTCAAAGCCCCACTTACCTTCAATACTCGTCACCACGGAGCAGATGGCCAACGTACGACACTTTCCTTTTCTTTACTGTTCTTAAAAATTGCCGTTCCGTGTGCATCAAACTGAGTACATTTTCGTTAGTGAACCTGCGAACCCAGGAAATTCGCTGCATTTTCCTGTAACGCCTCATTTCAAAAGCTTCGATCTTGTTCATGTGGACGACTCCACTCCGTACAGGACTACGGATCAAACGTAGCGTTGAAGAAACAACACACAACTTCTAGATAAGACTAAAGCAAAAAACACTGTTTAATTTTTAGAACATTTTATACAGGTTTTTAGAAATTTTATAGAGAAGAACCGTGGGATACCGCATAGGTTTACATAGAATTACCTTAATTAAGGCATTTTGGACCCTTTTGCATGGGTTTCAAATGAGTTGCCCATGTTCCAACCCACATTACCCCATAATTAATAATAGAACCAGCCAGGGCCAAGTAAACAGATCGCAGTAGGTACTTAGGCAAAAAATTGCGAACCACTTTGAATTCCTACATAGCTTTCTTAAACGGTTAATCACAGACTTATAGGGTGTTTAAATTTTAATTAGTAATTATAATAAAATAATCTGGATCCTGTGAACATAAATTACTTGCAATTTACCTCCCTCGTTTCAATGTTAGCTCACGAAACTGCCAATGCAGCGGAAGCCTTGTAATCACGTTTGGGAGGAAAAGTTGTTCCCATCAAAAGTCAAAAAGTTGACGCCTTTTAGACCTTTCTGGACTTTACCTATCAAGTGTTAACTGTAGGGGTTGAACTGTGTGAAGTTAGCAGTATTAAGTCGCCTTTCGGTTGTAACAAAGTAACCGACCTACTACAAGTTTATACTAGAAGGTGACTTCTAAGGTAGAACTAGTGAGTAATCCAGATCTGGAAAAAGTGTCGTTATATATCAGAGTTCATCGATAAACTGATGATTTTGTTGGTTTAGTAGTATAACATCAAACTTCATAGTTCCATAGTTCGGTTGGTCTTTATAAGCGATGTCGTAATACACGGTCATAAAGCCTAGTCACATTAGGCTAGTGGTTAGTGGCAAGTTATTAGTTATTGTCAGTAGTTACTGGTATTGTGTAGGACTACTACGGGTTAGGGGGTTAGTAGATGTTCACACACAAGTCGGGATACGAAGCCTACAACAAAAGATTGATGTTAGTGTTGGTAAGAGTAGTTCATTTGATTGACTCAAAATTAGTTAGTTCACTCCTTGAGAGGAGTAGTTCTTTTGAGTTAGTTCAGTAGCTCATTCCAGTTCCTTTTCCTTTCCAATCACAGGATGCAAACACTGAACTAGAACTAAGAACGAAGAAGGATATCAATCGTTGAATCATCAGACTGACTTCTGGCAGGGGGTCCTAAGTTAGACACACAGAAAGGCATCGATACAGGTACGATCGGAAGAAGGAACGGCTAAACGACTCCAACTTAGTTCCTTATTCCTCCGAACTGTCGTTTGGGTTGATTGTTAGTTTATTCCTTACCGGAAGCCCCCACTGGACGGTGTGTTTTGCTTTTCCCAGTGAAATTCGTACCTATTTATTTCGACTAAATGAACCTTTCAAAAATAAACTTTTTCAATAATTTTGATAATTTGTAGCGAATTTTCCAAGGAACATGAATATCTCAAACATAATATTTTCTATTATATTTTAATCACACTCTTATATTTTAATCACATCATTCATCTTTACACCCAACTAAGCATCTCCTGACTTTTTTCCATGTTTTCTTTTCCTTTGACCATGTTTCCTGGTTCCGAATTTGTGGGTTGTTGTTGGTACCGAACATATTCATTACTCACAGAGAACACTAACTGAATGGTGTGTTTAGGTTTTACCAGTGAAATTCGTACTCATTTCGACCAAAAGAACCTTTCAAAAATGAACTTTTTCAATTGTTTTCATAATTTTCAGCGAGTTTTCCTAAGAACATGCATTTTTCAAAATAATATTCTTCATTATATTTAAATCACTTCTTTTCATCTTTGCACCCAACTAAACGTCTGACCTTTCCATGTTTTCTTTTCCTTTGACCATTTTTCTTGGTTACAAATTTGTTTGTGGGTTGTTGTTGTTAGTTCATGACATATTTAGGTTCATTACTTACAGAGAATACTAACTGATCGGTTTGCTTAGCTTTTCCCAGTGAAATCCTTACTTATTTCGACCAAATGAACCTTTCAAAAATGATCTTTTTCAATCGTTTTCATATTTTTTTAGCGAGTTTACCAAAGAACATGCATTTTTCAAAACAATATTTTTTATTATGTTTAAATCACTTCATTTTCATCTTTACACCCAACTAAGCATCTCTTGACTTCTTTCCATTTTCTTTCCCTTTGACCATTTTTCCTGGTTCTGAATTTGTTTGTGGGTTGTTGTTAGTTCAGGACATATTTTTAGGAGCGACAGCGAGTAGGTATCACTGACCGAACTGCGACGTTAAGGACGGTTCAGGTAGGGCGAAGGGCCTCGGAGTCACAACAATAGGGCGACTGTGCGAGTAACCCACTTCCAAAGGCAATTAGTCACTTTCTCTGTATGGGGCGGGCAGGCAGCGTAACAACTACTGGAAGCCTTTCAAAAGTTCAAGGATACAAAGGGTAGGTAGGTAATGTCTGCATCATGCAGACGGTAAAATCGAGGGGCTCTACAGAACGGTATCACACGCGTTGCATCAGGCTCTGTTTTTCATAAAACCACAGCAAACTCTTCTGCAACTCATTTGGGTACTCATCTCTGAGATTTTCTGGGCGGATAACTTCTGTGCGCACACTGCAGACTTGTCATGTTTGTTCCTCTCGGGCTGCCTCCCTGCTGCACATATCTTGTCATTCACTCGATCCCGCAGAGGTTAAATAAGGAAGAAATTAGCCTCAGTAGCAGCCCTCACATAGTTCAGTCGAATGGTAGTTAGTTGGACGAGGATAAAACTCAAGTATTTGATCCGTTTCTCTGCGGTTCTACAGTATTTGGCGAAATGAGAGCGCTAATCTTCCTGGCTATAGATCTGTGCACAATTCACTAGTCAGCTGGTAGAACCTGAGACGGAGGACACGTCGAGATTTTCCTATTCCAGCTAAGCTGGCAGTTGGACACCTGAGCGAAGGAGGTCGCGATCCCGACACCCGCTTGCTCCGTTATAACTCGTTCGAATGAAATACTAAACTAGGAAGACTTAGAACTGATGACTTACGTCAGCTGCCTCTCCAGTTTCAATAACCGACTCGTAACAGTCAATTTCCACTAATGTCGAGCGCCACGCGAATCATAGTTGAAACACGTTGCTAAGTAGGAAACCAAACCACCTAGTCGAAGAAACGCAGCGGTTAGCATGAGGAAAATAGGTACAGTAACAACTTCAAATGACCGTGACCCAGGTTATTTTAACCCGTCACCATGTATGCAATTAGCAGTAGTGAAATAAATTACTTTTGGATTATTATTCTGTGAATAATACACCTATGTCAGCAAACAATTTTTATAACACCCCCTCAAAATTTTCTCTTTTCCGTTTCAAGGTGCGTTGATTCCAAAAACGCTGCAAAGTCCTTGTCACATGGGTTTATTATTCTATTGGACATACGTACAGAAATGTTGGCTGTTCATTTATTGTTTCTTTCATGTGCGATAATTGAAATAGTTATTCTTGATGGTTTCCATCAAATGAGGGTTGCCCCTAAAAACACGACCTCGCCTCTTTTGGTTTATTATTCTGTGAATAATAAACTATCTGCTCGGTGGGCCCCTTATCAGAAGCCAGCGGGAGTTCAACCGTCTAGCAAGTATGTCTGAAGTTGACCTACTCTGTGTAAGTGGAAGTGTCTTCAAGAGACAGGCCAAGTTATTATTATTTTAAACAAAAATTTTCTTTTCTTTTATTAATATTGTTTTCTTTTATGTTTAGTTGCTAATTATAATCCTTGTAAATTGGGCAATGTTTGCCCGTATATTAAAAATTAATAAATAAATAAATAAATAATACACCTATGTATTCGCTCAGCAAAAAATTTTTATCACCCCCTCAAATTTTTTTTCTTTTCCGTTTCAAGGTGCGTAGATTCCAAAAATGCAATGTCCGTCCGCCTTACGCCGTATCACGTGAACTGGCTTCATTTTCGGTCTAAAAAATTCGTTCTTTAGCACACATGCTCCATTTAGGCCCTAGTTGTGTCCCGAAACTTTTCAGCCCGATCGGAATATACCCAGGGGTGTTATGAGTGAAAATGTGTATAAAAATAGGTACTTTTTGCGTTGTAGCAACATGTTAGTAACATGAGCTTTTGGGGTATCGTTTTCCATGTTTTTGGGACGAGAAGACCGAACATGAAGTCGATTTTGACCAAAGAGTAGAAAATTGAGGTTCTACCAAATGTTCAGCTCCCAAAATTAATTTTTCGTGACTCAAAAACCTGGGAAATCGTCTGAAATTACAATCAGTTAGTATAATAACACTAGCAAAAGTTTCAACACGTGGATCAAGTCGATTAAATGGCACTATCAATGATCAAAGATAATCTGAAAAAAAAAGAAAACAAAAGAAGCGTACCTACCTTATCCGTGTTTTAGGGGCCAAAATTGGTGGAAACCATCAGAAATGGCTATTTCGATTATTTCACGTGAAAGAAACAATAAATGAACAGCCAGCATTTCTGTAGGTACGCCCAACAGAATAATAAACCCATGTGACAAGGACTTTGCAGCGTTAAAAAAAAAGATTATCTCTGAACATTGATAGTGCCATTTAATTGTCTTGATTCACCTACTAATATTACTTCTAGTGTTATTATACAAATTTATGGTGATTTTAGACAATTTCCCAGGTTTTTGACTCTTAAAAAATGAATTTTGGGAGCTTAACCTTCGTCACAACCTCAATTCTTCACTCTTTGGTCAAAATCAACTTCACATTCGGTCTTCTCGCTTTAAAAAACATGGAAAACTATACATCACAAGCTCGTGTTCACTAAAACCTCAAAAAAACCTTGAGAACCTCAATTTTTACACCCATTTTTCTCCCATAAGTCCACTGGGTATATTTACGATCGGGCTGCAAAGAGTCGGGACACAACTAGGGCCCAAATGGAGCATGTGGGCGAAAGAACGAATTTTTTAGACCGAAAATGAAGCAGGTATGCGTGATACGGCGGACGGACATTGCATTCTCTGAATCTAAGCACCGTAAAAAGAAAATTTTGACGTAAAAACATAAAAGAAAAAATTTTGACGGGGTGTTACAAACATTTTTTTCCTGAACGAATACACAGGTGCATTTATTCACAGAATAATAAACCAACACACATAAAAATGACCGATTTGGTAGTGGATGAACAAAGTATGATTTTTATTTTATTAAATTTTTTATTTTCAATTTTGTAAATGTAATTATTTCAATAAGTATAATAAATATACAAATAGTAATTAAAAAAATATTCTGAATAAAACTTTTTCATGACTTGAAAAAAAAACAAAAACGAAGGATGATACACGATATTATCACTATCAAACAAACGAGAAATGAGAAAGAGACTCGCTCTTTCGAGAAAAGATACCTAATTAGGTGTCTCTCTGAAAGATCGAAAATGCCAAGATGGCCGCCGACTCTCTCTTTTAGAAGTTACAAGTTACCTACTGAACAACTGTGGATGCTATAAAAATCTCTTTTGCCAAAAGAGAGAGTCGGACGGGAATAGAGATTTATTTATCTTTCGCTCAGTGAATAGGCAGTGACGGCAGGGAAGGAGGAGATGCGAGTGGACTGCGATGGCAGGGAGAACACCTGAGGGGCCTCTGATAGTGGGCGACCTTGGAACCCCCGAGGAGAAGGTTTTTGTTGGTGAATCCGTTTGTTAGCGGGCTCCATCGGCCCCCTCGGACGGGGAAAGCTCAGTGACCCGACTCAAGTCTGAACATGAGTCTCCCGAGTCTTCTATTTCTGGCTCGTTTTCACCTCCACCAACTCTTCCCCTCCGCTCGCTCCGTGGATGTGGGCCATTATTTTACGACCGCCCAAACAAAAACACTCGAAGGTTCCAACCTCATCGGCTCCAACAACCCCCCGACGACTTCCTATTCCTGTAATAATCGTCGACGAATAGCGCACATTGGTCCGTTTACCTTCTGCCCTCCTAACACCGCCGCATCTGCGTATATTTTTTGAAAATGAGTTCTGGTTTATTATTCTGTGAATAATACACCTGTGTACTCGCTCAGTAAAAAAATTTTATACCACCCCCTCAAAATCTTTTCTTCAAAATTTTCCACTCACCGTATCATCCATATCTACTTAAATTTCGGTCTAAAAAAATTCGTTCGCACACAGGCTCCACTTTGGCCCTAGTTGTGTCCCAAAACTTTGCAGCCCGATCGGAATATACCCAAGGGTGTTGATGGGTGAAACATTTGTGTTTTTGGTGTTTTATTTAGTAACACGAGCTTATGAGGTATCTTTTTCCATGTTTTTCAGGACGAGGAGACCGAATATGAAGTAGATTTTGACCTACGATTGGAAAATTGAGATTCTAACGAAGTTTCCTCCGACACCCATCGGGTCTTGAGTGACCCAGGGCCCACATTTTTGCGCGTGTGTGCGTCTCTGCAAGTTCTATGATGGGGAGGGGCCAAATTATACCCTACAAGTCAGTCATCCTTGAGCTACGGAGGGGAACAGGTTAAGTATACCTCAACACGTAGGTACTTTTACCTCAATGCTCTTTTTTCTGAGATATGTCATAGTGTGGGTCATGCATGACCCGGGGGTGTCTTATTTGTTACCAAATTTTCCATCATTTTCTGGACTGTAGACGGCAGTTTCTGAACTGTTTGTGTTCTGTTTTCTAGCAATCATGGCTTATCGTTTCATAACAGAAGATGTAATCAGAAGGAACGTCAGCTACAAGAAGAAGAAGAAGGTGAGGAAGTCTTCAAGTTCCAAACATGCTAGATGTGACGAAGCAGAGCTCCCGACCAGACATCCTTCAACTTCAAAACGAGCTGCATGTGTTTTCTGCCCATGGAAGATCGACAGAAAAAGCACTTGTCTGTGTAAAATTTGCAAAAAAAAATATTTGTGGGGAGCATAAGTTAGGCATTTGTCCAAATAGTTTGGCAGAGGCAGGGGAATCAAGATTGGATTGATGGGTATGGACTGTATTTTCATGGCAGTATTGCAATTATATACTAATTTGTAATTTTTTTAAAGGGCGTTATTCTTTCGCATATCATTCAATTCTAAATAAGAGAAGGTGACGAGTGTTACTGTTTCTCCAAATTTAACCTCATTTTAGCGAATTTTCGAAGAAAAAGAAGCTATTGTTCTCGGTCCAAAATTTTTAAAACTCGAATTTCCGAAAGATTTTTATACCAAAATCCGTTTCAGACCATCCTGAATTCCCTGCCGAAAGACACCAAAAATTATATGTATATATATATATTTATATATATATTTATATATTTATATATTTATATATATATTTATATATGTATGTGTCATTCCAGACGATAACTCTCGAAAGAATTGAGATAAAAAGTTCAAATTTGCACGAAAAATCTGTCTTGGCAATCGACAGGCTAAGTTCGAAGATGGGCAGAATCGGGTCACCCTAAGGGGGAGTTTTGGGGAGTTTTAGGGGGGGAAAATTACCCATAAATTCCCAAAATGAAAAAGTCTGACAAGTGACACCTCATTTTAAAGGTTTTTGTACGCTGAACACGATGGTGAAATCAGAATTGCGATATCTCATTCCGTTCTCAAACTGGAGCACTTTGAAGACGAAGGAACGTGGTTATTTCTTGAGATGTTCTTCCTGGTTCGTCTGCTCTAATCTGATAACGGAATGGGATATCGCAATTCTGACTTCACCATCGTGTTCAGCGTTGGAAAATCTACAAACCGAGGTGTTACTCGGCAAAAAATGGAACAAAAAATTTGTTACCTACGTACCCAATACCTACTCTTCTGGTATTCAAAACATTTTTGATTTCCCCCTCCCCCTCCTTCCACCCCAAATTTTACTTTGCGTAAAACTACTCCTGTTTTAATTTTGTATGGTATCAAGTTGGGAAAACATTGGCCGAAAATTAATTTTCAGAAAATTTTAGGCGGAGGAGGAAGATGCCGAAAACTTCGAAAATTCGCTCTTATAGCCATGCTGCATGACTGTGGTTTTTTCTCAATTTTATGTCTACTGTAGATACGGCGGTCTTTTTTAGGAAGGTAGCTTTAAAATCCCACTATAAATATGGTGACCAGGTTTTAGGTTGGAAGTAGAAAGAAGGACCTGTGTAGCACCTATCATTCTACAAAAGCTGAATATTACGAGTATCAATAGGCAGCCACGGATTTCCGGTAGCTAGCGCCCTGGGCAGATAATCATTAGCCCCCTTCAGTTCCACCAATGATTATACAATTGGACAAATTCAAGCATATTTATTAGGTACCTATACCAGTTTTGAAGTGTTTCCCTATCCTGGTTTTATTAGTTTTAGTTTTATTCAAATAATATTATGCATTATGCAGTACTATTTTAAGTGCGCTCCTGTTCATACAGAGAAATATTAATAATATTCCCCAGCTGGATTATTTGTTATTGCGAACTCATTTCGCCAATTAGTTTCTACCCTATCCTACCCTGCTTGAAGAGAAACTATTCATTGTGGTTGGACAATGCACTTGTGTTGATTAGGTAGATACGTAATATTTCATTTCAATAGGTACCAAATAATTAAGCAGCTCTCCGTGATCCGTGCCCATTTCAGTGAGTCTCTGGGGCGGCCGCTTTCCCTTCATCGCTTGAAGACTGAAGCTCACCAAGGCTTAGGACTGAAGGGGGAAAAAAACCCTACAAAAAATGCTATTATTTATCTGTATGGGCCTTCTGATTAGGTACCTAATTGTTCTGTACGAAATACCCTGAAAATTCCCATAACCGAATAAAGATGCTGCACTGAATTGTCCCTGATCGTGCAAAACTATAAGCCATCCAGCGAGTTATGAAAATTGTCACTAACTTGATGATCGGGTGGTTCGGTTGAACTCGTTACTCCGTAGCCGTTCTTTTCCTTGTTGGAAAAATCACGTCGCCATCTGCAAACCTGGCAAAAATAACGTTCGAGAACATAATAGGTACACTTGCTTTTAAAAAGAGGAGTCCATAGCTATCAAAATAAGAAGAAAACAAAGGGAGCAAAAAACCTGCAGGGAGCATTAGGGCATGAAACGAGATCTATAGATCTTTTTTTCCGAGGTGTCCTGAGGAAGATGACGAAGAATCAGAAAGGGAGTGTTCACCTCAGGTGAGTTGAACAATACACGTCGCGCGACGTCTGTGAGTCATGCGTTACACAGGGGAAAAAGAAAGGATGCAGGGAGCTTCGATCTTCGGTGGATTCATCTCGACCATTGACGGGTGTATTGCGCCTGAGGCTTCGCGAAAGAGCAACGACCGGGTAACGCGGACAATATTACGATTGGGAGGGTCGTATATTGTTGTATTCGTGATGAAGTCACTTGCCGTTTGTCGGTAGTTTGGTAAGTGGCTTTGCAATGTTTTATAAGGGACGATTTCAGGAAGACATCGAGGAGGTCGAGCTGCAACGAGGAGAACCCAAGTTGGCTGATTTTCCCATTGAATCGGCTTTTGAGTTGTTCACTGATTAGGAAAAGTGAAACTCGAACGGTATCAGTGCAGCCAACCACCCGTTTCAGCAAAAAATCCCCCCAAATCCCCGAGAAAATCCCACATGCCCCCCAGGATGAACCAGAAAATCCCCAAATATCCCCCTAATTTAAGATATCGAAAAAAGTAATTTTGAACACAGTATTGATCACCATTTTCCCAAGTTGAGTTATTATTCAAGAATTTTCTCAACCAAAAATTGACGATCGGAAGAGCGTATGTAAACCCAAGTGTTACGTTCGAGACGTAAGTTTTAGCGTTTTCAAGAACTGCGTTGTCCGGCACCACGTAACTATTGGAAAGATGCGTGTGGCGCATGCAACGTACTACGCAACTCGATTTTAAGCGAACTTCTTCGCGGATAACCATATTCGATCTCCATTGCTACGCTATCGAGTCACCCCGAATTTTGTAAAAAGACAGGAGGAGCCGACCTCGGGAAGGTTTTCCGCCGTTTGCGTTCTCTTTAGGTATATTTGGACGCCTGAACGTACACCTATTCATCTTGAGCACTTCCATCCGAAAGCAATGAGCACGGTAAGTTGGTTGCCTTATATTTCGCAAGTATTTAAATTTATACAATTGTGGGTATTTAAAATTATACAAAGAACCCAAGGCCTCGCCGATCCGTGCGTGCGGTTGTACAAGTCAAGGGCACTTCTAGAGGGTTCTAGAAATTGTTCAAAACTCATGGAAAACCGTCAAAGCGAAATAATTACTATTACTGAATAATTATGTTGCGAGCTAGTATGAGAAAAAAGAGGTTAACTTGACAGACGAATTACGTAATTATCATTGACAAATTATTACATTAACGTCACTTCAACGTATTATGTCCGGAGGTACGTGAACACGTGAATTTCTCACGGAATATTGAGGCCCTCATGGAAGCTCACGTTGCACTCAATCGGTGCTGTATTTGAACAAATTTCGGACCGAGAATTTTACCCTGTCATGGTCAACACATCCCGGGCTCTTACAGAGGCAGGACAGAAATACGCTATGATCGAAAAAGAAGCCCTTGGAATCACCTGGGCTTGTGATCGCTTCTCGATGTTTATTACTGGGAAACCCATTTCGATACTAACAGACCACAAACCTCTGGTGTCTCGGGAGGCCTATACACGAACTTATAGTGTGTTTTCATTTAGATTTCTATGGATTGATCCATCTGTCATAAGAACCAGTCGAGGCCTGGAGGGAACAATGTTTCCATTTGTCACAAAACGAATTTGGTAGTGTGGTATTCTTGTGCTGCTTATCGTTGTGGGTGTTTATGATGAAAGAGGAGCAAAACCTTCACATGTAGCTGACGAATACAGTAATAGTGCGGCTGTTCTCGAGTAGTTTTTTGGTCTAGTGGAGACGGATTCGGTGGGTCCCAATTTACAAGTCCCCATCCTAACGATGGAGGTTGATTACCTAGAGGTTGCCCAGCTGAGCACAATTCACTGGATAACAACCTCTGACAACATTATCCGCCAATGCTCGTATGTAGGAGCTTTGTTCTCCACCAGTAAAATATTATTGAGGTAGTACCATTACGATGGAGGATATTCATCTTGAAGTTGTTCAATGTCTTTTCCTGAACCAGAACTTTAAATACTACTTTTCATTCCCCCTTTTTTCCTCTCATACTTCTGCTACCCAGAAGTATGTCATGTGGGGAGGAGTGTAAACATTGCGGATGTTCTCGAGTAGTTTTTTGGTCCGGTGGAGACGGGATCGTGGGTGGAAGCCTAATCGATATCCCTTCTTAACCGATGATAATCTCGTTGGTCTAGGAGAGGGACTCACGAGGGCCCACCTCCACTATCACACTCTGTCACAATACTCAAGACATTTTACAAGATCCAATACCTCATGCGTCGGGTTCCAGCGAGGCAGGGACAGAGTAATTTTCAAAACTGATTTTAGCTTCAAAAACAATAAACCACGATGTAATAATTTGCTGCGTTTTTCGTTTAAAAATCGTGCAAAGAGAATTTAGAAGTAGATGATTTGAGGAAAACCTGGTATAAACACTGTTTTGAGGCAGTTCAAGCCTCCTGAAAAGGAGGTTCTACACATCTCCACTCCGACGAATCTTTGCTGGCAGTTTCACCATTCCGCTCAAACTTGCTGATGGATTCAGACATTTCATATTCCTCGGGTGTAGAACTGTTGCGTACCTTGTGATTTACAAACCGTTTCAAAGTTGAAGATGAGTCATCCTGCCGGCTCGAGCCGACAATGGAGGTCATGATTCGGCCAGGGAGTCGTTTTTCACTGATATCAGCGACCGCCGCTGTTTTCTTCCTTTTTTTTCAAGCGGCGGACCCGCATCCTCGAAATATCGAGTCAGCGTTGTCGGATTCTCTCATTACGAGCTGATAGGGTTACAATAGCGAGTAGATTCTCGCGGTATCAGCTCAACATCAGATCTGTTCTAGAGCTGTCTGTCAGTTTTATCTTCTACCGTTGATTTACGATACGACAGATGGATTCATGAAAACAGTCGATTTCGCTAGCGTACAGCTGAATCAACAGTTTCTACAGGTTTTGTTTTTATATATTGTTTCTGTTATTGTTGCGTCAGTGCATCTTCAATCTTAGTCAACTTTTCTTCTTCAGAGATGTTCCAGAATTATCTGCGCACACTCCATTTTCTTTGACACGAGACGCCTTTTCCAGCTCCCACGTCGTGCTAGTTAAGGGGGTGCAGGACGGTGTATGAAACGGTTTTTCCAACTTTTCTCTGGCAGTTGATGAAATATGGTTTATAGGTCCCATCCCGGGTCTAGTTGGTCCTCGAAGCTCGGCGTTACTGTCAGTCATCTCTAAGGGGTTCAAAATAGGGGTTGACATTTTCAAAACGCCTTAGCTCGAAAACTTTCAGTAGAAGGGCAAGGTTTTTTTTAACGTTATTAAGTTTGGCTTGAGACCACTACCTATTTACAGATCTATAAATTGACAAGATTCTATTTGTAGTAAAACATAAGAAGGAATTACGATTACCTATCTATGTATAACTGTAGAGGAATAACAAAAATACCTATCTATGTATAACGAACTGTAGAGATCTATGGAAGGGTCATCTTTTGAATCTCTTTGGTAATTTGGTCAGGAGGGAAAGATTTGGATATTTGAAACGAGGGGACAACACGTGGAAATAAAACCAGGTTTACACACTACGATAAATCGTAACGATTTCTGGCACACCCGTTCCATTTTTGCCGGAGCTGCCATGGAGGAAGTAGTGTTGTTGTATTTGTATATCGGTTGTTTAGCGAAAAAAGTGAAAAAACTGCGAAAAACAAGATCAAAGTGGAGTCGGGAGTGGTTGCTGAAGAAAAGGGAATTCTCTATTGAACGAATTGAGAAATTAACCCAAATGACTGGCGAAATAATTTGAGAATGGGCGAGGAAACCTATGTTGAGTTGTTAAGGTTAGTTTCTCCGTTTATTTCAAAAACTGATACTGTTATGAGAAGAGCCACATCTCCACACCAAAGACTGTCAGCTGCCCTACGATTTCTTCTTTTAACCCGAACAGAAGACTGCAAACTGCTGGCAACTGCAAACTGGGTGACATCGTAGCGATAAGTGGGAGCGACCGATAATTCAAAATTCGGGTTTTCGTTAAATGGAAAATGAACTTCTTCCCCGTGCCTATGTCGCGTTAACTTTGATTCGGCTACAGAAGAAACGAAGAAAACCTAGAAAAGTGTGGGTTAAGAAATGGCTGTTAAAGCGAAATCAGTATTCGCATGTAAATATATTAAACGAATTAAGGTTCCATCCAAAAGATTTGCATCCAAACATCGAATCGTTGATCGCAAAGAGCCATACACTGTCGATTCGTAACGACACTGTCGTCAAGATATTCACGGTTGCATGGGTTTTGTTGCGATGACCGATACCCAGGGGCGTTGTGTCCATAAGGCCACTTGGGTCACTCCTCCTGCACCCAGAAACACAAAAAACTCCACCAAAAAAAAAAAAAATTCCAACCATTTGTTCAGTTGGCATTCGAATTTCCCTCCGTATACTGTACCTAGCATTTTTCACAAAGTTCAACAGCGACTCCACAGAGTTCTCTGGCTATGGATATTCAATATGTGTTTCCGTCATGTTGGCTCCCCTGTAGCTCCACGGAGAATTTTATCGGAATATAGCTACAGTAATCGATGTCATGCAATCGAAATCGAAACCTACGCTTCTGAAACTGGCAGGCCCTGGGACCTGGTGTCACCATGGTAACCGAGAAAAGTGGCCCGTCCGCGCAAGCTCAGTCGAGTAAAAATTTGGTTAGCCACGCCTCTTTTCGGCCCCGTCCCCACATTTCCATCCAAAAATCGTTTGTGTTCACAATCGATTGGATTGTTTCAATTCATCTTGTCATCTCGATACGAGATGCTTGTCCTTCGATCTGTCCTCCCCTAAAAATTCTTATCACTTTCGCCATTCTGTTCCTATGTTGAGTTTTCAATTCTCTGCTTACGTTTCGAATTTTGTATGTTACCATTCGAGTTCCCGTGACAGATTTGGATTTGCGATAATTAAGTGCGTTTTGTCCTGTCTGTGGTCTTGTGGATTGATCGATGTCAACATACACAGATAAGTACCTGGCTTCTAGTCTGATTTTCCATCCAAGTACCTAGGTACTGGCCGGCGGGTCATTACTTCGTTGTATTTTAGTCTAGTTCGTTGTTTTTAGTTGTTCTTTAGTTTATTCGCTTCTGTATTTTTGTACCACATGAATTCGGTGGCTAATTTACAGTTGAAATTTTTGACGTTTTCCTACGAGGATAGATAGAGTGATGATTGAAAGTTTAGGAAGAGATAGGCCTTCCTAGGAGATAGAAACTTTTAGCTTCTGGTATTCCCGGGTACTGGTCAGAACTATTGTGAACACAGTGCTTACATTCTGACTTGCTAAGAGCTGCGGTTGATTAAAATCCACCCATTTCTCATAAGAAGACTCCACTGTTGGAGAACATTTACAGGTATTTTGTAGAAAAAGCTGTTGATTTGTGTTCCGGTTTGGTGGCCCACCATTTTCAGAGCCCGTGCACCGCTACTGCCGATACCCCTTCGATTAAGTAAATCGTTAACGATCTTGACGTACACTATCGATTCGTCGTTTCGATCTGTCTGAAACGACGGTTTCGACAATCAGTGCATGGGGCCGTTAAGGCTTGGATCAATCAGGGAGACCAACGGCACAGTGAGCGCGCAAAAAACGGCGGTCAAGCGCGGACAGGCGTGGGACCGCGGTCGGACGCTTCAATTCGCATGCAGCGCACGGCGGAGCAAAGGGACCGGCCAACTCCGTCAGCTCCATCTTCTGCCGGTCACCGATATTTTGTATTCATGCGATCAGCTCGTCGAGAAGACGGGCCCCGCTAATTTCCTCGGTTAGTCACTCATAGGTACGCGCATCAATATGCCGCGGAACATCCTCGCCCCCGCGAGGGAAGATTTCGGGGTTTGATGTGCCAAAACCTGAGAACGAACGGATCGGGACTTCAATCCGAATTAACGGCCGAGCTGAAGGTTCTTCTGGTTGATTATTCTGCGAATAATACGCCCATGTAATCGCTCAGCAAAAAAATTTCTATAACACCCCCTCAAAATGTTTTCTTTTACGTATCAAGGTGAGTCGATTCCAAAAATGCTGCAAAGTCCTTGTCACATGGGTTTACTATTCTACTGCACATATACGTACAGAAATGTTGGCTGTTCATTTATTGTTTCTTTCATGTGCAATAATTGAAATAGCTATTTCTGATGGTTTCCACCACTTTTGGCCCCTAAAACACGAATTAGGTACACTCCTTTTGGTTTATTATTCTCTGAATAATACACCTATGTAATCGCTCAGCAAAAAATTTTTATAACCCCCCCTCAAACTTTTTTCTTTTCCATTTCAAGGTGCGTAGATTCAAAAAATGCAATGTCCGTCCGCCGTCCGCCGTACGCCGTACGCCGTATCACGTGTACAGGCTTCATTTTCGGTCTAAAAAAGTCGTTCTTTCGCACACATGCTCCATTTGGGCCCTAGTTGTGTCCCGAAACTTTTCAGCCCGATCGGAATATTCCCAGGGGTGTTGTGAGTGAAAATGTGTGTAAAAATAGGTACTTTTTGCGTTTTAGCAACATGTTGGTAACATGAGCTTTTGAGGTATCGTTTTCCATGTTTTTGGGGACGAGAAGATCGAATATGAGGTCGATTTCGGCCAAGGAGTGGAAAATTGAGGTTGTACCAGATGTTCAGCTCCCAAAATTGATTTTGTATGAGTCAAAAACCTGCGAAATCGTCTGAAATCACCATCAGTTTGTAGAATAACACTAGAAAAAGTGTCAACACGTGGATCAAGACGATTAAATGGCACTACCAATGATCAAAGTTAATTTGAAAAAAAAAAAAAAAAGATCGTACCTACCTAATTTGTGTTTTGGGGGCCAAAATTGGTGGAAACCATCAGAAATAGTTATTTCAATTATTTCACATGCAACAAACAATAAATGTACAGCCAACATTTCTGTAGAATAATAAACCCCATGTGACAAGGACTTTGCAGCGTTTTTAGCGAATTTTCGAAGAAAAGGAAGCTATTGTTCTCGGTTCAAAATTTTTAAAACTCGAATTTCCGAAAGATTTTTATACCAAAATCCGTTTCAGACCATCCTGAATTCACTGCCGAAAGACACCAAAAATTATATGTATATATATATATATTTATATATTTATATATTTATATATATATTTATATATTTATATATTTATATATGTATGTGTCATTCCAGACGATAACTCTCGAAAGAATTGAGATAAAAAGTTCAAATTTGCACGAAAAATCTGTCTTGGCAATCGACAGGCTAAGTTCGAAGATGGGCAGAATCGGGTCACTCTAAGGGGGAGTTTTAGGGGGGGGAAATTACCCATAAATTCCCAAAATGAAAAAGTCTGACAAGTGACACCTCATTTTAAAGGTTTTTGTACGCTGAACACGATGGTGAAATCAGAATTGCGATATCTCATTCCATTCTCAAACTGGAGCACTTTGAAGATGAAGGAACGTGGTTATTTCTTGAGATGTTCTTCCTGGTTCGTCTGCTCTAATCTGATAACGGAATGGGATATCGCAATTCTGACTTCACCATCGTGTTCAGCGTTGGAAAATCTACAAACCGAGGTGTTACTCGGCAAAAAATGGAACAAAAAATTTGTTACCTACGTACCCAATACCTACTCTTCTGGTATTCAAAACATTTTTGATTTCCCCCTCCCCCTCCTTCCACCCCAAATTTTACTTTGCGTAAAACTACTCCTGTTTTAATTTTGTATGGTATCAAGTTGGGAAAACATTGGCCGAAAATTAATTTTCAGAAAATTTTAGGCGGAGGAGGAAGATGCCGAAAACTTCGAAAATTCGCTCTTATAGCCATGCTGCATGACTGTGGTTTTTTTTCTTTTTTTTTCAATTTATCTTTGATCATTGGTGGTGCCATCTAATCGTCTTGATCCACGGGTTGATACTACTTCTAGTGTTATTATACAAATTGATGGTGATTTCAGACGATTTCCCAGGTTTTTGACCCATAAAAAAACAATTTTGGGAGCTGAACATTTGGTAGAACCTCGATTTTCCACTCTTTCGTCAACATCGACGTAATATTCGGTCTTCTCGTCCCAAAAAAACATGGAAAACGATACCTCAAAAGCTTATGTTACTAAAATGTTACTAAAACACAATAAGTACCTATTTTTGTGCACATTTTCACTCATAACACCCCTGGGTATATTCCGATCGGGCTGAAAAGTTTCGGGGCACAACTAGGGCCCAAATGGAGCATGTGTGCGAAAGAACGACTTTTTTAGACCAAAAATGAAGCTGGTACACGTGATACGGCGGACGGCGGACGGACATTGCATTTTGGTTTCTTATTCTGTGTATAATACACCTATGTATTCGGTCACCAAAAAATTTTTATAACACCCCCTCAAAATTTTTTCTTTTCTGTTTCAACGTGCGTAGATTCCAAAAATGCAATGTCCGCCCGCCGTACGCCGTACGCCGTCCGCCGTACGCCGTCCGCCGTATCACGTGTACGGGCTTCATTTTCGGTCTAAAAAAGTCGTTCTTTCGCACACATGCTCCATTTGGGCCCTAGTTGTGTCCCGAAACTTTTCAGCCCCATCGGAATATACCCAGGGGTGTTATGAGTGAAAATGTGCACAAAATTGGTACTTTTTGCGTTTTAGCAACATGTTAGTAACATGAGCTTTTGAGGTATCGTTTTCCATGTCTTTGGGGACGAGAAGACCGAATATGAAGTCGACATTGACCAAAGAGTGGAAAATCGAGGTTCTACCAAATGTTCAGCTCCCAAAATTGATTTTTTATGAGTCAAAAACCTGGGAAATCGTGTGAAATCGCCATACATTTGTATAATAACACTAGAAGTAGTATCAACACGTGGATCAAGACGATTAAATGGCACTGCCGATGATCAAAGATAAATTGAAAAAAAAGGTGCGTACCTAATTCGTGTTTTAGAGGGATAAATGGTGGAAAACATCAAAAATAGCTATTTCAATTATTTCACCTGAAATAAACAATAAATGAACAGCCAAAATATCTGCAGGTATGTCCAGTAGAATAATAAACCCATGTGACAAGGACTTTGCGGCGTTTTGGTTTATTATTCTGTGAATAATACACCTATGTATTCGCTCAGCAAAAAATTTGTATAACACCCCCTCAAACTTTTTTCTTTTCCGTTTGAAGGTGCGTAGGTAGATTCCAAAAATGCAATGTCCGTCCGCCGTCCGCCGTACGCCGTATCACGTGTACAGGCTTCATTTTAGATCTAAAAAAGTCGTTCTTTCGCACACATGCTCCATATGTGCCCTAGTTGTGTCCCGAAACTTTTCAGCCCGATCGGAATATACCCAGGGGTGTTGTGAGTGAAAATGTGTGTAAAAATAGGTACTTTTTGCGTTTTAGCAACATGTTGGTAACATGAGCTTTTGAGGTATCGTTTTCCATGTTTTTGGGGACGAGAATACCGAATATGAAGTCGATTTTGACCAAAGACGCGGAAATTGAGGTTTTACCATTGGCTCAGCTCCCAAAATTGTTTTTTTTTTTTTTTAAGTCAAAAACCTGGAAAACTGTCTGAAATCACCATCAATGTGTATACTAACATTAGAAAAAGTGTAAACAGCTGAATCAAGACCATTAAATCGAACTACCAATGATCAAAGATGATCTGGGGGAAAAAAAAAGTGTACCTATTTCATCTTTTGGTGGCCAAAATTGGTGGAAATCATCAGGAATAGCTAATTCAATCATTCCACATGAAAGAAACAATAAATTCAACTGCCAACAAGAATCTCTAGAACTCCAATAGAATAATAAACCCATGTGACAAGGACTTTGCAGCGTTTTACATCGCTGTGCGCTGTTGACGCGGAACACTACACAACGCAACTGTCTCGTCTCTGCCCAGCTGAAATGTAAGTACCCACTCGCCCCATCGAAGTAGCTCGGCCGAGTACTCCACCGACTACTCGGCCGAGTACTCCACCGACTACTCGGCCGAGTACTCCACCGACTACTCGGCCGAGCTACTCGGTAGGCTAGGGTTCCTCGGACGAGCGACGGAGAGACGCGTACTTCCTTTACCGCTCCGACGATCGGTTAGTGGGAGCCGTTGAGGCAGCGGACGTCTCTCAGTCATCCTCAGTAGCTCGTCCGTAAAGGGTGCTCTGTAGATGGTTACGTACCCTATACGGACGATGACGGAGAGACGTGCACTGCCTCGACGTCTCCGTTAACCGGTTGAGGGGGAGGTGAAGGTAGTACACATCTCTCCGTTGCTCGTTCATAAAGGGCCCGTGTGTTTCTATGGGGGCATCATCAACGGAAAGGCAATGGAGGGTTGCGTTTCCTCAGCCTGTCCGTTAACCATCCGCCGTGATTCCCTACAATCACGGATCATTGAAGGAAGGGCAGGGAAGCATTAAGGACAGTGAAGGGTGGGCTACAGAACATCTAGGGAGAGTCCACGGATGTTCACGGGAAAATCATTGATGGGCTACGGGGAGGCGATCGAGTGTTACGGGTTAGTCAAGGTTGGGGCTATGACGACCCGTACAAAGACCCACGGGCGTGCGATGGAGCGTTGAAGGATTAACCAACGGAAATCACTACACTTATACGGGGATTTTCGGGGTACTCCCGTGAAAATGATCATCCGTTGATTTTGCCGAAATAGTACACCACGGACACCACGGGTGTTTCCGTTGACGATCCTTCAACAAGCGGGTTACGGATAAATTTATAGAGTGCATCCGTAACCGCATAATATTTACGGATGCACAACTTCTGGGGGTGATTCCGTGAACTATCATTTAGTGCCAATCTACGGGGGCGCTACCGTTGTTTTTTTGAGGAAAACGCTCCTTTTGGTTTATTCTTCTGTGAATAATACACCTATGTATTCGCTCAGCAAAAAATTTTTATAACACCCCTTCAAAATTCTTTCTTTTCCGTTTCAAGGTGCGTAGATTCCAAAAATGCAATGTCCGTCCGCCGCATCACGTGTACCGGCGGCTTCATTTTCGGTCTACAAAATTCGTTCTTTCGCACACATGCTCCATTTGGGCCCTAGTTGTGTCCCGAAACTTTGCAGCCCGATCAGAATATACCCAAGGGGTCTTGTGGGTGAAAATGTGTATTTAAAAATAGGTACTTTTGGTGTTTTAGTAAGATGTTAGTAAAATGAGCTTTTGAGGTATCGTTTTCCGTGTTTTTGGGGACGAGAAGACCGAAAATGAAGTCATTTTGACCAAGGAGTGGAAAATTGAGATTGTACCAGATGTTCAGCTCCCAAAATTGATTTTTTATGAGTCAAAAACCTGGGAAATCGTCTGAAATCACCATCAATTTGTAGAATAACACTAGGAAAAGTATCAACACGTGGATCAAGACGATTAAATGGCACTACCAATGATCAAAGATAATTTGAAAAAAAAAGAAAAAACGCTGCAAATCCCTGCACAACGGTTTATTATTTTGTATAGAATACCCTTCTGTTACAGATCACAGCTCTATGTATAGATAACCCGTCTATATAATATAATATGTACTATTCTATGCATATTTATGTAGATCGCAGACCCTCCGTAGGTTAGTACCTAACCCCGTACTCGTTACTAGGTACCTACCTAAATCACGAGTTAAATGTTGCTAAAATAATTCTGCCGATGACAAACAGTACCTAACAAAAAGAAACACACATAATGAAGTTCTGAAAAGAAATTGTTGATGAGGAGTGAAAAAAGTTGCAAAAGTACCTACCAACAAACTCCAGCCCCTTCTACGTAGATGGTATAATGAACCGTTGTGTAATAATTTACCGTTGAGTAATGATTTACCGTAGTAATACCTAATTAACCCATCAATAATACTTCAACGTTTGTTCAAGTTTCACTACCTACCAACAAACTCCAAAAGAGCCATCATTTTTCAAATTAAATAATATCACAGAACAACCAACTCGACTTCATACTCCGCCAATATAATCAGGTGATCCCTACCAATGATTGGCCGTATTCACAAATTCCTATTGTGGGCGCGTCTCTGGTTACGAGATTTGGTTTGAATTGCATACAATTTCATTCACACTGGAGTCGAAAATGCCTGTCGGTGCAAACTTCGGGGCCTTACTGTGAACGAACGGCTGGACGTACGATGCTCCGGATGGTCTTAAAAAACTCGCAAGTTCAAGAACTATTTAAAACCGTAAAAATATTTACGTAAAAAAATGGTATAGGCGTTTTGAAAATTTCAACCCCTATTTTGAACCCCTTATAGATGACTCACAGTAACGTCGAGCTTCGAGGGCCAACTAGACGCCGAACGGAACCTATAACCCGAATTTCATCAATTTTTTTTCATGGTAACTAAGAAAAGTGGCCCGTACGGCGTACGGCGTACGGCGGACAGACAGAAATATTTTTATTGCAGTTTTGGATTCTACATACCTTGAAACGTAAACCATCAAATTTTGAGGGGGGGTAAGAATTTTTTTTTTCATGCTCGATTCCAATGGTTCATTATTGAAAATAATAAACCAAAAAGGGAGAGCGTACCTACCTAATTCAAGTTTTGGGGGCCAAAATTGGTGGAAACCACCAGAAACAGCTATTTCAATTATTTTACATGAAAGGAACAATAAATGAACAGCCAACATTTCTGTAGGTATGTCCAATAGAATAATAAACCCATGTGACAAGGACTTTGCAGCGTTTTTGGAATCTACGCACCTTGAAACGGAAAAGAAAAAAGTTTGAAGGGGTGTTATGAAAATTTTTTGTTGAGCGAATAATAAACCAAAATGCAATGTCCGTACGCCGTACACCCTATCACGTATACCGACTTCATTTTCGGTCTAAAAAATTCGTCCTTTCGCACACATGCTCAATTTGGGCCCTAGTTGTGTCCCGACTCTTTGCAGCCCGATCGGAATATACCCAAGGGTGTTATGAGCGAAAATGTGTATAAAAATAGGTATTTTTGTGTTATAGTAACATTTTAGTAACATGAGCTTTTGAGGTATCGTTTTCCGTGTTTTTTGAGACAAGAAGTCAATTTTGACCAAGGAGTGGAAAATTGAAGTTCTACCAATGGTTCCCAAAATCGATTTTTTATGAGTCAGAAACCTGGGAAATCGTCGGAAATCACCGTCAATTTGTATAATAACACTAGAAAAAGTGTCAGCAGGTGAATCAAGACAATTAAATGGCACTACCAATGATCAAAGATAATTTGAAAAAAAGGAGAGTACCTAATTCGTGTTGTTGGGGCCAAAGTTGGTGGAAACAATCAGAAATATCTATTTAAATTTTTTCACATGAAAGAAACAATAAATGAGCAGCCAGCATTTCTGTACGTATGTCCAGTAGAATAATAAACCAGGTTTTTTGTGTTTTAGTAACATGAGCTTTTGAGGTATCGTTTTTCATGTTTTTTTGGGACGAGAAGACCGAATATTACGTCGATTTTGACGAGAGAGTGGAAAATTGAGGTTCTACCAAAGGTTCAGCTCCCAAAATTGATTTTTTATGAGTCAAAAACCTGGGAAATCGTCTGAAATCACAATCAGTTTGTATAATAACACTAGAACACGTGTCAACACGTGATTCAAGACGATTAAATGGCACTACCAATGATCAAAGATCATTTGAAAAAAAAGGAGTGTACCTAATTCGTGTTTTAGTGGCCAAAATTGGTGGGAACAATCAGAAATAGCTATTTCAATTATTTCACAAGAAAGAAACAGTAAATGAAAACCCAGCGTTTCTGTAGGTATGTCCAACAGAATAATAAACCCGTGTGAAAAGGACTTCGCAGCGTTTTATTTTCTGTTGCGGTTCACGACCTCATCTCGCTCATCTGTGGTGATGAGTCGTTTCATTTCCATCGAAGTTGAAATCAAAAGTTGAATATGAGAAGGTAGAAATCTCAAAACGCAACCCCAAAACCGAGCAACTTTTTCTTGAATGAAATAAAAATGTCTTAGATCATTTTTCTACAGGAATGGATGAGTTTAAACTAAAAAAATACGCACTAATTAATTATAGCTAGGCCTGAGTTTCCTATGAAAACCGCCATTATCTCATTTTATCAAAAAGTGGTGCGTGTTGATTCTGGACAACTCAAATTATTATGATCGTCAATTCTTCATCAGCAGAAATCAACGGAAATCAGCAGAAACGCGTTCAATGAGGAGCATTCTAGTTTTTTTCGTTTTTGTGAAATGAAAACATTTAAAATTTTTGTCTATTTTCTTTGCTGACCGCAGAAAACAGTTAAATCTACGAAGAAAGAGCATCTACGAATCTACAGCATCCACGAAGAAGGCAGGTATCCATGCATCCACGATGCTGTATCAAGTTTTTTTTATCAACAAACACCCTATTTTTACGTCGATTTTTCACCCATAATACCCCTGGGTGTCTTCGGGACAGAACTAGGACCAAAATGAAGCCTGTGTGTGAAAGATCGACGAGTTTTGACCAAAAATTAAGGTAAATTTAAGGCTGAACCTTTGTTAAAACCTCAATTTTTTGCTCGTTGGTCAAAATTGACTTCATATTCGGTCTCTTTGCCCTAAAAAACATGGAAACCATACATCACAAGCTCATGTTAC